>OZ020490.1:3222341-3732196 GCA_963971405.1 Psococerastis gibbosa | reverse complement strand
CTGGCCTATCCTAATCCAATGTAACCTAATCTAACCTATCCTAATTCAATGTAACCTAACTTAACATCATATTTATTTGATATAAAAATATTTTTGTTAAAAAAATGATGAATTTAATCTAGGTAAACAGCTAACCTAACCCAATGTAACCTAATCTGGCCTATCCTAATCCAATGTAACCTACCCTAACTTGATATAAAAATTTAACCTAGCCTAATATTATAACTTAACCTGTCCTAGCCCAATGTAACTAAATCTAACATAGAAAACACGACTGCCTGGTATATTGCACACCTATTGTGAGAAACTGAGACTTAGTTGGGATTATTGAAAATTCATTTTTATAAACACGGCTGGTGGGTATATTGAACACCTATTGTGGGATTAATACATTTCTTTTAAGATGCTGAGTGCACTTATTATATCGGCGTACCTGAATTAATAGCGATGTGTCATAATATTAATGCGAGGGGGACTGAAATGGCCACCGACCTTATGCACTCCAATATATAAAGGGTTGTCTGCATGGCAAATAAAGGGACTGTCTACTCATCAGCGACTGCTTATATGAATATGTACCTTTAACTGGTATTGTACATCAACTATTGTAAATGAATGTAAACCATTTTATGATATATAAATTTTATAATACACATATTTTAAAAGAAATCAATGTCTTTTCATACAATCACTTAAAACAAGCTTTTAAGCCTATGACTTATCTATAATACAATAATGACCATGAGCTAAACGAATGTAAACCATTTTATGATATACAAATTTTATAATACACATATTTTAAAAGAAATCAATGTCTTTACATACAATCACTTAAAACAAACTTTTAAACCTAAGACATATCTATAATGCGATAATGACCCGGGAAACGTTCGGGGATGCTTCATCCTGCATGTAGTATTGTTTCCGGAAATTGAGAAAATGTTCATACAATACAGCAACAACCTTTTTGTTGAAGTTCGCCTGTAGCGGATGGTATGGATAGCATTCTGAGCCGAGGAATAGTTGCATTTGTCGTACAGCACATTGATCGAAGGCAGTAGCGTCTTTCAAATATCATCTGCTCGTGCTGCTTGGAAGCCAATAATAGCAAACCGTGGTTTTTCACTTGAAGAAATCATTCGCACAGGGTTTCGCACATGATCAACAGTTATTCCATTGAGTTCATAGCATATTTCGGAGAATAAGTGTGCCATAGCATTAGCGCTAAGCCAGTCTTCACCTTGATAAGCAATTGTTGTCACACCTTTTTCCAGCACACCTTCAATATGCAGTCGGCTTTCACATGGTAGAGTAATAAGTATATCTTGTTGATGGATTGGTATGCGAATTTCATCATTTATCACCATACTTTTGTTCTCGAAATCATTGCAAGCTAATTAAAATCGATAAAGGGTCGCATCCAAGCGCTTTGCTTAAAAGCTAAAATTTTATGTATACATTTTTAATTTTAATGCCAATTCTAAACATTGCTTCAAATTTCGATAATGTATTATATAGTTGTGTTTATCGTTTAAGTTGGGAATAAGCATTGAGATGGTGGATGTTAAAGATATATTATTTTCAGCGAGAAATTCCTTGCAATATGGAGAAATCATGTCTGAAGTTACAACACAATGTTCAGCTGCTAGTGGGTATTCATTATGTAAATCATGTAATTTTTGTGGATATTCCAAGTCCACATGTAATATGAACCCACCATCGTCCTCATTAGGTGCGAGCATTACATTAAAATTTTTTGATTTCTTCCTCCTCCATCCAGCGAAACCCACTAATATTTTCAGACAGCTCTGAAGAGCTAGCCCTGGTGCAGTGTACATGTGACAAATTTCGAGGTTATCGTTTTCAAAACATTAGGCTCTAAAGGCTTCAAAAACATCGCAAAAGAGAAGGGTGTTGTTTAATACATTCAAGTCTTGGTATTCTTCTAAATTCTTTATATCAAAAGCATTCCACACCTTTTGAGCATGTTCATATTTTTCTTGTGAAATCCACTCTTGAGTTAATTGACTAAAAATGCAATGATTGTAGGTAAGTGTTCCTCATTAAATTGTGACTCGTGCGTTATATATTCATAGGGGAAGACACCCTTCCTCAACATCAAGTCTAATTTTTCATCCACAAAGCATGTTTTCATAATTTTAAATTTATTTTTATCCGCATCAACATGATTTTTAACTACTGAATCTAATGAGGAGGCCATAAATTGGTAAGTGTCTTAAAAGCATAACTCTCCAATACTGAAGGCTATATATTCTTCCATAGTTTTAGCTATACTGGACTTGGTGTTGGTCGCAATCTTCAGATCCCCAATCATAACACTACCCTTTTCACACATTCTCATAAAAAAAAAAAAAAAAAAAAAAAAAAAAAAAAAAAAAAAAAATTCATTAGTAAAATTAGCTTTCATCTGTCCCAAAATCAACTAAGAAATCTTCCAGCAATAGTGCGTTAGCATAACAACCCCGGATTCAACAGAGTGATAAACCATCTTAGTATATGATCTTACTTATTTCCTTACTTAGTGATGTTACTTAGAGTCTACATAAAATTAATTATTATCGATAAAGTTTTAGCTTAGTTATTATAGTATTAAGGGGTCCCCAGCACGGGAGAAATCCTTTGGGCCACCCCTACCTCATTATATTGGTGTGCATGTATATGTATTATTGAAGGAACGAAATACATTATTCTATTCTTCTATTCTATTCTATCTCAGTTTAATACTCCATAATAATTGCAACCTTAATCCATGCACATGTCAGATAATCGCAAAAGCAAATACTATTAAATATTTAGGCGTTACCATTGATAATCATCTCAAGTGGTATGAACAAATCCTCCTAACATCAAAACGAATTAGAAGAACCTATAACAAATTAAGGATGCTAAGGTGTACACTTAACGTTGACACTCTGTAAGGTAAGTTTATCATGCTTTAGTCCAATCAATTTTCCAATATAGCATATTAGCCTGGGGTGGTGCTCACTCTTCCCATATATGCTCCCTAGAAACTGATGTAAGAATAGCCATCAGGGTAGCTATAGGGAAGCCTCGCCGCTACCCTTCAAATCTTCTTTTTCAGGAATTCAATGCCCTCCCATTGCCATTGCTATGTGCAAAACAACTTCTACTTTTTCGATTTAAAAAGGGCAAAAACCATTCTTGGGCAAGGTGATTTCGTTCATCATAACATTAATACCAGACTTGGTACCGGACGCAACCTAAAAACTTTGAAACCGAATACGGAACACTTTATGCATTCGCATATTATGTATAAGTCTATTCCATTGTACAATTCCCTACCGGACAACATAAAGGACTCCGTCAGCATAACAAGTTTCAAGACACATAAAATACCTAATTTCTTCCAACCCCAATAACATCACGTCCCTACTTAGCAACTAGACTTAATGAAAATTGGGATACATACTGTAAAGTGGATGTTCTCTCAGTGTCGATTGTCAACCAATATTTTATTATTAGCCTACATTACTTCAGTTATCTGCCTGCACAATTGTTTTTCTATTAACGTTTAAAAAAAAAATTTTTTTACTTAATTCGTACATTTTTTCTTTACTTGTATTTGCAATTGTAATGTTCACTTTTGCTTTTAAAGCCCCCCCCCCCTACCATTTTTAATATTGTAAATGTTGTATGTTTATTTGTTGATATTTTATTGTGGAGTCATCAGTGAGGAGAAGTTGTTCGTTTTTAGCAAGAAACCATGCTTCAGTATAGTTTTTATCATTGCCGGGTGCAACTGATGCAAAAACAAAATTCACTTAGCTTACAATGGACCCCCTGGTGTGATGGGTGTACTGAGTGCACCTGGTGATTCTCAACAGGTTTGAATCTGCACACGGTTATCTGTTTACTAAATCAATACTTCCCTTAAACCTGTGCGTTGGATAGATTTATTAATTGCCCAGCACGGGACTTATCCTTTATACCATTTAATCACTTTAAAAAGTTTTATGTTTTCAGTTGTAATTGAATCAACCTCACCTTCCATATTATGTAAATATACAACGGGATCATGACGTATGGTTATGTTTTTATAATTGTATTATTTTACAACACCATCTAGAGCTATAGATGTTTGCATACAAAGTTCCCCTCGTTAGATAGTGCTCCTCCGCTCATAATTGTGCAATTATTATTATGATCAGTAAAATCTTCCCTCATAAACAATGTCTTTACATACAATCACTTAAAACAAACCTAAGACATATCTATAATGCGATAATGACCATGCTTCAACCTAAGTGTTGGATAGATTTACGAAAACAAAAATCACTTTAGCTTACAATGGACTGTCAGCGAGGGGTAGATTTATTAATGGCTTGTTTGTGGCTAACTCAACCTATCCTTACCCAATGTAACCTAATCTAACCTATCCTAATTCAATGTAACCTAACTTAACATCATATTTATTTGATATAAAAATATTTTTGTTTAAAAAAATGATGAATTTAATCTAGGTAAACAGCTAACCTAACCCAATGTAACCTAATCTGGCCTATCCTAATCCAATGTAACCTACCCTAACTTGATATAAAAATTTAACCTAGCCTAATATTATAACTTAACCTGTCCTAGCCCAATGTAACTAAATCTAACATAGAAAACACGACTGCCTGGTATATTGCACACCCATTGTGAGAAACTGAGACTTAGTTGGGATTATTGAAAATTCATTTTTATAAACATGGCTGGTGGGTATATTGAACACCTATTGTGGGATTAATACATTTCTTTAAAGATACTGAGTGCAAGGCCGAGTCCCACCCTTACCGTCTATCATTCGTGGGTAGTCCACTGTTTCAAATTAGGTAATTAATATGTGCATTATTCAATGGCGCTCACCCTCACTGGTCTATCTATCCCTGTCTCCCATTAGCTCAAGCGTGTTCGTCGATGTAAATGTAGCTGATAAAAAATTAATAAGAAAAAACTTATATTAATTTATTTTAAGGTTTTTAAATACTATGGGTGTCTATATTTAGCTTATCTTTACTCAATGTAGTGTACTAAACATTATGCATTAGCTCAAGCGTGTTCATCGATGTAAATGTAGCTGATAAAAAAAAAAAATTAATAAGAAAAAACTTATATTAACTTATTTTAAGGTTTTTAAATACTATGGGTGTCTATATTTAGCTTATCTTTACTCAATGTAGTGTACTAAACATTATGCATTAGCTCAAGCGTGTTCATCGATGTAAATATTGCTGATAAAAATTAATAAGAAAAAAAACTTATATTAATTTATTTAACGGTCTTCAAATACTATGGGTGTCTATATTTAGCTTATGTTTACTTAATGTAGTGTACTTAACATTATTAATTAGCACAATCGTGTTCACCGATGTAAATTTATCTGATAATAAATAATTAAGAAAAAAACTTATATTAATTTATTTTACGGTCTTTAAATACTATGGGTGTCTATATTTAGCTTATGTTTACTTATTGTAGTGTACTTAACATTATGCATTAGCTTAAGCGTGGTCATCGATGTAAATTTAGCTGATAATAAATAATTAAGAAAAAACTTATATTAATTTATTTTACGGTCTTTAAATACTATGGGTGTCTATATTTAGCTTATGTTTACTCAATGTAGTGTACTAAACATTATGCATTAGCTCAAGCGTGTTCATCGATGTAAATATAGCTGATAAAAAAAATTTATATTAATTTATTTTAAGGTTTTTAAATACTACGGGTGTCTATATTTATCTTATTTTTACCTGGGTTATAAAAAAAAAAACAATCATAGTGCCATAGAAAGACCACCCACGGGTCTCGACGGGGGTGGGGTAAGTCCCAGCACCTCAGACCACCCACGAGGGGTAGATGGGATAGCTCGACGGGGGGGTGGGATAAGTCCCAGCACCTCAGACCACCCACGAGGGGTAGCATGATGGGTAGATGGGATAGCTCGACGGGAGGTGGGGTAAGTCCCGTTTTAATTCAATTAACACCATTAAAAAAAAAAAAAAAAAAAATAAAAAAAATAAAAAAAAAAAAAAAAAAAAAATAAAAAATAAAAAAAATAAAAAATAAAAATATAACTGTATCTCACAAATTAGTAATTATACAAAAAAAAAAAATCATAGTGCCATAGAAAGACCACCCACGGGTCTCGATGGGGGGGGGGGGGATAAGCGCCAGAACCTCAGACCACCCACGAGGGGTAGATGGGATAGCTCGACGGGGGGTGGGATAAGTCCCAGCACCTCAGACCACCCACGAGGGATAACACGCAAAAATAGATAGACCACCCGCGGGGGATAGCACGACGGGGTGGGATAGATGGGATAGCTCGACGGGGGGTGGGATAAGTCCCAGAACCCCCCTTTCTACTCTACTACCGTACTTGACCGCATGTTGAGTGCGCAGGTCATTAACATATTCTATTACATTAAAGCATGATAAACGGGCAGAACATTGCAATGGAATTACTGGAATTCGAATAAATTTCTAATATTCCAGAGAAACGTCAATACCGCGAGTAATTCCCGAAAGTATTGATTTAAAAAAAATTTGAATTGCCGACATTTCAAACATGAATAGCCCGCATTAGCTCTGTACACAAATCCCTTCTTTATTCTAGTTATTACGAACAATTTTCCGACTACATCTCCATTTTTGAATTTTTCATGGTGGGCTCGTAATCAACCTGGCTGCCTAGCAGCTGTGGTACCAACACAAAAGGATACACTGACTATTTTTGTTGAGGTGACAAGGGTAAGGTACTAGAATAGGTGTAGGGACCAGTGCAAAATTTGGGAGAGGGAGGGAGGGAGACTCATCGTAAATAGAGGTGGGGCGTTACTTCTGTCACTGTGATTTATCACCGTGACTGCGATGGTCACTACAACCACCCGTTCCTACAAAAAAAAAAAAATACTGGTGATTTGAGTCACTGTCTCACTGTCACCGATTTAGGCTATATTTTAAATAGCTTTGTTATTAATACTCTGATAGTCGCATGCAAGAGCAAGTAACTCGCTCAGGTTTAGCCCATGCACTGGGCAGTCTTAAGGTGCCCATTCCATTGACCGGCTAGGGCTATTTCCAAAAATGGTGACGTGGTAGCAGACATGCAAGACTTAGGTGGCGTTTCCACCGACCTCGCATTGCAGAATTGACGGAAATGTTTATTTTCCTCTATGTTATAGTTAAAATTGATCAATGATCATACAGTAAAATCACAAACAAACAAACTAAAATTAAAAAATGGCTTCATGGGATATGTTAATTACAAACATTTTAAATAGATTTCTATAAAAAGAAAAACAAACATTTCCGTCAATGTCATTTGAAATCTGCAATGCGAGGTCGGTGGAAACGCTACCTAAGTCTTGAATGTCTGCTACCACGTCACCGTTTTTGGAAATAGCCCTAGTCGGTCAATGGAATGGGCGCCTAAGCGAAATTCCCCGAAATTCTTTCCGATCGTCTCACGTAAGCTAAACATAAGGTATGCCCGAGGCTGTCACCGTGACTGCTCCATACTGGCTAGCTGTTAGTTTATATATATATATATTATCTATATTACTACTTCTTACATTTCTTAGCATAACTAAACAAAAGAATAACCGACTTTAATTGTTAAGAGAAACGAATAAGTCTATGTAACTTGTATAAATCACTGTCAAGTAAGAGAAGTGACAGTGACTTTTGATTACTCATACCAAGATGTACCAAGATTACTTAGATAGCAGGATCAAAAGCAGTCACTCCAGTGACAGAAATCACCAGTATTTGTATCAGTGACTGTCGAGTCACTGTCACCGGTCACTGTTGCTCCTGGAAATATCTGTCACGCCCCACCTCTAATCGTAAACATTCGGGTTGAAGCCGCTTGACTTGGGCTATTTCCGTAGTATAGGAGCAGATTGAGCCTTTTGCCATTTGATACCATGGTAACATTTAATTTTTTATTTGATTATTTAAAGATTATTTAGAACGGAAAATCATGCCACGTAATCAACAATATTTTTATGCAGAGCTTGCAGTACTTTTAATTTATATATTAAACAATATTTTAAGCGAAGTTTTCCCTACTTTTCGATAATAATAAATTTTTTTTAAACAGAACTTGCAGTACTTTTAATTTAAATTTCAAACCATATATATAATAAATGTAAATAATAAATATAACTTTATATATTAAACAACAAAGAAAACAATAAAGAAAACCTTTAATAAAACTATTAAATTTGAATTTCCCGCCAAAATGCACCTATGAGGGGGCGTGGTCGTGGCTTCAGTCCTCCAGCACAGCCGAAATACGATATGGTGGCTCCATAGTTTTATTAGCTCCATGGCGTATCAGTAGAAATGTCGAGATATACCGAGAACCTCCGATAGTAGCCGAAATCAAGAGAGCCCACGTCAGGTGACGTGCAACGAATACCAGACAATAGGGCTACAAGGGCAGCCTTACACAAGGTGCCCCAAGGGAAAAGACGAATCGGACGACCACGGGTGCGATGGCTGGACCGCCAAAGATTAAGTAAACAATTTTGTTTTACTAAGTTACTTAAACGAACCACTGCCCAATTGGTTTGTACTAGTGTATGACTAGTGAAGAGTTTGTTGAAAAAAAGAGCCAAGTCGCATTAGTTGTACCTTTGGTGTCGTGGAGCGGGGATAAATTTTGCTAGTGTAATGCTTGCAAATATTTCATTATATTTATATTTGTTTTAATTTTACTTTTACATTTGTAAAGGGGGGCCCAGCACGAGCCTTGTCCTTTGGGCCCCCCTTCCATTTGTAAAATTGTCAGTTATGTAGGCCTAAATGTTGTTTTCCTAGATTTTTTTGGCCAAACGATAAGTATTACGATAAAAGTAGAGCAGTCCAAAATTGTTGATCAGGTAATTATCTATTAAAATTGTAGTTATATTTCATATTTGAGTTGCCTATTAGCAAAAGCAATCCTGTCCACCCAGGTCGATTTTTCAGAAACCGCAAAAAACTGCTGTGCCGCAACGCCATGAGGTATAAGATTACAGTTTTTAAAGCTAATTTTAACAGTATTAGAATTGCTTTTGCGTCTCAATATCTGATTCATCGGTTAGAGTATTGAAAAATAAAAGAAATGGCGCGAATATCTCAAAACTGAAAAAAATGGAGAGGATTGCTTTTGCTAATAGGCAACTCATTTACTGTATATACTGTTTATTTGATATTGATTAGCACAATATTTTTTTTTTTTTAATAAAAAGATTAATCGCATACAAACAATTGAATGAATGAATGAATGAATGAATTAAATATTTAGAACAATTTAAATACAATAATTGTAAAGCCCCACATGGAGACCTATAACAATTTAATGAATATATCCGATTGACCTTTTCAGTCGTCTCTGTAGGTTATTACCCGTGATGAGTACGACACGTGTCCGATTGAATGGCGTGTAAAGACTCGCACAAGCGCAAGCACGTTACCACCTGGCCATCGAAGTCGAATTAGAGGTACCGGTGTCTCCAATAAACGTTCAGGTGACTTATCCATTTGTTTTCATGCTAGACCAGTTGAAAACATTGGAAACTAAAAAAAAAAATAACCGGTCCGAGTTTACTCGAACATGCTTTCCAATTTATCAATTAGTAGGGAGAGAAAATGAATAATTTCATGGTAAATAATTTTCCTACGGTTAAATTTCGGATATCTCGGGGGGGGGGGGGGTCCACCTGACGTCACTGGAGGTGAGGTAACCTCAATATATTTAAAACACATTACAACACAGTAATAATGGCAGGACAGGCAATGCATTTCAGCGTGAAGTTTCTATCATTTTTTCAAAAAAAAAAAATTTTGCGCAAAAGCAAATATGTTTTTGGGAAAGCCAACTGTCCGGTTTCGTTACTCAACTTAACACCTAAAACATGCCTGAAGGTAGAAATCATCGATAGAAAAGTTTCGCAGAAATATTATTTTTTAGTCATTTTTCATTAAAATTAAGTTTATTTTTATTTTTTTACCCCCAGAAGCAAACTATCAAGGGGTAAGCGACCCACCGCATTTTATCAACATTAAGAACGACTAGAATATATGTGAATTTAAAAGAAATCGTTGGAGCCGTTTTTGAGAAATATTTTTTTTTGACGTTTTTTTGGAGTTTTTTGAGAATGAAATCCCCCCAAATTGAGTTAGCCCCAAATAAAAAAAATGGTCTCGAGGTATAATTTTTATAAACCTACATGCCGAATTTCATCAAAATCGACCGAGTAGTTTGCCCGGAAATCGATGCACAGACAGACAGACAGACAGACAGACAGACAGACATTTCGTAAAAACCACTTTTTTGGGTTCCTGGGACCTGAAAACGTGTAAATCCGTTGAAATCTCAGAATCGAAAATTTCGACCATCACAAAGCTTTCCTTATACTACGTATAAATTGGAAAGCAATAACAATTTGCTCAAGAATGAAACATCATAATTAGCATTGTAAAAATGAAAATCACACGCATACGAAACAATCGATTAATACGATACGAAGAAAAAAAGGTAGTGAAGTCATATACAACATGTCGAAACAAGGCTAAAAAAAACTAGTAGAATCTTCACAGAAACTAATACTAGGAATTCCAGTGAAAATCTGGATATCTGGAGAAGGAAAGCGGTCTGGCTTGAATACGGAATTATTTTCTGTTTTATAATTAAGCTATTGTATACTTTATAGGGCAAGTTTGTAGTTGATTTACGTACTCTGCGGCGATTTCAGAAATTGGGCTTATTGCATACACATGGAGAATAGTGGGGAATAGGCTTTCCTTTGTACTTTATTTATTATTATTATTTTCATTTCAGTTTCGTATCCCGGGTGATGGTCTTTCTACGCGTGAAGGGTTGTTTTTCCTTTTTCTAATTGTTATATTTTCTGTCTATCTTTTGGAAAAAAGTTATAGTGCGTGAAGTCATAAACAACATGTCGAAACAACGAGGCTAAAAAAAACTAGTAAAATCTTCACAGAAACTAATACTGGGAATTCCATTGAAAATCTGGATATCTTGAGAAGGAAAGCGGTCTGGCTTGAATACTGAATTATTTTCTGTTTTATAATTAAGCTATTGTATACTTTATAGGGCAAGTTTGTAGTTGATTTACGTACTCTGCAGCGATTTCAGAAATTGCGCTTATTGCATACACATGGAGAATAGTGGGGAATAGGCTTTCCTTTGTACTTTATTTATTATTATTATTTTCATTTCAGTTTCGTATCCCGGGTGATGGTCTTTCTACGCGTGAAGGGTTGTTTTTCCTTTTTCTAATTGTTATATGTTCTGTCTATCTTTTGGAAAAAAGTTATAGTGCGTGAAGTCATAAACAACATGTCGAAACAACAAGGCTAAAAAAAAACTAGTAGAATCTTCACAGAAACTAATACTAGGAATTCCAGTGAAAATCTGGATATCTGGAGAAGGAAAGCGGTCTGGCTTGAATACGGAATTATTTTCTGTTTTATAATTAAGCTATTGTATACTTTATAGGGCAAGTTTGTAGTTGATTTACGTAATCTGCGGCGATTTCAGAAATTGGGCTTATTGCATACACATGGAGAATAGTAGGGAATAGGCTTTCCTTTGTACTTTATTTATTATTATTATTATTTTCATTTCAGTTTCGTGTCCCGGGTGATGGTCTTTCTACGCGTGAAGGGTTGTTTTTCCTTTTTCTAATTGTTATATGTTCTGTCTATCTTTTGGAAAAAAGGTATAGTGCGTGAAGTCATAAACAACATGTCGAAACAACAAGGCTAAAAAAAAACTAGTAGAATCTTCACAGAAACTAATACTGGGAATTCCAGTGAAAATCTGGATATCTTGAGATGGAAAGCGATCTGGCTTGAATACTGAATTATTTTCTGTTTTATAATTAAGCTATTGTATACTTTATAGGGCAAGTTTGCAGTCTTTGTTGATTTACGTACTCTGCAGCCATTTCATATCTGCGCGTCTTGTCTTGTTATTCATTTTTGTAATTATTAAATTTTCTGCCTGTGGTCGGTTAGTACATACAAAGTGTGTTCACAATATCGGTGTTATCAAGTTATCTAGTTAGAAGTGTTATCCAAGTGGCCTCGGGGTGAGTTATAATAATATAAAATTATTTAACTTACTTAATATTTGTCCTGGGTCGCTGTCAATAAATAAATTTTCCAAATTCGTCCGGGAATGGCTGATGAGACGGGAAGAGGTGGAATCTTTATTTGAAATAGTGGACTAGACTGTTATGTGTTTACGAGAGATCTGTTATTAATATGTAAGTGTAGTTTAATAAGTTTAATTAAGTCTAATTGATTTTTTTTCTTTTTTCTTTAGTTTTAGAGTAGGGTAAATTGTTATAGGTCTCCATGTGGGGCTTTACAATTATTGTATTTAAATTGTTCTATATTTGATACATTCATTCATTCATTCATATACTGTATATATATAATAATAATTGTGGATGTATAATAAATATAAATATAAATATAAATATAAGTATTATATGTTAATAGGAAAAAATAATAGAGTAAATAACGTAGTGAGGACGTTCGTTGCATTGTTTTTAATGACAGAACACTACTCCAGTGACGAAGTAATTCGGAATGATAGGCCGTGGTCGTTCTGAAAACGTACTTCCAAACGTTTCGTCAACCTCTGCGGTCGGCATCTTCAGTGGAACTGCGTAGACTTCTTATATTGAATCTCAGAGGCTCAGCAGCTCAAAGAAAAATCACCCATTTGGTACATTACAAAAAATGTGTAAGAAAAATATTTAAAAAATAAGAAGTTTTAAATTTAAGCGGAAATTCGCTCTGAAATGTTATTTATACTGGAGGCATTTTCTTGTATCAACAGTAGGTACATACTTACCTATGTACGAAGCCCTTATTGCATTCGGATTTTTTTAATTAATCTGTCACTGATTACCAATACTTGTCAACGTGGCCCATTATTGTCAGTTTCACCACACCTCCCCCCCGCCCTCCCTCAAGAGAAAAAATTTATTCTGGGGAAGACTATGGCCCCGCTCCATGGAACCGTCACAGGCCCCGCGCTTGGTAAAACCGCAAAGCTGTCTCGAGCAGGTTAGTTTTTTAAGGAGTCTGCCCACTACACCGTATCATACCATGACCGTGCTATGAACGTATCAAGCACGGAAAGCAATACGGTACGGCTTGCTATAAAAAAAAAATTAAACTCTAAAATTATTGAGTTCATAACAGCTTAAAGAAATATACTATCAGTTGTTAAGCACTCTAATAACTAGAGTCTAATTACTGTCTTAGTAATAAGAGTGTATAATTGTTGTTTAATAATAATAGCATACGATATTTACTCTAATCAATTGATAAACAATCTTATTGTATATATATAATATTGTGATTAGCTTTTCTTAGATATCTTCCCTACTTAGGCCAAAATAGCATTTCTCAGAAGCTAAATGAGCCAATTTGCAAGAATAGTTCCGAATGAATAATTACTAAATAAAAAATAAACAACGACTTCTGTGCTATTACAAAGCCAACATGGCGGAGTTATAGCCGTCTGTGACGCTCAACTAGCCTGCCTCCTACAGAACGATCGGCAATGTAAATAAATATATATATACTGTATATATTGTGTATATAAATATATATATTTATGTTAAATTATACAGTCAAGTAATCAGCCAGTACCGTACCGGTATCGACAAGAAAGTAAAATCGTCAAAATCAGGTAGTTCTGTAATTGTCATTGTGTTAGTGCCTCATTGACAGTGCAGAAAGATTTCACTAAGAGATGGTCTCTAAGCAATTTAGGGAAGTTACTTAAAGCGTTTCTTGCCGCTCTCAGTTCAATCGGGAGTTTTCTAAGGCAGGCGAATAATAAAATTCAAATAATTCAATCATTTAAAAATTGTTATACATTTTTTTACTTACAAATGCAATTTAATAAAAGCATTTCAAATTTTAAATCGTAATAGGTACCTTACTAGCTATTTATTTATTATTTATTTTTATTTACTCCTCACTGGTTACTCCACCAAGTGGGGGAAATTTATTGAACAAATAATGAGTTAAAAAAAGGATATCATAACATCCAATGAGGCTCTGGGCGGCTGGGCCCAAACAAATACATGCCATCACTATTTTAGAGATCACGTTTGTGACTTTGTGACGGGTTTGATTCCGATAAATACATAGGATTTCGGTAATTAGGAATATTGTATGAGACTAAATAGGACGTTGCCTTAATTTGCAGGGGAAAACGCGGCTACCGGGCATTTTGCTGGCCACGATAACCCCAAACGGCAGTAGTCAAGGGCAGGGCCGTGCCCAGGGGGGTGGTCCATGGGGTCCGGACCCCCCCCCCGAAATAAATTTTTGTATGTAAACCTGTACGGTTTGAAGAATTTATCCATCAATTCAGTAATAAATTACGTTAAAAAAATGGTTGGACCCCCCCCCCCCCGAAATCAAAACCTGAACACGGCTTTGGTCAAGGGAGTGTTTCATCAACCAGTCCTTTTGGTTTGTAAAACCACGTTTTTTTAGATATCTCCCCTATTTAGGCAAAATTTCAAAATAGCTCTTCTCAGAAGCGGAATGAGTCAATTTCGGATAAATAGTTTCGAAGAATTTTTTTGAAATAAAGTCATTTTCAGGGGAATTTTCAGCTGAAAGTTGTGCTGTTGAGCTTTTAACTGTCCACTTCCTTTTAAACAGTCACGCGAACATGATGAATTTCCGTTTAACCTATCTTTTTGCTTTCCTATTTCTACGTTAGGGTAAGTAAAGCTTTGTGATGGTCGAAGTGTACGATTTCTAGATTTCAACGGATTTACACGTTTTGAGAGCACAGGAGCAACAACGAAAGAAAGAAAGAAAATTGTCTTTATTTGCCATGTGGGCGAACGGCTCACTCTTACAATTAACCCATTAAAAAGTGGTTTTTACGAATTGTCAGTCTGTGTGTCCGTCGATTTGTGGGCAAACAACCTACTTGGTGGATTTTGATTTTGATGATTATGATTTGGCAAACAGGCCATCCAAAATCATGTTTCGGGAATTTGCTTGTATTATAAAACAGTTGGGCCATTTCTTTTTTCACTATTATTATTTTTTTAACCGAGTTTTGGGGGGCTAAAACCCCCCAAATTTGAGTTAGCCCAAAATAAAAATAAAAAGTCCCGAGATATTAATTTTGTGAACCTACACACAAAGTTCCATCAAAATCCGCTGAGTAGTATGCCCACAAATCGACTAACGGATACAAGCGATAGTCAATGACACTACAAGTAGGCTACAATACGCATAGGATTCCCTAATGGCTACAAGCGATAGTCAATGGTTAGATGGCATAGGTCTGACACAACAAGTAGGCTACAATACGGATAGGATTCCCTAATGGCTACAAGCGATAGTCAATGTTCAGGTCTGACACTATATGTAGGCTACAATACGCATAGGATTCCCTAATGGCTACAAGCGATAGTCAATGTTCAGGTCTGACACTACAAGTAGGCAGCATTACGCATAGGATTGTCTACTGGCTACAAGAGATTGTTAATGGTTAGATAGCATAGGTCTGATACTACAAGTAGGCTACAATACGTATAGGATTGCTCGAGACCCGCCCATGGCGCATGCAATCAAAATTCCTGGAAGTCAGTCTATTTGTGCCCCTCTCCGGATTGCGTTAAACGAACCACCGAACCGTTCTATTCACTGAAATATCTGTTAAGCTATGTTCCCACGGCGCGTAGCTTGTCGAGTCCGTCCGAAGTCCGACAAGCCATTGGAACACGAAAGTTTGTGGTGCGGCGAGAAAGTTCGTAAAGCCTTTTACAGGCGCGCGTAGGCTCGTTCGTTCCAACAATTTGTCTGTAAAATCAAAGTTCTGGCCAAGGACGGATACAGGGGAGGGGAAGGGGGGTAGCTGCCCCCCCCAAAATTTGGTAAATCTATTGTAAATAGATCTGATTTAATCTATCCTACATATGTTTTTCCTATTTTGACCCACAACTACCCCCCCTAAATGGGCTGGATCCGCCCCTGGTTCTGGCCTGTGGCTTAGCAGAACACGAGTGATGAGTCACAGAACAAAAAAATTGATAGTCTCTAGTAGCGAACCAACAAAGCGTCGCTTGTATGAATGTGGTGCGATCAGGGGCGGATTTGGCTTTTGTGCGTATAAACAGGTAGGCATTTCCCTTGTCGCGGACATTAATAATTATTGTATGTCTTGTGGAGGGGGGGGGGGGCGGATATAGGCCTCAGTTGCCTACTGGTAAATCCGCCACTGGGTGCGACCCAAGAGTCAAGACGACAACAAGAGCGGATTTTGCCTCCAATTTAGGGGGGGGGGGGGGCGGGGGTCAGCGGGCAGGTTCAGTGGATTATATCATTGAAAAACATAATTATTTTTAATTCCCACTGTAAACTCATTGTTATCTGGTGTAAGTTAATTTATTTTGGGGGGTCCGGACCCTCTGACCCCCCCCCCCCCTAAAATCCGTCCTTGGACGACAATCATCTGCTTCAATGCACCCTCTGCCCCACTACCTGCACTTCAGAGTGCACAGACAATGGCGCCGGCGCCAAGGTGGGAAAACACTGGGCCCAAAAACTTAATGAGTCTCTTCCTCGAACACGAAAAAGTAAGTAAGTAAGCTAACTGAATGAGATTACTCGTATCTGTACTTGGTCATGTTACAATGCAGCAAAGGTAAGCTTGTCACAGCTTGTCTGTTATCACTTGTAGCCGGTGCAGGTTGACATGGAGGACGTATATCCGTACCAGTTTGCCAAAGGCCAAAATTTCATACGGAAACAATCCAAAGAATGGAAATAATGTCCGAAATCCATGGGGTCATTGGCATTGGACAAATGACCTATGGACCACTAAGTAGGCCTGGCCTAGGTCAATAAAAAGTCCATAGTGACATTCTGAACAAAACAAATATTATCTAATAGGCCTACCTAAGTCTATAAGTCTGCGCTTGGATCCCTAATAGATCAATCCTGGCTACGGACCTGAGCGCCGAATGGCACACTGTAGAAAAGCTTACCATAAGTAAGACCTATGTTCTTAGGTTAAACAGGTCTCCAGGTGAATTAACACAAACTTAAACTTTGCTTAACTTTCACTAATTAACTTATGAAACTACACACCAACCGAGCGAACGAAAATACGAAACACGAAACTTTTCAACTTAGCTACTCAACGCAAGACGCATGGGGACTACAATACTAAATAAACCTATCTCTCCGAACTCCGAAGTCCGATTCCACGGATTTTGTGCCCCCCGAATCAGAACCTGATAACTCGTAAACACGGCATGCAACATGCTTGCCTGTATGTCGCGGGGCTATCAAAAAGTTCGGATGGTTTTTCCCCTTAAATTTTCATGTACACACGGTCGATCCCAACGAGGCTAACATGCGCGCCGACTTCATATAGAATGGTAAGGCACGTGCCTTACCACTTTGGAAAGTGGTAAGGCAGTGCCTTACCACTTTTCAAAGTAATATTAGGAATTTTTGTTGCAATTTTTTCTTATTTTTTAAAGTAGCATTAAGTTCAGATAAAAATAAAATTTAATATTAAAACAAGAAATAGAATAAAGTTAATGAAAATTCAAAATTGGCGCAAATTTGCGGCCCCGACGAGAGAGTGGCTGTAACAACCAATCAGGGCACGAAATTTTAAATTGGCGGTCGCGGCCATGTTTGTAAATTTGTAAATTGTAATGTGTTTACGCTTATACATACAGTAAGTGTAGCTTATGATTGTTAAGTTCAATATTTTATTTTATTTTCCTCTCCAAACTGAATCTTTTGGTTTAATTGATATTAAGACTTCTCTTCCCTATGTTCTTCCATTGTTGTGTTCACTTTTCAACGTTCACAAACTGATAGAAAGTTCTCAAATCTAGTTCACACAAGAACAGGTAAGCACCAATTTACATTAACTTCTTGTTTTAATTTTATTACTCATACATTAGCCTATTGTACTGTACCTACTAATGCCGTATGTTACTTAATCCCTAATAAACTACATTGACAAAGTGAATTTCGGAATTTAAGTTAGTAGTAAGTAGCTGAATTTTCTTTGGTTGGCCTAGAACTAAACAGGTTCCGACTTATGTATAGATTTTAGACGTGTAGGCCTACTTACCTACCTTGCAGTTACGGTCGGTCACGGCAAAAAAATATATATAGAGAATTATCATGATTAGAAAATATTGTAGAACTGCAATAAATGTACTTCGTGATATTTTTACATGACTGTCACGTACATGGTACTTTCGAATTTATGTAGTAAGGCCGACACGTGATCGTAAAAGTAGGTTTAAAAATTAATGAAATTAAAATTTGGAAGTGAAAACTGGGCAAAATGCCAAAATAATATACCTATATGGTTAATATATTTTATTTTTCCCCTTTTAAACTTACATTTTAAATTCACAAGTTTGCTTGTTTTTTGTTCTAGTGGGTCTGTAAGCATGGATATCAGAAAATTTTTCAAAGAAAAGTCTACACCCATGGTGACGGAACCTTCTACATCAGCAGCAACTACAATTCTCGGAAGGGCGGAATCTGCGGGGTCAGGTAGGTAATCAATTAATGGAAATGTGTCAACATTTATTGACTGTTAAAAAAAGGGGAAATTACTACATATATGAACTATTTTTTAACGTCCAGTTTAAGGTATACATGGAAATAATATGCTTGCCATTAATTAAATGGGAGATTTATAGGGAAGAATCAATAGTGTAGTCTAAAAAGCTGGTCGTGATATAGCAGGATAGCAGATAGCTTTAGCCAGGACCTCGTAATGACACGTTACATACAGTTTAAAATTGTTTGGGGCTGGGTGGACCCATACCTCTGAAATCTGAACCTCCTCCGAAATATAGTCATGACTACGGCCAATCGTAGCAGTTAACCCTATTGCACAGTTATTTCTCCAGTTACAATTTTAAGCACTTTTTGGTCAAGAAGCCTCGATGAGATATGTGTTAAAAGAACATAATATATCTGCAATATATATTTTTTTTTATTCAACAGGCCCAGGAACTGCCTTAACGCAAGCTACGATTCCAAATTCTTCTTCGGGAAATAAGAATGCTGTTAAGCGAAGGGGATTCAATAAATCATGGCTTCAAACGTACCCTTGGATGGAGTATTCCCGAGGACTAGTGTTTTGCAAAATATGTAAGGAAGCTGAAAGTAATGGGCTGTTAATTTTATGTAAACTGAAGGAGGAGACTTTCACAAAAAAAGGATTCAGCTACTGGAAAAATGCTACAGCAACTTTTCGAAAGCACGAAAATAGTGGTTCGCATAGAGAAAGCGTTCTTAAAACGGGGAAAAACGTAAATGTATCCACACTTCTAAATGAGAATTTGAACAACGAGATGAGGAGTGCCCGTTCAGCGTTATTATGCCTCTTCTCTTCTTTGAGATTTCTTTGTCGGCAAGGGTTGGCCATCCGCGGCCATGAAGACGTTTCTTCAAATTTCTGGCAACTGGTCAATTTGAGAAAAGATGATTGCCCGGAAATGCAAAAGTGGTTAGGCCATAAAGCTAAAAAATACACCTGGATGTCTCACGATATTCAAAACGAGATAGTGGAAATGTTGAGCCGCTCTGTTTTGGAGAATGTTGTACAAGGGGCAATGAATAGAGGCTATTTTAGCATTATGGTGGACGAGACTACAGACATATCAGTTCATGAGCAAGTAACGTTTTGTTTGCGAACAGTGGATGACAATATGGATATTTTTGAGGACTTCGTAGGCTTGTATGCGGCTCCGAATACCACGGCACAAACTCTTTTTGAGATAGTCAAAGACATTTTTCTTCGATTAGGGTTGCCATTTTCCAAGCTTAGGGGTCAGTGCTATGATGGGGCTTCTCAAATGCGAGGGGAATTCAATGGATTGCAAAAACTTGTTGCTGATTTACAACCACAAGCGATGTATGTACATTGTGCCGCTCATAATCTTAATTTAGCTGTAGAAGATAGCTTAAAGCACCTCCCTTGTATGAGAGACATTATGAATTTAGCCAAAGACCTAATCAATACTATCAGAGAATCACCAAAGCGTATGGAAATGTTTAAAAATATCCCAGATCCAGGTAATGCCAAACCTATCAAAACTCTACGTCCCCTATGTCCTACAAGATGGACGATGAGAGCTTCAAGTATCAACAAAATTTTAAAGCATTATGAAAAAATCGCAATTTTTTTCGAAGAGTTTTCCGAAAATGATACGTCAGACGCAGCTGCGAAGTGCTCGGGATATCTCCACCAAATGGAGTCATTTAAAACATTTTTTCATCTTTTGTTGTACAGCAAAATAATGACTCCACTTGAAGAAGTTAACGCACAAATACAATCGCCCCATATCGGCGCGGCAGAAATTAAGGCGAAGATTGATTTTCTCATAGCCATTATGACGGCAAGGCGTGAGGAGTATAAGAAATTCTGGGATCAGTGCCTGGAGGAGACAGAAAGGATGAAGTTCGTCGGCAATCCCGAACTCCCTAGGCAACGGCGTATTCCAAAAAAATTGGAAAGTTGTGGTGGTGCAGGACAAGGACACGAATTTACAGGAGCAGAGAATTACTTCAAGCAGATGTACATAGAGGTATGCGACACAGTTTTGATGTGCTTAAGGAGGCGCTTTGAGACATCCTCCCTTAATACTGTTGTTGCTGTGGAAGAAGAGCTTGCATCTTTTGTGGCCCAAGGCATTTCCTCGTTGGAAAATGCACAAAAGTTTTTTTGTAATGACATAGACATTGGAAGACTCTCCCTACATCTGTCAATGCTACATGATATTTCTAAGCAACGGAAGATCTCACTCACCACGATGCGTGACGTAAGAAAATTTCTCGTAGAAGAAGGAAGTATAAAAGATCTAGTTGAGGAAGTGACAAAGAGCATTAAAATCCTCCGGACCATTCCAGTGACGACAGCAACCGCTGAACGGTCGTTCAGCTCACTTCGACGTCTGAAAACGTATCTTCGGTCCACTATGGGGCAGGCTAGGCTGAATCATCTAGCTGTCTTAAATGCGCACCAATTGGAACTAGATGCATTAGACTTAAGACCCATTGTAAATGACTTTATAAAAAAAAATCAAGTGAGGAAAGCAACGTTCGCTTTATTTTAAATTCGTTTATAGTCTATTTACATATAGGCCTACTGTATTTGCAATGCAGCACAATTTGCAAATAATGTGTTAAGAGGATATAGCACGTAGACACGTCGTCACCACAAATTCCAACACATTTTACTTTTTGATTCCTTTTATATGAAAGATATCAAAACCCTGTTGCTACCGTGTATGTATTATTGCTCAAGGCATAGTAGTGTAATGAAATTTTTAATTTTCGATCAATACAATAGTTTTTTATATAAAGAGAGACTCGTCAGAACTTCAGCGAATTTCTGACGAGTCTCACTTTATATAAAAAACTATAGATCTAAAATTAAAAATTTCATAACACTACGATGCCTTGAGGAATAATACATACACGGTAGCAACAGGGTTTTGATATCTTTCATATAAAAGGAATAAAAAAATAAAATGTGTTGGAATTTGTGGTGACCACGTGTCTACGTACTATATCCTCTTAATGTATTTATGTATTCATTTAAAAAATGTAATCGCATTGCCTTTCAACTACAGTTACAAAATGTTACCGTATTCATATTTCATAGTCATTAAAGAAATTGAAAAATGACATGTACTTAACTACTTATACTTTGGACAATATACAGTACTGTAATGCACAGTAATTAAGCCATTGTACGTTGACTGTGTTTTTCTTAATAATTCCCGGCTATATTTAAGTTATACTATATAATATAAAGGTTTTACCGTGCCACGGTGCCTTACCACTATTTTGCACAAGTCGGCGCGCATGGAGGCTAATATTAAATTTGTTCCTGGAGCGCATCATGGGTAGGTGCATAACCTCTAAGTCTACATCAGAAGAGTTCTGACACTGGCATGACGCAGGTTTCCCCTTCGACAAGAAGGCGAACCAGAGCTCTTCTAAGGAGCGTTCAGAAATATACTTTGTTTGAAGTGAAAACTTCTTTAGTAGCACCACATACAGATTTTAGCAGGGTAGTAAGTTGGGCTGGTTCGTCACGCGTCACGCGGCACGCTTGCTAGAAAGAAGAAAGAATGAAAATAAATAGATAAGAAAGAAAATAGAGTTAACTGAACACTTCTTCAGGCGCGCCACACACAGATTTTAGCAAGGCAGTGAGTTGGGCTGGTTTGTGATGGCACCCCGTGGCGCGACACGCTCGATGGGGTGCCTGAACACCCCATTTAAATTGCATGGGCGGGTTTAAAGCAACTTTTTGGGCAGATGTAGAAGGCTAACTCAATTTAAATTATACCATGTCTTCGTCAATTCATCCTCTTTCTGGCCATGCTATGTTTGATGTGATAGGGCCAGGGGTTCGACTTTGGGGGTGGAAACGTGATGGGGTGCGCCCAATTATGCTGATTTTTTCTTGCACCAACCAATCAACAGCCCATTTGAAAAAGGATACACGAAATTCTACCAGAGCAACTGCAACCACACAAAATTTTTAAGACAACAAAAACCCTTTGTTAACCTTGCAAACGTTTAAAAAAAAAATTATCGATGAGAAAAAATGGAGTCCTGCTATTTTCATGGGTCGCTAGGAGATTGTCATCGAGGGGAAGGAGTGACATTGTCAATGAAGGGAAGGGGTGAAATTGCCTTTGATGGGAAGGGGAAACATTGTCTTTGAAGGGAAAACAATGCATTTGAATCAAAGAAGTGACATCGTATTGGAATGGAAGGGGTGACATTGTCATTGAAGGGAAGGGGTGACATTGTCATTGAAGGGAAGGGGTGACATTGCCTTTGATGGGCAGGGGAAACATTGTCTTTGAAGGGAAGGGAAAAAAATGCCTTTGAATCGAAGGAGTGACATCGTGTTGGAATGGAAGGGGTGACATTGTCATTGACGGGAAGGGGTGAAATTGCCTTTGAAGGGAAGGGGAAACATTGTCTTTGAATGGAAGGGGTAACATTGTCTTTAAAGGGGAGAGTGAATATTTATTGCGCAATTTAAGACAATAATGTCAACACAACGAAATTGTATTCTACTTTTTTGTTTACAACTTGTCACATTCCTATACGGGTATATTCCGTGCAATGTTAGACTGCGGGCTTACGAATTTTGATGGCAGTAAGGGTTAGAATTTACAGACAAAGATTTCGATGGCAAGGTGGTAGCGTGTTTGTTCTGGTGCGAGTCTCTACACGCCATGCGATCGGAGACGTGCCGTAACTCGACACGGGCTCTAGCCTATAGAGGCGACTGAAGTGGTCTATTGGATTTGGATACATTCATTTAATTGTTGGTATGCAATGAACCTTTTCATTAAAAACAAGAATAAATAGACCACAAGACATGGGCAATCTACGGTATTATAATCGATTCGCCACTGGAATCACCCACCATTGGAGATCAGGGCAGCTAGTTCACTCAGTAGCTTTAAGAAAATAATTAAACACTATATCTTAGATAACACTTGAGACTCTCTCCTGTCCTTTAATGGTGATGGCAATAAAAAGTAGAAGAGACACTATGGAAGGAACCAATAGAAGAGGGCGGCCGAAGAAGGAATTCATTGATAAACTGAAGGAGGACGTAGGAGCTTGAACGTACCAACAGCTGAAGAGGAAGGCGCAGGGCCGAGAGAGCTGGAGGATGATACATGCGGGGAGTTGCTGCCAACCAATCGTTGAGATCGTCCCCTCATAAGAAGAACAGGAAAACAGAGGTCCCAGGGGTAAACTATAACTAAAAGATATCCCCTTTATAAAAAGAGGGGGATCCACATTTTGACAGCAGTAAAGTTTAAAATTTACACACCAAAAATTATGAAAATTTAGCTTACAATTTATTTCATATTTTTCCTCCGCACTGCGTAATCTTAAAAAATCAAAAATACCAAAACCTTAGTGCGCTCCTGACAGTCTGGGTCTATCAATGGCATTGTACCTATAGTGACCATACTCCCAATAGTAGTACTAAGAACGTAAACGGCAGGTAATACTCTGCCAACCAATTGAAACATAGCTCGTTCTCCCACTAAGCTACTGTACACGTGAGGTAAACAAAGGAGACTTCTGGGAACCCAAACCACGGCACACAAACTTTTTAGCATGCTTAGCTTATCAGATAGCAAACTACAACGGTGTCCTTCTAAGAAAAGTTACATTATTTTTACTCTTTCCAGTCTTTCTTCTTGTATGCTGGAGTCTATAATGGACAAATAATGTTTTTTCGTAGTACTAAGCTGTGGAATACTTGGTACAGGTGACTAGTGATTGTGATTTGAGTTCACTTAGTGGAAGGAAGAAGAAGAAGAAATTAGAAAGTACCTAGTCTACCAATATTAGAAATCAGAGATATAGGCTACTGTATAAGTATACATCAGTGGGGAATAGTGGTGTAGCAAGAAGAGAATAATAGACTAAAATGTTACCAGATAAGTTTTCGAAGGGAGCAGTGTTTAATTTGCCCCCCCCCCCCAATTTTCGTTAAATAGAAGAAAAAGAGGAAAGCCGTTCTCATTGACGGTTTGACAGGTTTTTGAAGAAAAAAAGTAGGCCTGAAATTGTGGAGTTTTACACATTTTGATGTAGGCCTATGTACGTCTTGTAACGTATTCTAATAACGTTTTGGTTTTACAGCCAAAGAATAGTAGGCCTACTGCATGAAAGAGGGGTCTGGGGGTCTCCCCCGGGGGAATTATTTTGATTAAGAATATGCCCAAAATATATATTTTGCATGTGAAGAATATTACAGCTAAGAAGGGTAGCCCCCGGGGGCTACCCCGGGGAATGTTATTTAAAAGATAGGCCTGAAATAGTTTGT
Source organism: Psococerastis gibbosa (assembly GCA_963971405.1). NCBI lineage: Eukaryota > Metazoa > Arthropoda > Insecta > Psocodea > Psocidae > Psococerastis > Psococerastis gibbosa. The sequence continues at coordinate 3,707,229 of OZ020490.1, read as the reverse complement.
CAGCAAAAAATTTTGTCTTTGCAAACGATAACTTGTAACTATATTGACAAAACTGGAAACGGGGGGCCGGGGTCTCCCCGGGGGAATTTTTTAAAATAAATACCTGAACAATTTGCTGTTTTGCTAAATTTGGGGGGGGGGCAGATCCCTTCCCCTTGGCTACGCCACTGGTGGTGAAAATGTTATTTCAATGAAGAATTATACAATATAACTATATCATTCACACAAATTCCAAATATTTAAGACTAAAAATGTGGATAGGACAGACGAATAATGGGCATTTCTTGGATATATCCCTAATACTGAGAGCCTAGTGCGAATGGATACAGAAGCAGAGTTTCCGCTGACGGTTAAGAAACCGAAACTAACATACTTCGACCATGTGACGAGGCACGAAAGGAACTGAAGAACAACAACCTGTTTAAAACCCCTGCAGCAGTGGTTTGACAAGAGCACAACTTCCCTCTTCTGGGCAGCAGTCTCAAAGGTACAAATTGCCATGTTGGTCAGCAATGCTCACTAGAAGAAGCATATAATGAAGAAACTTACATCACATGACTATAATATATAAATACAGATGCAGTAGATACTGTTGGCGAAAGTTCAAGAAAGTTCCATTGTTAATTGTGACTTGGTTTTTCGGTTCTGTATCAGTGCCGGGTTTGGCTATGGGGCCAGGAGGGCCCCCCACAAAAAAAGGGCCCCCTCGTAAAGCCACAAAATACAAAATTACAAGAGGTTAAAAAATCAAAAAACTAAATGAAACACACTTGTCGAAATATTTGGCTAGAAATTGGAAATTGGAACACATTAATGATTAATCGACTTTTTCTATTTTGCATCCTGTGTCTCCATTTTATAATTGATAGTGGAATAGGCCTATTCGTTTAAGGGTGGCTTTTCTGCCCTGGAAAAGACCCTCACACAATTCCGGCCTACCGCCCACGAGCCCCCCTAAGGCCAAACCCGGCACTGTTTTGTATAATAGTAGAGTAGGTTTCGTCTAAGAAAAGAACAAGTATGATGGGCTAAAATTTTTAATGCAACATCTTTTATAGCGGATTAGGCTACTGCAGTCACAATAGCGTTAAGAATGGGCATTATTTCACGGCTTGAAATGAGGCTAGAAAACATAGGCCTAATTCGACTATAATCTACAGAGTAGTACCCATAATAAATAGTTCTATTGTATATCGTATTGGTCATCCATTGGCGTAAATTCCCGAAATTTCTGGAAGGGGGTGGGCTTTAGGACCCCAAGAGTTGGGTTCATTACTCTTTCACTTCTGCAGTATGCCTAGTAAATTATATGACTTTATTATTATTTTTTTTTATATGTATGAAATAAATTATACACTAAACTAACAAATTCAGTAAAACAAAAAAAACTAAATAGGCCTAGTAAACTTTTGTTTTCGAAATTTTAAAAATTAAAAAAAAAATTGTTTTTAGTCTCCTGAATTTTTTTTTTCTGACACGCTCAGCGACCAAGTCGTCTCATTCTCTATATGCATGACGGCTAAATTGCCGAACCTGTTCAAAATGTAGGTAGTGGTACCGGGGGCGGATTTACATAAATAAATAAATCCCCCGGAGAAAAAAATTGATAAATGGGCCGAAATTAGTGAGGTTTTGAGCATTTTATACCCTGGAGAAAGGGGGGGCAGGTGGTCTCCCCCGGAGAAAAAATTGATAAAAAGGCCCAAATTAGTGAGGTTTTACTCATTTTGGAAGCAGTACAGTTGAGATATTACCGAGGAATAAGCATAAGCCTACCACTCATGGGGGCCCGGGGGTCACCCCCGGGGAAAAAGTTTGCAAAAAATAGGTCTGAAGTATTGGGGTTTTAATTATTTTGAGTAGGTAATATATTTTTTGTGAAAGTACTTGGTCCATACCGGTATGTTGATTTTTTTCATAATGATTTTTTATATAAAATAAGCATGCTAAGAATTAATTTCCCTTTCGTCATTGTGGATACTATGCCTTTAGCCTCCATAACGTCTTTGTCACCAGAAATCCTGGGGGGGGGGGGGGCTATGCCCTTCCCAGGACCCCCTATTTACGCCAATGGGGTCATCACTACAAAACAAATTGATACGTAATAAGGTATGCCATTCAAAAAAGCCAATCAGTATAAATTATAGACTTATTCATAATGGGTAAAGTAAACCAAGAAAAACAAACTCCAAATTTCCGCACGAGTTACTACCAAAGTAGGTACAATAACTTAATCTAGTATTTTCACAAGTCCTTATCACAGGAAATTCCTCTCAATAAAAAAACAACAAACTAAATAAAATAGTATTTACAACAATATCCGGTCAGGTATCGGAGAATCTTAAAAATATTCAGTCTTAATGGCTCCCTAGGTTACTTTCTCAAAAACGCGGAAATTTTAAACCGGCGTCTAGGAGGCGGTGGTACCAAATCGGGAATTATTGAAGAAATCTTCCTAGGTTTGCCAGGTTGTCTAGTGGTGAAGGAAATGTCACTGCCAGAGGACTGGGTTACTGAGTCCCTGAGGAGGAAGCCGCACTGTGTGGTACAGATATCGTCCCGAAGAACAGCTTCCCTGGACCACTCCCGAAGAAGTTGTTCACAGTCGGTGATACGAAGAGAAGCACATTGAGCCTGGAAAAAAGAAATATTAATCAACTAAAAGTTGATGTTGTTTCCAACGCCTGCTTTCGGCATTTCGGCTTTAAGCAACCCTGTCAGCCTGGCGGGGGGAGTGAGTCTGTTTTTAACTTGAGGCACCCTAAGGGCAGACTCTTTCACCTCGGGGAGAAGGGGAGTTGACGGACAGGGTGGTTATAGTGGATTATTGTGGATTCCAAACCACTTGGGGAACATGGTAAAGTCACACGATTAATTCGGAGGTGACCAGGACTCAACACGCACATAAAGTGACTGGTGTAGTCTCAGCACGTTATCATATCCCACTATGTCCCCCTGCCAACGCTGTGCACACTACCATGTTTGCCGCAGTTTGAAACATGCCCTGCTCTCATGGATTCAACATGGTAAGGCCGTTGGCCGATTTAAAAGTTGTGCTTTATTAATAATAATAATTTTTTTATTCGAAACCTAAAATTTGCTTGGGAAAGCAACCTGTACCGTTTTGTTACTGTATTTATGAAGTTAGAAAGCATCGATCAATAAGTTCCTTAAACAATTTGTTTTAGTCATTTTCATGAAAATTGAGTCTGTCATTTTTTTTTTGCCACCACGACCAAACTATCAACGGGCAAGAGACCAGTTGGGGTTGTTTATGTTAATAACGACTACAATACCATCATGAATTTAAAAGAAATCGCTGCAGCTATTTTTTGTTATAAAAATGTTTAGCCGTCTTGTAGTTTTTGGAGGGCAAGGCCCCCCAATAATTGAGTTAGCCGAAAAAAATTATCCCGAGACATGACTTTTTTGAATTTACATGACAAACTTCATTTATGTCCACAAATTGACGAACAGACAGACAGACATTTCGAAAACTACTTGTCTTTTTTGGGTTCCAGTGACCTCAAAATAGCGAAATCGAAAATTTCAACCATCACACAGCTTTCCTCATAATAACGTATAAATGGGAAAACATCCAACACAACCTGATGCATTTCTCATAACGGCATAGGAATACTATGCTAGTTGCCTAACCATAAAAATGCTGGGAATGAGCGTAGGACCTCCAAGAAACTATATAGATATGTGCCACATAATAAATAAATAAATAAATTGGCAGGAGCGAATGTCGCATCTCTCCTACAGAACTCTGCAACCTGGCACAGATTGTAGCCATTGTAGCCAGAAATTTTTTTATTGGGGGGGGGGGGGTTCCAACTGACGTCACCGGAGGTGAGGTAACCTCAATATATTTAAAACTCCATTCTATCAAGTGTACATTGCAAATATTAAGGGGAGGGGGTCCGGACCCCCCGGACTCCCACTGGCTATGGCCTGTCTTGACCTGGGAGCAGCCATTTTGTTCTTACCCCTTGGGCCGTGCAGACACAGCTAGTGCAGGGCGTTGGCACAGCCGTTCCTCCAATAGGAAGTTGCCTGCCATTCACGTTGCAGCCGGCCCCTTCGCGCCACGCGCCCAGATCTATGTCTGGGATTGAATGACAAGGAACCCGAGGATTTCTGAAACAAGGCACAATAAATTTATTATACTTACTTTTTCTGCGGCTTATCTCATACAGGGGTTCGGCGGTATTAGTATACGATATATTATTAAATAAAATGTCAGTCCGAACCCATTCTATTGTGACATGAAAACAAGACGTAACTACAGTTTTGGGATATGGAGTTATTGATATGGAATTGGGACACTGCTTCTTCATCTGAGGTCAAAATCTTAACGATTGGTTGGCAGCAACTCCCTGCATATCATCCCCAGCTCTCTCGGTCCTCTTCAGCTCTTGGTACGTTTGAGCTCCTGCTTCCTCCTTCAGTTGATCCATGAATTCCTTCTTCGGCCGCCCTCTTCTATCGGTTCCTTCCACTGTGCCTTCAATGATGGTGTGCACCACATTTTCGTGTTTAAGCCGGCTATTCCACTTGTCAATTTTTCTTCAACAATCGATTAGAGTTTTTCTTTACTCTACGTCATTGTCTATTTCAACTTCCGCATGTTAAACTTGATCAATAATCATATAGAGAAAATCACGTTTTGCAAACAGTGACAAACTAAAATTAAACAATGGCGTCGTCTGGAGATGATAATTAATTGTAATTAATTTCTTGAGAACAAACGAATTATTTCATAATTTAAATCATAACATTTCTTGTATGTAGGTTATAAAATTAAAAGAAAGACGGTGGGCAAACTTACAAAATTGGGAAAAAATTGAAAACGAAAATGGTCAATTATTGAAGACAAGTGCAATGAGGTGTAAAAATACAAATGCAACATTGATGATTTTCCATCAATGACATTATTAAAATTGAAGAAAAATTGACAAGTGGAATAGCTGCCTTAGCAAATGCCCGCTCTTCTATTTATTATATGGGGTACCGTAGAAGCTGTCTCTATTCTTCCATAGCCTCTAACAGTCTAGCACTATTTCATTCGCCACTTCACTTTCATATTTGAATGCAATTTTTCATTTTCTTTTCTTCTTTTATTTTTCATGCTCTTGCCACTTACTTACTTTCCACTTCGGCTATTTTTCGTCGTTAAAATACTCGACTTAACATTTTTATATTAAAGAAACATTGTAAACTAACCTAATACCCTAATACATGGACGGATCGGGACAGAGGGTAGCTGCCCTCCAAAAAAGACAAAATTCTGTTGTATATTAATTTATTGAGTTATAACTTAATCGATACTACTAACGTAATAGTAGTCAGAATGGCGTAGAGGTAACGACTCGGACTATCATCCAGAGGGTGACTGGTTCGAGTCCCACCCGAATGCCAAAATTTTCTAGTGGTACAATTATTTATCTTCTGACTACCATGCTTCGGAGGGCATGTAAAGCCGGCGGTCCCGGCAGTCTTCCCTGACTGTCGATAGGTTAAACAGGAGGCTGTTGATGCAACCTGAAAACTCCTGTACCACGGGTAGTACCACCCCGACACGAATTTACTTTTTACTTTACTTTTGATACTACTAATACATGAATTTATTCTATTTTGTTCCACAACTACCCCTCCTTAGTCCAGGGTAGATCCCTTGAAAAATGGTGAAATAAGACATAAACTTAGAGTAGAATGAACCCCATTGGAAATGGAAGGTAATATGACAGAAATTGATGGAAAAATAAATTACGGGCGATCTGAGTTCGGGAAGTAGGGGTGGGTTTTTAAGGGCGAAATACGGTACATCTTCATTTCCGGCAAAACTACAAGTCCAATGGAAAAACATCAAATAGCAAAAAGGTAGGTAATAGGAATATCTACAACTTTAGTGTTTACACTTATTTCACATAACTTCAAATTTCATGAGAAACACCAAGGTTTTGGTTCCGACCCTTTTTGCGGTGTTGGGGAAACCCTCGCCCGCAGATTTGTTAAAGGCAAGGAGAACCTGAAAGTGGCTGAATACTGGACCTCATTGCCGGGCCTTCGGCAAGCCAAAATGCTCCTGGGAAGCCACCAGCGCAAAAGAGCCCAAGTATGCATTAATATGAACAGGAGACATCTGCGTGTGATCACAGGATTCCTCTCTGGGCATTGCAACTTGAATGGACATCTGACCAACATAGGTGTCAGAGAGTCTAGAGCATGCAGATTCTGTAACGAAGGAGCGGAGGACCCCGAGCATATCCTCCTTCACTGCGATGCAATCGCACGTAGAAGAGCAGCATGCTTGGGAAACTTGCAATTACATGTAAAAGACCTACCACTTCTAAATCCCCTCAAGGTCCTGGCTCTCCTGAGGGAAATAGGCCTCGAGGAAGTGATGTAGATATGTAGATTCTTTGTTGTAGGGGGCACAATAGGCTTAAGTGCACACAGGTAACACCTGTACCCCAATTTAAAAAAAAAAAAAAAGGTTTTGGTTTTTTATTTTTAATTTTTACAAAAATACTTATTATCTTCCATTTCCAATGGGTTTCATTCTACTATAATTTGATGTCTTAAACAAAATTATCTATCCTGGACTACCTCCCAAAATATGGGCTGGATCCGTCCCTGATCTAATAGGCCTGTGTTTGCTTATATAAACTACATAATAACATTGTCAGATAGCCTAGGTACTTACAAAAAGGGGCTAGGTACTTACAAAAAGGGGCTAGGTTGATCTAATGCTGATCTTTGGATATCCCCCCTATGGTCCATATTCTCACATAGAACTTTTGATAAAGTTATTTTCTTTATCTCCAATAGTTGCGCCTCTGTGAATTTGGTTACCGGATTTTCGGTTTCATGCCTGAAACAGAAATTTAATAAAGTTGTAACCTAACTATTATGTATGATGATGAGATAGTTCTATGAGGTGCGCTCTGATTGGCTGATGAGTTAGCGCGGATGTGTGGTTGCGTCACTGTAGGAAGATGGCGTGGGTTGAATGTATCTGAGTTTTGGATTTTGAGATAATAAACTTATAATTGGGAACTTGATGCCATGTAACTTCATTCCTATACCTAAAGAATGCATATATAACACTTAGCACAAGAATTAACCGGCCGCGTTACCAAGTTGAATCCAGCGGACCAGAGCAGGTTCAAAGCTGCAGATTACTTGGTCGTGTGCACAGTGCCGGTAGGGAAACATGGTAGGACTTGTCCTGGTCCACTATAATCAGGAGGTCCACTGTCCTATGTGCTGGCATAGGACAGTCAAGTCGGGGTCGCTCTATAGACCCAAATGAGGCCTAAGTCGTTATTAATCCGACGAACACTACTACTACTACTACTACTAGCACAAGAATTGAACAACTTGCCGGAGCAAGAGGAAAAACAATGGCCGAGCTCAAGACGTTAGCGTCCAACCGGGTCGAGTTCAAGACCCCCCCCCATCCCTTCGAAGGATGACGAAGAGGAAGCAGAAGAAGAAGCCGTAGCCTAAGCACATTTTCCCTATTTTCCCCATTTTATGTTTCCCCACCTTTTTATTCAAGGGGTTTGAGGGCCCCTACTGAATTTACCCCAATCTAAGTTAGCGATAGCTTTAAATATTTTGTAAGCAAATAACCTTCTATAACCTAATATTTAGTTATATTAGGTTTGTTGTGCCACCCTCCCACGCTTCGGCTTGAGGGGACACACCCTGTAATTTTATGTCCATATATTTTTGTCTAGAAATAGGGTACACGGTTTTACTATCTATTTTCCATTTATAGCACAAATGAGGAGGCTGTTTACAAACATGGCCAACTCCAAGTTGTAGAATTTCTCAAGAGAGCGGATTTTCTGTTGAAAATTGCATTAAGTCTATATAGCTAACCCCAGACTTTTGTGCGCAATCTGGCTGCTTTTGTCACTTTATTTTACAACGTGCAGGTGGACATTAACATTTTCTGCAAGGTCGGATCAAAACCCCATTTTGTGAAAAAAATGGAGTTGGCCACGTTTGTAACCAAGCTCCTCAAATAACGGATTATTGACAGACTGAATAACCGCCTTAGTGCAAAATGCTGCAAAAATGACGCCCTGACATGACGTAGTACAGTGATCAGTCAGATTGGTCACTTTGGCGAGTTGCTGAAAGTCAGAGATACCAACAGCACTGGTTTTCCACAAGCTACGCCTATGCCTAAACAACGGCGCAGCTACAGGGGTGGCTACCTCCCCCCCCAAAAAAAAAACAAAACAAAAAGTCTGTTGTAATTTAATTTATTACGTTGCAATTAACTTAATACTACATAAGTTTATTCGATTTTTTTTGTCCCAACACTATCCCCCCCCCCCTCAAATGTTCTGTTCCTAAACACCCCAAGGAAATAGAATTATTGTTCATGAAGCTTTATGAAAACCAGATAACAATAGTTAAGTGAATCTCGTATTTATGACAGACCGAATCCAATACAATGATAACAGCTAGTCAGCAAATACGTCAAAGGCATTTTCCAGCGGATGCCATCCAATTTAATTAATTATTTTGAATGGGAATGGGGGGGGGGGGTGGAAGGGGGTAATACAAAGAACTGATTATAGTTCAACGCAATTACAGTACAGTACAATGGCTCTAAAAGGAATTCCGTAGTGTACCGTAATTAATTAAATTTACTGCGACAATGTAACGTTCGTTGTTTGCTATCTAGTTTGATGGAAGTCTCTTTAGGAGCCCATTTACTGTATATGCTTATTACTGTGCTTTATAGTTAACAGAGATAAAATATTTCGAATAGAATTTACAAAATGGATGGCAAGGTGGCAGCGTGCCTGTACTTGTGCGAGGATTGCGATCGGAGACGTGTCGTAACTCAACACGGCTACTAATCTAGTGAGGCGACTGAAGAGTGAAGAGGTCAATCAGATACATTCATTAAATATTGTTTGCACGTGGTTAACCTTTTACATAAAAAAAGACTGTGCGGTACCTACACTGCATGATAATGATAGGAATTTTATTTTAAATTAATTGGCTATCTGGCACACGTTATCAACTTCGCCAGTTCTCGAGCTTTATAATGCTGACTGGCTGGTATTTACTATACGGTACATGTGCACCTGAACACGGTAACTACTAAAGGTTAGTTATAAATTTGTACTGAATAATTACGGAAAACTCGTTAAAACTTTTTAGCTAATGACACTTTGCTTTTATGAAAGAGACTGTTCAATTTTATTCGTTATTACTAGTGGCATTGACATAGAAGTTGTAGTTATTATGAATTTGGCGGGAAATGGACACATGGTGAGTGAGAGAGTTGGCCACGCGGGGTTTTAGGCGGGTATTCCACTGGTCAATTTTCCCGTCAAATGTGATTAAAAAGAGTCTGCTACCATATTATAACTTAATTTAAAGGGACTAATATGTAGATACTTAACTTATCTATTATCAATTAAGTTATAATAATGGTAGGTCTGCTACCAACATCTTTTTAATCACATTTGACGGGAAAATTGACCAGTGGAATACCCGCCTTAGTAACTTGTCAATATTGCTGAATATATTATTTAATCACTAAATTATTAATTGAAACAGACTGTTCAATTTTTTTTTTTTTTTTACTGGTCGCTCTGTGCGAACATTGACATAGCGTTTGTAGTATTTTTTTTTTTAATTTGGCGGGAAACGAACACATAATGAATGAGAGAGTTGGCCGCGCGGAGGCGCTGGTATGGTAATTGTTGTGTAGAACCGTTGGTACGTTCAGCCTGGGTTTCGTGAGGAGAGTAAATCATCTCTTTTCATAATTAGTACGTCTTTATTATCTACAGAATTTACAGCACCTGTGTGAATTTTGTAGCCAACAAAACAAGCTACTGTAATAAATAAAAGATACCTTAGCGGATTAATGCGTCAGCGGAATGATTTAAGTTCTATAATTATAAGTTATAATAAGTTATAAGTTATATAATATAATATAATAAAATAATAATAATATAATGCAATAGGAGATATGAGACATTCGAGCCCGCCAATTTTTTTTTTAAATCCTGGAGCCACCTGTTACGCCATTTCAATGACTGGTCTGGTGGCTCTTGAAAACAAAATTTTTTTACGGGTTCAAATGTCCTATCTCTCCCACATACAATAAAAGAAGTGGTTTTTTTGGCTTTGGAGACATTCATTTATGCGTCAAAATTGCAAGCAGTAGGCCTAATAAATTCGTCAATGATGCTAAACACAGAGACGTCACTCAGGAGCTGAATATATGTGAAAGGAACTGTGGTCTGGGTAGTTAATTTATTAAAAAGCACCGAGCGTGGCACATTGAAGCTGGGACAGGTCATAAAGAGGTGTTCCAAACTGCCCTCCATCAAACCGCAGTAAGTACAAGCAGGGCTATTGCCTCTCCTCAAAATTTTGTGAATTTAACTAGGGCTAAGACCGTGGTCCGCCCTAGTGGGTTTTATTAAAGTAGAAACTTACCAAAATCTATCACATTTCCGAAGTTGTCTAAACTGAATGGCGATTATGCATGCAAACGTCGGCCCGACCAATCCCCCAGCCACCGGTCGTTCGCTCATCCCGCCAGGGAACAGGTCGATGTCATCCACTGTCGCGTAGATCCTCTGCAGTCGTGTAATAACTTCAGGAGGTACTTCACGAGATAGATCGTCAAAGGTGGCGGCACGCTTGAGGTTGCAGACCGCACGGTAGTCATTGTACGAGCGAATGGCGTGATCACGACCTAAAAATGTATGGATAATCAGGTACAATGAGTCTTTTAGCAGGTTTTTCCAACAAGGAACAGCTGTTAATGTCATTAACACTCGCGTTCATTCTCTGAAGCACTGTCTAACCACTGCAGGAGGCACTTCACAAGATGGATCGTCAAATGTGGAGCTCACTTGGAGCTGCAAACTGCACGGTAGTCATTGAACGAGAGAATGGCGTTGTCACGACCAGAATAGGCCCTATATCCTCATGATTAGAAAGAACGCATCTTTCACTGGGCTCTTGATCTGTGGAACCTGTCGCTCACTGTCGTTTAGATTCTCTGAAGACGAATAATCACTATTCCTTACCTACAAGGGGAAGTTCACGGGGTAGAACGTCAAAGGTGGTCGCACACTTGAAGTTGCAAATCACACTGTAGTGAGTAGTCATTGTACCTATATATACGAGCGAATAGCGTTGGTTACGATTTGAAAATACCTTGATGATGATTAGAAATTGTGAATTTTGCAGTAGATGATACATTCGTACAGCTGGGATTGTTTGACCACGTCACGGTCAAGCCAGGAACACCCAGAGGTGTGTCGAGGCGAAGTGGCGAGGAAAGATCAGCAGAACGATATAATCGAACCACTCGTCGAGCCGAGAGGGAAAAGTAATGGTGATAGCGACAGACCAGTTGGAGGCTTAGATTTATTTGTAGGATCGTTGGTCCAGTATAATTGCTAGCCCTAACAACCGTTGCTTTTGTCCTCGTCTGCCGTAGATTTTAGATGGACGAGTCCACTGAAGGGTTATCTTAGCCTATTCCTGAAACACTATAATACACATGGTATGTTGTAGATTCCAATACTGAATATATAATTCCTCATATTCTAGGATTAATACCTCGTTGAATGTTCAGTGCTGCGAGATCGATCCCTGAATGCGGTACTCTTCTATCTTCAAACAAATGATTGGTGATTTCTCCAGTAATAAACTGATCTAATGTCTCCACAGGAGTCGTGATAAGACCTCTGGTAATTTCATCAACCATATGCGCCTGGAAATAAGTATAAAATTTGAAAAAGGGAGCTACTTCATCTTGTGTAGCATACAGAAATTAATTTCACATCCTTAACGCTGGAAACTAAGTTATTGAAATAGCAATCGTGGCAGGCAGGCAGGTAGTCATAACATTGTTATCAATACTGAGTCATTCCAATGAATTAACTAACCTTATAAATGATATCGGGGTTAAAGAATCCATCACGGAGCAGTAGAGGTGGATCCAAGGTTTGATAACTAGGGGACATTCTTGGAATATGAGGGCGGAGAAGACTGTGGCCGATACGGAAAGCTGCGGCAGCGAACTCATTCACTACATTTGGATTGCATGTGTCGCTGTAACCTGCAATAAATATACTGAATTAGATGAATAAATGTTGACCATTCCCGATGCTGCCAAGTGAAAAGTGACTCATATGCAACTTTCAATAGCCTATCAGGGTACAGAAAAGGAGCCTCCCCGAAGATAGCTTTTTATACACTTGAATGAAAACCGGGCAACGCTAAGTGGAAACATCTAGCGACTTATCCTTTTCCCACCGAGAAGAGACCAAAGACTTCAACGACCTTGGAGTGTGCACCGACCATGGCGTCAGATTGGCAGAAACTAGAAGTTTCTACCTAGACTAAAAACTACGTAGCCTATCGCAGGTATTAATACATTATTATAATGATCATCCAAATAAGACCATTCTATAACCTCATATAATCATATTCATCATTATCTGTGGCCCTTGTAAAGTAACAAGTAAGCCCAGAACTAATTGGTCCATTGACAACTTTCGTTTATGAAAGTGCTTGCGCTTTGCCAATAAAATCATTCAAATCATGGGCCCCACCAATCAAAACACTGGCGTTTGACGTCATTTTATTAGGGATTCCTTTACAAAAGCTCTACATAGCTCCATCCGCATCTAGTCAACCCATTCTCTATCAATCTTAGGTGTCTTATCCTTGTTCTAGAAAATGCTGCAGTAATTAAATGGTCTTACCCTTATAATATCCCTGTGGCCTTAATTTCAATCCGTATAAGTTAATGGCATTCCAACCCAGAATTCGCGGTAGAAACTCATTGAATACCATATGTTGCCAGGATGCTGTGACAATTCTTCTAGCATGCTGATAAAGAAGTTCATCGTCCCAGTGTGAGTTAATTGCGTGCAAACCTTCAGCGATTCTATTGTGCTCACGCATAAAAATGGTGTGGATGGTAGTCAAAGCCGGCTGTTCACTGGCTCGGCCATCACCTATAAAATTTAGAATTATAACTTAACAGAGCAAAACTGATCTAACTGATTCAATTCAATATTAACTATTGTCAACTCAATTGTTAATTTAGAAATTGCGGTACATTATTGTCCGTCTTTCATTGTCTTCACCTTAATACCTTTTGGGCCTGGAGGTCGAACGATCATTACAATAACTTTTAAAAATGTATGGCGACACGATATGACCTAGACTCCCTACCCACCACCATCAATCAGTCAGTCAGTAAGCACGGCACTCCTACAGGTTTAAAGACTGAAGAGGAATATGATCGCAAATTAGGACTGCTAGGACAAGCTAGTTTTGAATATGCGGTAAGAGAAAGGATGGTGACAGTCAGGAGAATTAGGAAAGTTCCGATTGGAGTCCTGATAATTAGGAGAGGTCCAATAAAGGTCAACAATAGATAACTTATAAAAATTAAAACATAAAATTATTACCTTGTTGTATTGGAAAATAGTAGGTTCGTTACCCTGGAGGACTGTTTGAGCGTAAATTTTGTCAGTATCTTACCTAATCCATTTAGTCTTATCACTAGAGATGTTTGATTCCATAAAAGCGTCAATCTTCGTAATATTGGTTGCTGGCAATGGTCCATTCAAATTAGGTAATTAAGTAGTATTGGAGTTCGATGATCTGCATAGTGAGTGTGGAGATGCTTACGATGTATCATAAGTTTATTCTTACCAGTTTAGACATGATACAGTACAATTTTGTAAGTGGTTAATTAATTGGCTATGAATTTTATTAAGTTATATTTCAATTCTGCCGTCAGGTCGGTAGTCAGTATTGTTCCACTATTGAGATGCTTGATGTCTGTAGACGCGTCTAATGTGGTACCGTATGGACTATCTATTTTATGAACTAAGTTATCATTCAATGTAGGTATCGGTTCAGTTGATAAGGCAAAGTATGTTTGACATTAAAAATTACTATAGTAGAGGTTTCAAGAAGGGGTTACATTGTTTACAAGTTTTCAATTTAGAGTTACTCACCAGCGATGAAACACTGACCAGACGGTGCCTTACACTCTGGATGGTTAGGTGAAGTTGGAAGCAGATCCTTCCCTACTACTGGATGTCTGGTAACGTTCATTCGTCCTCCAAAACCACTTCGAAGATCTTTGCCTTGGCAATCATGCTCTCCGTAAATGTGAGCAGCGTCAATGAAGGCTGAATTTTGATTAATTTGCTCACGGGGACCTGAAATACAATAGAGGAAATGAGCAGTAAGGTAATATTCTAGAAACTAAGTCCTCAATGACTTCCAGTTCACTAAATCCCAGGAGTAGGTCGGAGAGGGAAATTTTAGAAATTATTCTGAGTGCGATTGATTGGGACATCATACAAATTATGTATCATGCAGTCTGAGTTACCTGACTCTGGGCGTCTGCTCCAAGAAGTAGGAAAGTAGTAAATCCTAATTTGTAAACATCTGAAAACTTAGGTACAGATGCTTAGTTACCGATAAGTAATACTTTTTAAGGAACATACCCAATTGTTGCTGTCCAGGTAGTGATCTCATGAAAGCCATACAGACCCTAGCTCCTGTCGATTGATTTATTTGAGGATAATGAGGGTCGCCCCTTGGAATTGGGATAGGCATACATTCTGGATGAACTGTTAGAGCTGAGTCACACGATCTGCAATCTGGGATTGAAGCAAAGAAACCTGAAAAATGAATAAATACAGAATACTAATTAATACAGCACTTTTTAGCTTTTATTTTGTCCATTAGGATAATACCTAGGCTATAATTACAAAAGATTTCAGTTTTTTTTTTTTTAATGAAAAGATTAATCGCATATAAACAATTTAATGAATGTATCCGATTGACCTCTTTAGGTTAGGTTAGTACCCGTGTTGAGTTACGACACGTCTCTGATCGCATGGCGTGTAAAGAATCGCACAAGTGCAAGCACGTTACTTACCACCTGGCGATCGAAGTCGAGCTGGTGACAGAAGATGAAGTAGTACAAAACGGTTCGTGGTCTATCAGAAAGCACACTTCCAAACGTTTCGTCAACATGACGTACGGACGACACCTTTAATAATGCTACTGAACTTATAGACTTTTAAGATGTTTGACAGTTTGTGTCTCATATCATATATAATTGTCATATGACGAAATGGTGTTCTAGTTTTACCTTTGTGGACTGGCGTGAAGGTAATGTCATGGTCCAAGAATTGAGCGAACTGCATCAACATTAAGGAATATCTCTGGTGTAGATTGCTAATATCGGCATGAATCATGGTACTGACTAGACGCGGAGATGGCAGTGGAAGTCCATTTGTGCTATGAAGCCTAGGCTTCGAAACTCCTGAAATAAACATTGATATTTTAGGAAAACAGGTGAGTATGTCAGACCTAAAAAACGTTTTACTTACAGATTTTGATGTTCAAAGAATCTACTCAACATAATTTACTTTTGTGGGCCTTACAAATGTGCTATATGCAATGCAATATGCTATGTAGTATAGTATTTGCTATGCACATATCCTTCTTAACTCTCCCTCATGCTGCATGGGCGTGTTAAAACCGTTCGAGAATTCAGAATTCATCCCTATTATGAGGCCTACACCTATAGTATAACCATTGAAATGGATTTCAGAATTTGTACATCTCAATAGGCCTTGGCTTTCGAGCAAGACGCTCTCAAACATCTCAATTTAGTTAATAGCGATTGGATTTTTTTAAACAAACTGCAGGTAAATGTATGTAACTCTCACTATCAGGACCTTCTTACCATTTTCATATGCTGGAGGCAACAGCCTAGCAAAAGTAGCCACACTCTTGCCCAAATGCGGCTTCTTCAAATTGTTGCAATACCCACTATGAGTTCTGAAAGGTGAGGATTCGTCACATATTTCGGGTCCATCGCGAGCTAAACACTGTGGCTCTACTGCTGGCCGTGAGCTTGGAATAAAGTTGGTTAAGTCCAAACCCTGAAGAGAGTCCGTAAGATCAGGTGGGAGGGAGAAATCGCCACCGGTTGGGAACCCGAGGAGGTTATCAGAGCCGGACGGGTCAAAGATTTGGCGACGTCTGCGACGTAGTCTGTAAATGACAATCCAATTAATATTGAAGTCGGGTTATTAGCCCACTGGCCATTTCAGCTGGACATCTTGTGGGTAGTAAAAAGAATGAATGAATCTACAAGATTTAAAGCAACTTAACTTTATTGGAAGTTAGCATGTACTAATGTATGTATTGAAGGATATATGTTGTCTACAGTAGATACTCGCACTTAGCAGTTTGCAGTCGCAACTATGTTAATTATTATATTAACTACAAGTGAGTACGAAGCATAACCACCTGAAAGGAGGTATTACGCCAAAAAAAAATGAAGAAGATCTCGAGCTTCAATATACCGATTTCAAACTATTCCGGTCATTTGAAACTTTAACGAATCTTTGAATACTTAGGCCTACTTGTTCAAAAGAATTTCAGTAATTCATTGTCGAACTTACTTTTGCAGCGACGACATAAGTTCTTCTGTTGCGTATTCGTACAAAAGCGAGGTATTTGCCAAATTGAGAGCTTCCACTCTGGCTTTATTGAATGCCGCAGCTATTCCCACTGGAGACTTCGGATCAGCACCACCATCTGTCAAAATCAAATTATTTCATAAATTGGCCGAACTAAACTTATGCCCATGGTGTTTTAGCCCGATGAGCCATGAAGTATAAATTCAAGACATGGTTATGCCGCCTAGCCAACGCATGGTGGCAACATGATCTTACTTCTACAATTAAAAGGTATAGTTAACATTTGAACAAATAATTTCCTGCTATTTTTCACAAGTAAACCTCTTAAATCTTATAAGGAAAATTCAACATACGACTAGCCCATCTGTTGTATTCTTCGTTTCTTCTCGCGGCCACATCAGCTTCGGCCCTCTGCACAGCTTGCATGACCAGATCATCCGGCACAGGGTTTGTGGTTTCTTCCTTCCAAGCAGTTAGGTCTAGTTTCGGATGGAGATCACAGCCAATATCACTGTTCCTGAATCAACAAAATTAACATTTAATATTATGGAAAATTTAGATGCAGCAAGAAATTCTTCCACTGACACTGAAATTAAGACAAACACATCGGATGACGCGAAACTGGATATAAAAGATGTCTTCAACCAACTAATATATGCATGTATCTTCTAGGGGTTTTTCGAAATCTTTTGCCTCATACACGCCATACCTTCTTAACTTTTTCCTGCCTATAGGTCTGGCCTACATCACGGATGGTGCGATACCTACTCTATTAATTGTTGCCCATAAAAATCGTGGGCAAATATTGTACTTACAAATAAGGATCTGGTTGAACAAACGCCTTCGTTTGGATGTATTGGACACTTGGAGCACCGTTGCAGAGAATACTGGCCAGACTTACTCGCCGCAGTGCTCTGAGTTGGCTTAGAGAAAAGGATGAAGGAGGCACATCGTTTTCATACCAGAACCTATCACCAGATCTCGTACGAAGTAACTGCCGTGCAAATATACATCCAAACGTGGGGCCAAAAGCTGCCCCCTTAGCTGGAGTTTCTTGTAAAGCTCCTACAGTCAGATCGATGTGTGCCCCATTACTGAAAATAGGAGATACTTAGTTACATTAGATCAAGTTGCCTAATTCCTATTATTCTTACACGTTAAAGTAGTAGTAATTTTTAAACTAATGTCATTCATTACTGATGCTATCTTGTTGGCAACAAAGATGTACAATGATTCTGTCATATTCGGTTTTCAGTAGTTTTATTGATAGACACTGCGGCAATCTTCTACTATATATGTTGAAAGTCTTCCTTCCTGGTACGTACCGAAAATAAGAGGAAATAGAAAAACTGGGCTTGACGGGATTCGAACCTACGATCTACGCCTAACCTTCATTCTCCGTTAGTTCCCTCTATTATTCCCTCCAGATTTTTACGGAAGTAAAACCTGAAATCGTAGTGGGTGATCTACAAACTTAAATAATATATCTACAAACCCATATAAATTGCGCAGCAATGGAAGTTTGGCATCATCTTCTGTTGAATTATGGCACATCGCCCAGTATTTCTGATAAGGAGGAATTCCATGGTCTCGAGCTCTGTGGATATCTTCGGCTGCTACATTGGGCATTCTCGCGGGAGATCCGACGAGGTTCTCAATGGTCATAGCAAAAGGTAAAATCGATACGTTTGTCAATGACTGAAATGTTAAGAAAACATTTAAAAGTACGTAGCCAAGTTACGATAGATTAATATCAAACTAGGCTTCAAGACTGGTAGCTTATGACATTTAAAAATATACTTAAAAAAATATCATCACTAGAATAGAGGTAATGGCCTTGGACTTCAGACTAAGCTCAGATGGCAAGAGCAACGCACTGATAAAGTTTCTAAAGATGAGACTCGTACACTTCACAAAGTGGGCTTTCTTACCGAGGAAGATGACACCATAGTTTTGAAAACTGGAAGTACAGACACAGCTATTTCATTCAGGACTCCAGCCGACTCTTTCGTAGAGTAGCCCATAAAGAACCTATTGGCAGGCATAAGGTTGTAAAAGTCTAGATTCTCTTCTCCTAAAACGACTGGAAGAAATTCAGTCATGGTTATATGCTGGATTTCCGCTACGAGTATTCTTCGAGCCTCGTGGAAAAGGCGGTCGTCTTCCCAGTGTGCGTTTACAGTGTGAAGGTTCTTGGCCAGATGATTGTGGTGATGGAGGAGGGTTGTGTACAATGCGGCGAGAGGAGTACCTTTTTTGCACCTGGAATAAGAAAAGGTTGAAGAGTCAATCAAAGAGGTGGTTAAAGTACTGAGTAGCATATCTAAAATGAACGGGGATGAAGTAGATAGCCTAACTGCAACAATGAAACCGTATACATCCTTTGGGCGCCATCGTAAAGTACAATATTGTAGCCTTGTTTTGGTCACTCTCCCTCCTTATACCTGTGGTTTTAGTAGAAATGTTGTGGTCGATATACTCTGTATGTGGCACAATAGACCAATATGAGGTAAGTGCATACGAGATGATATGATACGACACCACAATTCAGAAAAAGGTCCTATAGCTCATAAGGTTTCAACAGATCTTGTATGGAGCTTTAGCTAAACAGATAAGTACGCAGTTGGTACTGTGTGGTAGTGTGTCTAGAAGATGGAAAAATTTTACATTCAGGGAAGTTTTCAACCCCAACCGGTTTGCTGAAGGTGGGTAGCATGCAGCTGCATATAAGAAGCATGGTCGAGTGATTTTATGTCACGAGGATTGGGCACACAGAGTATATATTGTGCGTATATTTAAGTCTTACTACACCAACACAGAGGATGACTATAGTAATTTGTCCGTGACACTACTCCAAGGTCTCAGAGTTGTTACATTTTTGATTGTCGATATAAACACTTCCCACAGAACTTTATCGTTAAGTAACGTTAATACCTCTGCCAAGTCACTAGCTACTCCAATGACAATAAACTTTAGATGTGCTTGTTCTTCCTAGCAAAGGTTGGCGTCATCATTATCAGCTGCCTTACCCGGTTCACTTACACTCAGCTTTACACTAGCATTGTGATTTACAAATTTATTTTGGATTTATATTAACCTGGAGCAATTCTCAATATTGACATGCCCTCCACTATGCGCTCGAAGAGATGATAATTCCTGTGCACTGCCTCCATATAAATCTGACCCGTCAATGTAGCTTGATGCCAAATTCATTTGCTCACGTTGCTCTGAAAGAATAACCATTTTTATTAACATTATAACTACAAATTATTAATAACATTATTTTCGCATGTTCAAACGTTCTAACGCCATTGTAACATGCATTTATTTTGCATTCGTTTGAACCATCCTTTAGTTAGGCCGAGCACACGCGCCAAGCGGCGACTTGAACGCCAGTGATCCGATGAGAAATGTGTCATGGAAGTAAATGGGCTCGTGTAAACCTCCAGAGTCTACATTTACAGATTTTTGTCGCTAACTTGTCGCAGGTGCACGGTGTACCACTCGACCCACCTGTGACCTAGGCATCTTCAGATGTGCGTTCAGAAGTATACTTTTTTTGCCCCAACCAATCACCAGTTTATTTGTTCCCATGACGAATTTCTTATCAGATCTCCGGTTGTCGAACTTCCTTTTGTAACGAGGCTTGTAGATGCTCCCATGCTGCCAGATGCAACCTCACATATACCCAGAGACCTGTCAATACTCGTAGGATGACTCACCATCTTCATAGCTTTGGCTACAATATTGACAAAGTCAATTTAATGTATGCTGCTTCTTACCAAATTTGCAGTCTTTCATGGCAGGAAGAGATCTCGTATACTCTTTACAGCCTCCTTCGTCGAGCATTGGCATACACTCTTGCTGTCTTTCATTGGGTAACTCAGAACAGCACTTTGCTCCTGAAATAAGAAACAGTTTATTACGGCAGCCTAAAATTATAGGCCTAACATTACTACATGCAATGCAGGGAGGTAGATAACACCTACTTTTTCATTTTAATTTTCATCTGCTTAGCCTTCACCCTCTTCTTCGCCTGCAACTTACTCTTCTCTTCCCTATTCTTGTTCTTCACCTTCTCCTTCTACTTAATCTTTATCTTAATCTTCATCATCTGCTAGTAGGCAACCCTGCGTGGGTTAGCCAGCATGAACTTGCTCCTAGTCTCCCACTCCGCTGTGTGTTCAGCCATTATTTTCAGGTCTGACTGCGTTATACAGTTTCTTAACAACTGGTGGACGATGCATGAAGCAGTTGACAAAGCCGTCTTGCTCAATTTTGGACAACCCATGCGTTCAGGTATTCCCATCGCCGACACCCTCTCCATACATTTGTTTATCCTGGTCATGAGAAATAGTACATAAACAAATAGATACCTGAATTAAATGTGGATGCGACATCCTTTTGAAGAAGTTCTCCCCAAACCCCCAGCATTTCCGTTACATATGGATGGCGGCCATCTTTGGTTACTGCACGAGACAGCGCAGCCACAGATGGCAGAGGCCCCTCAGCGTATTCTATTGGCATTGATATACCTGCAAAATAAGATAAATATTTTAAAGCAGCTTAAACAACTTACATTAGTGTGGCTCAACCATTGTGATTGTAATAGTCGCTGCCTTCTATGCCTTTCTATGGCCCAGTGCACACGGAAGGTTCATGGAGTCATGATTTGCCGACGTATTTTCAATTGTATAGGGTGAGTAGGTGATTTTCGGTTGATGACCTGACGATGAAGCTGGCTTAAAGCTGAAAGCATGGAAGTGCATGGTTTGCCTCTAGACAGGCCAGTTTAAGGCCCTTCTGAAGTAGACCCTGAGGGTTTGCACCAACCATTCACGAGGAATCAGGAGACGTAGGCAAATCGCGACTCCAAGAATCGTCCGTGTGAACCGGGCATACAGTATGTGTTTGAAAGGAAAGAGACCAAGGCGTTCTTCTTCTTAACGTGTCCGGGCCTAGGACACGGTAGCGTTGTTGTCACTTGGCCCAATGGTGGAAGGATAGGCCGACGTGGTAATTTCCGCCGTTACCAGGGGCGCCCAATTCTTCTGTTGTAGTTTCAAGGAAGCGCATTCTTCGAGGAGGCTCCTTCCATATCCCCAAGGCGTTCATAAATTTGTATACAATTGGAGAATACAATCTCGAATTTCTTTCTTCTTTTCTTTTTCCGCGCCATTTCCTCATGGAGGGTCGGCGGCAGAGCTGTGGCGTTTCCAGATGGTTCTGTCTTGCGTGTCCTTCCTTGAGAGCCCGGTTTCTTGCAGATCGCTTATAATTTTTCTCAAATTTATTTTTTATACATTTTTTTCATGTAAATTGAACCTTTCTTATATTCTTTGTCACTCTGAATCAAACTATCAAGGGGGGAAGCAAGGCCGTAGCCAGGATTTTTTCGGGGGGGGGGGGGGGGGTTAGAAATTTCATTGGTATTACATAGTGGTTTTTATTTTTCCTTTCAAAATCCGATTCTATCTAGTATGAAGCCATTTCATTTCGGGGGGGGGGGGGGGGGGGGGGTTAACCCCCACGAACCCCCCCTTGGCTACGGCCATGGAGGGAAGTGACCTAGTGAGCTTTCAAATTTACGAGTATAGCAAGTACATTTTATGTGACTTTAAACCATTTTTTAAGCTGTTTTTTTAATTTTTGGAAATAAAATTCGCCATAATGTAGATAGCCAAAATAGAAAAAATTGTCCTGAGACATAATTTTTGTGGATTTTCATTCCGAAATTCATCAAAATTCACGGCGAGTAGTTTGCCCACGCATCAACGAACTTATAGACATCTCGTAAAAACCACTTTTTTGGGTTCCTGGGATCTCAAAACGTGTAAATCCACTAAAATAATTTTAAAATATCGAAAACAAAAATTTCGACCCCACCAGCCTAAATAGGAATGCAAAAAGTCTGTGCACCTGCAGAACATACAATTCATCTTAGATTCTTAGAACGAACGGCTACAGATCCAGCCTTAGTTTACTTCATTATATAATGCCAACATATGTTAATGCAGTGATCTCACTATATAGTCTTTCCCTCTCATCTTTCCGCAAATGCGTACGAGCCACACCTAGAGCAGGTACCTACCTAGACTATTTGCTAACAAAGGAACATAGATACTGGCGCCTAGGGGCGAGTATACCTTACAATATTACGCAATACAAACAACCGTTTAAATGGGGGACACAATATGCCGCTAATAGCCACTATACCTGATGGATAGAGAAAGTTCTAGGTACGCAAATATTGGGATGCGACGATGACTTAAGAATTGTCAAATTGTCAAACGCTAATGGGACTTGTGAGCCAGTTATTGGCAGGTATTTAGGTCTAAACGTGTCTATTAAATGCTCCGACCTGTAGGTTGTCGAGTGGAAACACACTACACAGTGATTCTTGTTGGTCCATTAATTCGAAGGGGAGGGGGGGGGGAGGGGTTCGACAAAAATCACGAAATATCACAAGGGGGAGGGGGTATAGTCAGATATCACGTGTAGGCCTATTTATTTTTTCGTCAAACGCGTGATTTCTTAACCGAAAAGTGTGTAGTGTGACCTTGACTCGCCGTTGCCAGGCAACGAACGAAGTCCTTTATCATGGTCCTTAATTTTCTAAAATAAAATTAGATTATACTTTATACCTGTATTTAAAAATAATATTATCAATAGTTTAAGATTCTCTGTAGGTACTAAAAAATACACGTGATGTTTGGTGAGGGGGGGGGGTTGTTTTAAACCTCACCACGTATCACCAAGGGAGGGGTTAAAAAATGTTTAAAAAAACATCACGTGATTAATGGACAACCCCTTGGAGTCTGACTTGCGTCAACTTGTTCAAGTAACCGAAATTAGAGGATATAGGAAAACTTCGGCGAGACTCGAACCCACCATCGCCCCAGAAAAAACATGTCAAAAATATGCAAAACGCTTGCAGACGTCTAAGTGGCGTTGGTGTACGTTTGGGAGATAGTTATTGAGCGGCTATTCGCTGAGGCGATGAATACAATATATTATGCTCGGAAGATAACGAAGGAAAAACAGGACTTTTTTTAGTCCATGTGCTGGCTCAGCCATCTGAGCTCAAGGAGTGAAGTGTAACCAGAGGGACACAAAGTGGAAAAGTTACAAAAAGGAGGTGAGCCGGGTGACAATAAGCCAAAAAGGCGACCGGTATAACAACTTTGGAATGAATGAATAATGACTTTATTGGACCTAGAGAATGAAAAAAAAAAAAAATAGTTTAACCGTAATACAATGGATGCAATAAATAAATTAATTGTTCATTGTACGATATACGATGAAACGACGAAACCAGATAACATCAGTAATTGAGTTGCCTATTAGCAAAAGCAATCCTGTCCACCCAGGTTGATTTTTCAGAAACCGCAAAAAACTGCTGTGCCGCAACGCCATGAGGTATAACATTACAATTTTTAAAGCTAATTTTAACAGTATTAGAATTGCTTTTGCGTCTCAATATCAGATTCATCGGATAGAGTATTGAAAAATAAAAAAAAATGGCGCGAATATCTCAAAACTGAAAAAAAAATGGAGAGGATTGCTTTTGCTAATAGGCAACTCAATTCTAATTTGCTATTTGCATTTAAATTTTGCACAGTTACAGTCTACAGTAAGTAAGTCTAAGTTAATTCGATGGCCAGGTGGTAGCGTCTTGTACTTGTGCGAGAGTCTCTACACGCCATGCGATCGTAGACGTGTCGTAACTCGACACAAGTACCTATTTGGTAACTTAGTGAGGCGACTG
The DNA here is from genome assembly GCA_963971405.1 of Psococerastis gibbosa. Classification (NCBI taxonomy): domain Eukaryota; kingdom Metazoa; phylum Arthropoda; class Insecta; order Psocodea; family Psocidae; genus Psococerastis; species Psococerastis gibbosa. The sequence continues at coordinate 3,682,920 of OZ020490.1, read as the reverse complement.
AAGAGGTCAATCGGATACATTCATTGAATTGTTTGTATGCGATTAACCTTTAAAAAAAAAAAAACCTTCAATAATAATAAAATAAGAATAACTCTGGGTGCAAATTGGTTTAGTACATTGTCTTTATTAAGATATTAACAGATAAGGTCAGATAATGTGTTGTCTATTTCAGTTCACCGGATATAAACCCTAACCTGAAGACCTGAAGCTATTGTCAACTGCTTGTGAATTGATAAGAAATCATGGATTTGGTTGATTCTAGTGTATATTAATGTAACCTTGAAGAACTACTAATCAACTATTAATTTTATTTTATTATATTCGTGCAATACGATTATCAAGGACTTTCTCATCAATCCGTTTTAATGCCTAAAGCAGGTCGAATAAAAAGAGGTCATTCGGCTAAGGTCGTAGAATTTTCAGGGTATTATTATTTTCAGAATTATTTTTTAAACTTGAAATTATAAAGAAAGAAACAGGGTTTGATCCAGCTGAAAATTTAGGGGGGAGGGCACTAGTTTTTTGTGTTTAAAAGGTAATTTTTTTGTTGAAAAGTTGAGTTTTATTATTATTATTATTATTATTATTATTATTATTATTTTACTAGGTATCTAATGAATTTACTCATTAAGGGGGTCATGACCCCCCTGCCCCCCCCCCCCGTGGACCCGCCATTGTTGAGTAGCCACTTAATTAGGTATACAGCGACTCGTTCCAATACTTGGTTAAGTGGAGGTATCACCTGTTGCAATGTCACTGATAAGCATGTCTATGCTTGCCGATGGGCACTTGCAGTCGGTGTGGGTTGACATTGAGGGCTGAACCAATTTGCCAATGGCCTGCAATTCATCCGGTAATAATACCAATAATGTCTCTGAAACGGTTAAGAAACTAACATGCTTCGGTCATGTGTTGAGGAACGAAAAGTGTTGCCTTCAGTAATAATCCAAGATAAGATAAAAAGACAGGGGACTCCCTCAAGGGTCGAATATATAAGCAAGTGATCAGACCATGCATGCTGTACGGTGCGGAGTGTTGGGCGGTCAGGAAGCGAGATGAACACAAAATCCACGAGGCGGAGATGAGAATGCTGCGAAGGTCGTGTGGAGTGACCCCGTAAGTTGGTAGGTAGGTTGGAGATGAAAACTGCTGATGTTGCACTGAAACTGAGGGAAAGATGACTCAGCTGGTGGGGCCACGTCCAGAGGAGAGAGGTATCATCCCTCCTAAAGCGTATACAGAACATGACACATCCTGGACCCCACCCCCGGGGAAGACCGAAAATGATACTCCCCAGAAAAATCGAAGAAGACATAAGGACTCTCGCTCTGAACAAGGAAGACGCTCTAAGCAGAGTTGTTTGGAAACGCCGCTGCCGTGCCGCGGACCCTCCTTGAGGACAAAGGCGATGTAAAAGTACAGAGGACTCCCGGTAAAAGAAGATCATCCTGGTTGGAAAATCTGAGGCAATTGGTTTGGCAAGTGCACGACTTCTCTTCAGAGCAGCAGTCTCCAAGGTCTAAATGGCAACGATGATCGCCCATTTTTGATAGAAGAGGTAGTTAAAGAAGTAGTAGAATTAGTGATCAGGCGTTAACCCACTGAGTTTTGGCACAGAACAGAAACAACAGAAAGAACAATAACAACAACAACAACAACAACAGCAACAACAACAACAACAACAACAACAACTTCTACAGCAGAATCAAAAACAACAGCAACAGCAACAGCAACTACAACAATAAGAACAACCTGATGTAATAATGTTTGGAAGCGTTAAATAAGACAGGTAATTAAAGAAGTAGTAGAATTAGCGATCAGGCGTTTTACCCACTGAGTTTTGGCACAGAACAGAAGCAACAGAAACATCAACAACAACAACAACAACAAATTCTACTACAGCAGAATCAAAAACAACAGCAACAGCAACAGCAATTACAACAATAAGAACAACCTGATTTAATAATGTTTGGAAGCGTTAAATAAGACAGGTAGTTAAAGAAGTATTAGAATTAGCGATCAGACGTTTTACCCACTGCGTTTTGGCCCAAAAGTCTTTCTTTGTTTCCCAATATTCGCGAATGTTTCTACCAAGGTTTGTTGCACTGCTCTGCAGCCTACTTCCTCTAACCTTGGTTTTTCTTCAAGGAAACCACGGACCGTTTGACATTTCTTATGAATTAGTTTTATCACCTCGACACTGCAATATTTCGTAGACTGTCTTCATACTGTTGAATGATGGTGTTACGAGATACAAACAATAAATAAATTAACTTTTTTTAAACTAATACAAATTTCACAGAAAATACCGATCGCTGAACTGTCATTGAGAACTTAGGTAATTAAGGACTAAGAGATTAGAAGAAATATTCCTCCACATTTTTCTGTACAGTGTTTTGTCACTAACGCAGCCGCGTTGAACAAGCTCGAAATGTTATCCAAAATTCAGAAAGTACTTTGGTGTCGGAATCTGCGGTTGAATCTTCAATTGAGAATGGTAAAATTTTCTGGGTTCCTAATTAGTGTATATGTTATGGAGGGATGGACTCTGACACAGGCTATGGAGAACAGAATCAGTGCATTCGAAATATGGAAATGCAGACGAATACTGCGCATATCCTGGAGAGATCGTGTCCTTAATGCTGAGGTCCTAAGACGAGCCAGAAGCCAAGTTGCTGCTGACGAAACGAAAACTAACATACTTCGGCCATGTGATGAGAGACGAAAAGTATCGGTGTTCTTCATGCAATAATCCAAGGGAAGAAAGAGGGACTGAGGGCTCCTGGCAGAAAAATAATATCCTGGTTGAAAAACATGAAGCAGTAGTTTGGCAAAAGCATGACTTCCCTTTTCCGAGTAATAGTCTCGAAGGTACAAATTGCCATGATGGTTGCCAATCTTTGATAGAAGAGCCATTTAAAGCAGAAGAAGAACGCAGTAACATTGGCCACAGTTCTTGGTACTCTTTCTACCTTTCTACTCTCTGGAGCCTCCTACGAATCAAGTTCCGTTCAAGTTGATTATAAATTTTGGAACCCATTACTTTGGGAGGACCAAATGAGTCTTCAAGTCGCCAATGTAAGTTAATCAGTGACCAATTTTTTAGAAACCACAAAACCTGTAAATAGAAAAGTTGCTGTACTGTCAGTTTTGTTTAGGCAGGGTTTCCACCGACCTCTCATTGCAGAATGCAAATGACATTGAGGGAAATTTGAATTTTTCTTTTTATAGAAATCTATTAAAATGTTTGCACTTAACATATCCCATGACGCCATTTTTTAATTTTGGTTTGTTTGTGATTTTACTCTATGATCATTGATCAATTTTAACTATGGCATAGAACAAAAATTTCCGTCAATGTCATTTGCATTCTGCAATGAGAGGTCGGTGGAAACCCCGCCTTTATTAATGATATCTGCTACCACGTCAACGTATCCAATCGAAGAAGAAGAAGAAGAGGAAGCTTAGCAAATGAAGAGGAACTAAAGGTCTTAATACAAGGGCAGTGTAACCCATTAATATATTCAATCGAAACACCAATTGGCTCGGTGGGCGTATAAGCAAGCCCTAACTTGCAGTCGCTCTAAAACCAATTTAAAAAAAAAAAAAAACGTCAACGTATGTGCATTCTGCAATGAGAGGTCGGTGGAAACCCCGCCTAAGTACAGTATATGATTTATATGATTTCTGAAAACTTGGTCACTGATTACATTGGCAACTTTGATACTAGACGACTCAAATTCTGACGGGAAAAAATTCTTTTATTTCGCATCTCGAACCTTGGCCTTACAGTTCATAATTAGACCGGTGCTTTACCAACTGGGCTAAGCCGGTGGCCAAACACCAATGGCAAACCCCACTATAATGCAATGACTTTAAATTTTGGCTTGTACATAGTGCTTCCCTTATGGGTGAGAGTGTGTCGCAGCGCAGATGGTTTTAAAACTCTCTAGCACCGCTAATAATTATGAATTTCCGTTGTCATTGTCGTAATAGGCCCAGGATAGGTTTTAGGTTATCCTTCTGCTGCAACCAAGGGCGGATACTGGGGGGGGGGAGGGTGAGGATAGGGGGGGTAGTGCCCTCCCCCCCAAAAAAAATTTAGTAAGTTAATTTATTATGTTATGATTTAATCGATCTTACAGATGATTTTCTTATTTTGACACACAACTACCCTCCCCCCAAAAATGGGCTGGATCCGTCTCAGGCTGCTACAGCGACCACAGAATGAGCCATGGAGTAATTTTTGCGAACAAAATAAATAAATAAAAAAATAAATATGGACTTTTTGTTCTATGGCTAAGCCAACCTGGCGGAGTTAGGGCTACAAAACCCTCTCATATACTCAACTATAAAAGCCCGGGATCGCCTGCTTTACATGACTCCCGAAGCATGGCCAGGAAATGTAGCAAGTGTGGGACTGAACAAGCATCCTTTCGGGTGAAAGTCGGAGTCTGTTCCACTACTGAAAATGTCCTGACATGAACAACAAAACATGACAAAACAAAACAACAATATTAAAGATGTGAACCCTTAAAAAAAATAAAGCAGTAGAAAGAATAAAAAAGAAAAAAAATATTTTCTCGTCAATAGGCCTATATAGGCTGAAAAGAAGCCGGAAAACTCACACGGGTAGAAAATAGTGGGCCTCTTGGAAATTTAATTTGATTTACGTCATAAGCCCATAGTATAAGCCCCCCCCTGCCGTTAAGCACCACTAATGGGAAAAATTCAAAATCTAACAAAATTGACCTACATACTTGTAGCCATAGTATGTATGGTGTTCATATACATTGTATTACACCATAACATGAACATGGAGGTACTAGTAATATACGCTAATAAACTTCTATTGGAACTCCCAACAGAAATATGATCGGGAAGTAAGTGTATACAAAGTAATACCTTTGTTATTTAGTATTGCGTGCGAAACATACTACTTGGCTCAATGAAGAAAGTTACGTAACGGTGGATGTAGGCTATATGTGCTGAATCACTCAGTTTAGCCTATGGCTTTTTAGCGAATAGGGTTTCTGGGCTATCCAGAGTGTTGCCATGGTGATTTCATATGGATGGCGTTTCACGCATATTAGGTACTTCATTGCACCTTTCAAGGCTTTCGTAATGTAGGTAGTATTGTGAGTGCAATAGGTACCACTGTCATGTTAAATCCACCAGAACAGAACCTATTTAAAACAGCAGCAAATTTGGTAGTGTGCATAGCGTTGGCAGGGGAATATGGTGGGTCATGATGACGCGCTGAGACTATACCAGTCAGTCTAAGTGCGTGTCGAGTCCTGGTCACCTCCGATTTAATCGTGTGACTTTACAATGTTCCCCAAATGGTTCGGAATCTGTTATAATCAGGAGGTCCACCCTGTCAGTCTACTCCCTGACGTAAAGGAGTCTGCCCTTAGGGTGCCTCAAGGTAAGAAGCAGACTCCCCCGCCCACCCTTCTCTCTTAGGGTGCCTCAAGTTTTTCACCAATTCCGTTTCAGAAATTCTTCAATTCAGCAATTCTACTGCAACCCTGTCAGCGTGGCGGGGGGAGTGAGTCTGTATGTTAACTTGATCACCCTAGGTGCAGACTCCTTCATCAGAGGGAGAAGAGGAGTTGACTGACAGGGTGGACCTCCTGATTATAGTGGATTCCTAACCACTTGGGGAATATAGTAAAGTCACATGATTAATTCGGATGTGACCAGGACTCGACACGCTCCATTTAGTTGACAACGCCGCCCTACGGTAAGTGTAAATTGACATGTCTTCTTTTGACCAACCTGAACACGTCTTTGTGCCACGACGGGATTTAATGTCGCTTGGAAGTGTCGTGGTTGAAGAAGACGCGGTAGATGGTAGAAGCAATTCGAAATATATCCATGGCGGATGCGAATGTCCCATTTCTGCTATTTAGAACTCAACCCCTGTCTGTCTCCACACAAAACGACCTCTCTTAAGTAATTTGACGCCTCTGACCGATTAATTGCGGAATTGTGTAGTCGTCAAATAATCGAAACACCCGCACGGTTAAAAAATTCCTCTTTGGCCAATTGACACGCCTTTTTTGACCACTTAGCACACATCTTGCAACCGAAATGTGTTATAATAGTGTTGCGTGGAAGTGTCGTGGTTGAAGAGGGCGTGGCAGACGTGGTGGTTAAGTCTAGTTGGTTGACAACAACAACAACAATCAACCAAAATAACAACAACAACAACAACAACAACAGCAGCAGCCACAACAATAGCAGCAACAACAATTCTAACATCAGAAATAACAGCAACAACAACAATCAACCTAAATATCAACAATAAAAATTACAATAACAGCAGCAACAACAGCAACAACAACAATCAACCTAAATATCAACAATAAAAATTACAATAACAGCAGCAACAACAGAAACAACAACAACAACAACAACAACAACTCCAACATCAGAAATAACAGCAACAACAATAACAGCAACAACCACAAAAACAGAAACATCGACAACTACAACAACAACAACAGAAACAACAACAGGATCAACAACAACATCAGCAGGATTATTGATGCTTGTAAGCGTTAAATGAGGCAAGCTCTGATTTGTCGAAGATTTGTTCATGGCAGGTGGCACCAAAAATTCGAAATATATCCATGGCTTGAGTGAATGTCCCATCTCTTCTATACTGTAGAACTCCTACCCCTGCTTGTCTCCGCCCAAGATGGCATCTCTTACGCACTGTGGCGCCTTTGACCGATTCATTACGATGCCCCGATTGCCTAAGAAGCCGGCACGAAGGTCATGATGCAATTCGGGACGGGACAATAGGTCCTGTGTGTACCTGGCATTGTTAGGTAGCGCCACATTGTAGTAAACAGGCCATAAACAAATTTGTAGTTCGTCAATTGTATTCTTACATCTGTTCCCATTGTACCTGTATAGTTTGTGAATGAGGTTTGACATGGACAGTGAATAGGTAAATAGATGAATTAATTAGAATGGTAGCCCATATACTTGTATAGTTATGGCTGTGGTAGGAGATGGAAGAAGGTGTTAAGTCACATATGACCATTTTGATTTACGTAGGCTATTATAGGCGATATGCATTTGAAATTAAAAACATATTCTTGGATTCTGGGATTCTGGAAGCAAATGTTCTTATCTCTTTTATACTATAGTCCATAGCCGTGTGTTATAATAAAAATGCTATTATATCCCTGCAGCTATTTGTCAGGTAGCCTATATACCGGGTATTTCGGACTCAGGCTAAGTGCAAACATTGTGTAAGTAATAAGTAGTTATAATAACATACACATAGTGTGTAGGCAACATTCTAAGGAAATTTATTCCGGCCAATCCACCCATGGGTTCACGCATATTGTTGCACATTCCGGTAGGATCCCGTTATTTCGACGGAGGACATTCCGGGTGATTCCACCTTACTCTAAGTTGAAAAGGTTGTATGTCATATGGTTAGTGACTATTTACAGTCAGAACAGCGTGAAGACAACAATCAAAGGAAAGGCCGATCCCCACATGGGTTAAGAATATTGCTACGCATTCCGGTTCCGGTAGGATCCCGGGATTTCGACGGGAGACATAATATTTCGGGTGATTTCGTACTTACGCTAATCACAAATGTTCGACTGCTTTACCGTCAGATTAGTGTGGAGGCAACAATCTAAGGAAAGGCATTCCGGCCAATCCCCACATGGGTTGCCGTACATTGTTGCACATTCCGGTGGGAACCCGGTATTTCGACGGAGGACACATTCCTGTTGATTCCGGACTTACTCTAAGCACAAACGCTGCATGTCATAAGTGACCACTTACCGTCCGAATAGTGCGGAGGCAACAATCTAAGGAAAGGCATTCCGGCCAATCCCCACATGGGTTGCCGTACATTGTTGCACATTCCGGTAGGATCCCGGTATTTCGACGGTGGACATATTCCGGGTGATTCCGGACATAAGCCTCCGGGCAGCCCCTTCTCTGCTAGTAACGCTGCTGTGCCCCAGGCTCCAAAGTCTCCTTTTAGTGATAGGGTGAATTCTGAAACAAATTGGCAAAGTAAAGTAAAGTAAGGTAACTAAGTCAATATCTACAATCATTGAACTATGTATAAGGCGCATATTCCACCAACGTCAATAGTGATAGTAAATGTAGTATTGACGTGGTAGCAGACATTAAAGACAGTCTAAAAATGACTGCTACCACGTCAATACTACATTTACTATCACTATTGACGTTGGTGGAATAAGCGCCTAAATTCACTTGAAATACACCAGGAGCGCCAGGGCTGTCGGCAACGGACAAAACCTGATATTATGGCAGAAGCGTTCCATACCATATACACTTACGTGTAAATTTGATGTATTTAAATGATTATTTTAATACGATTAATTGACATTTTTTGCTTTTTTAACATTTATTTATTTATTATAGAACAATATTCTATGGTCACACACCGGCATTTATGAAGATTTATTAATATTCAGCTAGGAAAATGTTACTAAGAAATATTGTGTCAAGCAGCAATTTAACAAAAGATAGTCAAACTATTTAGTCCAATCTTACCATGTTTGTCTATTTGATTGCATTGGGACTAAATTTGAAGTGTTCAACTTCCTAAAATTAGTCTCCTACCTATACCAGGGGTAGATCCAGCCCATTGGGGGGGGGGGGGGGTAATTTGGCTCAAAATATAATAAACATATGTAGTATCTATTACATTATAACGTAATAAGTTAGGCAACTTACAACAGGCTAGCCTATAAGATTTTGGGGGCTGCTCCCCCCTTCATCTGTCCTTGACTACACTTCAACTAGAATAAGAATAAGTAGTCTCTCTGGCAAGACCCCATGGACGGATACAGGGAGGCAGCTACCACCCACCTGGATCCACCCCATGAACGGAGTTAGGAGGGCCGGCTATCCAAAAAAAAATTTTTCGGTAAATCTATTTTATAAGTTAATTTTTATAACTCTCCGATTTAATCGAAACTACATAGGTTTTTCCTATTTTGACCCACAGCAACTGCTAATTAGTATTAAAATTATACAACACAATTGAAAGTGTGCAATTTGTTAACACAATAATTTAGAAAAATTAAATAAAACCATAAATGTTGCCTCAACTAATGACCAAACCATGCGAACACGTACTTGTGAAAAGTAATATTTTCCCCCGTTTCTCGACATTTCTTGAACCTATTAGTGCAATTATAAGCAGAGCAAGATATGACCATTATGTCAAACCAAAGAAAAACTCAATAAATGGGTAAATAGATTAAATAACAGGCAATGAAATACGTCTAAATCGCATTGAACACAATGGAGTCAACCACTTCTTGCCATAATAAGCCTATTTGTCACGTGACCAAAAGTAAAGACATTATTTGTTCTGCATGGGCTAGGTGCCGTGGTAGCAATCCATGTATATTAATGTCTACAATATATTGTATACGGCTACACCTAAATATTCAACCATAAATTGACATAGTGAAATAAAAAATAACTTTGTAAAAAGTAATACTATAAAAGTCAGGACATTTAGAGTAGTGGTACAGACTCCGCCTTTCACCCGGAAGATTGTTGGTTCGAGTCCCACACTTGCTACATTTTCTGGCCATGTTTCGGAGGGCATGTAAAGCATGTGGTCCCGGGTTCTCCTAGTTGAGTGTAAGAGATGACTTTACAGCCCTTACTCCGCTAGGTTGGCTTAGTAATAGAACAAAAAGTCAATATTTATTTATTTATTTAAAATATATTTTAAGCAACTGGTTTCGGCACTAAGCTTAGTGCACTAAGCACTAAGCTTCTGCGAGCACATTCAGTGCCGGATTAACCTCAGTGGAGGCCGTGGGTGCAAACGTTCAATTTCCCGCCAATTTCAAAACTGATTGGAATGTCTTCAACTTCTAATTTCTCTATTACAGGCTAAAAAAAAATCTCGTTTCTGGGGGCCAGAATTTTAGGCATTTCTGGGCTGGGGGCCGTGGGCCTGTGCCCCAAGTGCCCATGGGTTAGTCCGGCACTGAGAACATTAATTGCTATAGTACAAAGTTATATGCCACAGCTCAATCCTTTATTGTTTGATATTGCCTCACTAAACATGGCTTTCACACAGAATTTTCTACATCTTCGTCTTCTTCTTCTTAATGCCACCTACGCTGTGTGAGGAGAGGGCTGCCTATTTCTTCTATATCCTCCACCGTTTATTTTATTTTTCAGCCACTTTATTTTGCCCCTATGCATGGGAAACCCATGCGGGTTCTTAGTAGAAGAACGCGAAGTTGTGTAACAGATTCCACCATCGTTACGCAGCGTGAGGGGGTCACCCCGGACTCATTTCTTATCTGTAGTAGTAGTATTTGTAGCAGTCGGGACCCAGGCCGCAATTTGGGCCCATAGGTCCCCCAGTCGCTCTAGTCGAGACCCACTGCTTCAGTGAATCTCGCCATGGCCACGGGTCGACTTCTGGAGCCCAGTCGTCAGTAACAATAGTACATCCCAGATGTTCCAGTCTTGGGCGCCAAATCATATGGCACTCGGCGAGAATGTGCCATCCACTCTTGGTCTCCATAGCACAATGTCGGCATTGTCCACTTGCACACCAATCCGGGTGAGGTGGTGCTGGAAGTTCCCGTGACCAGTGAGCAGGGATCACCCGACGCACGCGCCTTCTGTCCAGTGCTAGTAGGCTCTTACCCCTTTTGGTTTCTGGATGTTTGATGAGGCACTTCGTATGGATGCTTGCGGTCTCCTCCAACCATTGGGTTTATCCGTAAGCTGCTATTTGTGCTTTGAATCAGTAGTACCACTGTGCGGGAGATTGACCTAGCGGCAGTGGGGAGATGGTTTCCCTATAAGCGCTCTGCCTCCGCTGGGGTTTACTGTTAGGGCCCTCCCTCAGTCTTTGGGTCAATATCCTTCGCTCAAGGCAGAGGGATTACTGATCTCTTGCCCATCTGCCTCCTCCGCCATTGTGGTGTCCCTCCTACATCATCCGCCATTCGAGCCATGAGCATGTCATGTCAGGACATGTAGAGCAGTGGTACAGACTCCGACTTTCTCCCGAAAGGTTGATGCTTCGAGTCCCACACTCGCCTTTATTCGCCCATTTTCGGGCCATGCTACGGAGGGCATGCGGTTCAGGGTCTTTCTAGCTGAGTGTGAGGTGTAAGAGAGGGCTTTATAGCCATAACTCCTGTACGTTGGCTTAGTAATATAATAGAAAAAAAGTCAATATTTATTTATTTATGAGCATAGGGTTTGCTCTTATTTAAAGGCGCTGCTAATTGCCTTGATCCGGTAGGTTTGTCGGCGTTTTGTGGTACGTTATGTATTTTATATTTTTTACATAAATTGTAAATATTGTTGACTCTCCAACAACCGGAAACACTCGACTGATTACGATTGTCGGCGGGTCAAGAAAAAAAAAATGATACTACCTATCCAATGTTATCAAATATACCCTTTGCGTTACAATACCACGAACGCCTTGAAATGTCAAACGTGGCAGTGACCCTATCTGCCCAAGATCATAACAATGACCGGCACTTATCTGCCAAATGTCACACCATTTATTAGGTAGGAAGGAAGACTCCCGATTTCTGAAATACCATGGGCACAACCTGTACATAAGGTCAAGGAACTCTGGCTAATTGGCCGATTTTCCTATCGCTGAGAGGGGTATTAAATTAATTTACAACTGCAGCTGATTCTATGTAAGGACATAAGGACTTTTTTGTTTTATTACTAAGCCAACCTAGAGGAATTAGGTTGGCTTCGCTAGGTAGAAAATCGAACAGCGACACAGGAGGGATTGGTCCAGCTCTACTATGCGGCAAATGCCGAGGACGGGCGTTGGCTGACGAAGAAGAAGAAGAAGAAGAAGAAGAAGAAGAAGAAGACCTAGCGGAGTTATTTATCGTATTCCGTCTTGTTTGTGTTTAATATGAGTTAATTGTAATTTAATTTAATTTGTAAATTGAATTAATTATTAAGGGTTAGTTGTAAGAGTGGGCCGAAAGTCTCAAAAATTCGCCCATGTGGAAATTAAAGACAATTTTCTTTCTTTTTCTTTCTTTCTTACACTTTCCTCAATCATAGACGTCAAGGTTTTCAATAACACTGCAAAGGGAAAACTTTTTTATTTTATTATCCAATGCCCACTCTTGGCATCTCTGCCATTCGGTGTCGCGCATGCCAGTATAGATCAGCGAGGAGATATTCTCCTGTGTTCACCGACGAGTCTCGAGCGTCTGCAAGCTCCGGGCATCCAAGGAGATGATCGGCCACCATTGAGGGGTGTCCACACAGGGGGCATGAGGACGAGTCGAATACGCCTATCCTATGTAGGTGTGAAGCTAGGGAGTCGTGTCCAGTGAGGGCTCTGAAGGAGGCAAAGGCAAAGGGGGGTGAAGTTGATCGCCTGCTCGTGGTGCCCCCTGCCTGAAATAACTAAACGATCAACCGAGGTACGCCTCAAATCGTGCAAAGGGAAAACTCGAAATATTGAGCTTGGGAAACTTCAAACTACTTTCCCCATTATAAGAAGACCTATAAGAAATATAATAATAAATATAAGACCCTATAAGAAATTCCAATGTTAACCTTTTATTTTTAGATTATATCACGTTATTTATTTTGAATTTTTGTAAAAGGGGGGCTCAGCACGGGATATCCTTTGGGCCCCCCTTCCAATTGCCACAAAATTGTACTTATTTTACATTCTTTTTTAAAAATATATTTATTCTATTCTATTCTATTCTATTCTACCTAATTGCCGACTGGACTACAGTTTAAAAGTGAAAGTTTTAACGGCCCATTTATTTTCTTACTCAGAACTTCTAATTTTAGTAGGTTTTCGTGCCCCCTTCTCGCCCACAAACAGTTCCTGCGCCTATGCGCATGCAGGTATTACCTAATAGGATCTCCCAACTTACATCAGGGGCGTTAATCATGACTTAAACACAGTAGTAATTAGCAGAGCATATATAGGATGCTGAAACAGTGTGGGTCCTAATAGACCTCTAATACTATGAATCATTAATAACTATTGAAGAACCAGTAGAATCCGGGCTGATGGGCCGTGGTCGAATTGAAAGTGAACTTCCAAATTAATAACTAATTAGTTATGTGTTTAGCTTACAGTGGGCCTACTAATATACAGTTCAATATTAACTAAATTTTTTGAATAACTATTTATGGAACTAAGCCTACTTAATAGTGGCCCATATAGGCCCCTTGTTTAATGCCAACGACTCCATGGATTTCGGACACTATTTGTATTGTTTCGGAAACCATTGGCGAACTGATATACGTTATCGATGTCAACCTACACTGGCTACAAGCGATAATGGACAAGCTGAGACAAGCTTACCATTGATGCAATGAAATAGGTGAAAACACGACTTAACCAAATACAGATATGAGTCTTAATATTAACTTACTCGGAGGGGGGGGGGGTTAAAAATGTAAACAAGACAATTAATACCATGAATAATTAATAACAAATTAGTTATGTGTTTAGCTTACAATGGGCCTACATACAGTTTAATATTAACTTAATTTTTTGAATTACTTTTTATAGACCTATGCCTATTCACAGTGGCCCATAGGTGCCTTGGTCAATGCCAACGACTCCATGGATTTCGGACACTATTTGTATTGTTTCGGAAACAATTGGCGAACTGGTATACGTTATCGATGTCAACCTACACTGGCTACAAGCGATAATGGACAAGCTGAGACAAGCTTACCATTGATTCAATGAAATAGGTGAAAACACGACTTAACCAAATACAGATATGAGTCTTAATATTAACTTACTCTGGGGGAGGGGGGGGGGGTTAAAAATGTAAAAAAGACAATTTTGAATAACACTAAGCTCCATTCTAAAATGATTTACATTTTTATTCCCAGATTAAGTTAATGCTAAGCTGCATGCTGGTTACAGAAATAACTCAGTTAGTGTCTAGACCTCTGTCCTATGGGCCCACACCGTGGCCTGGGACTGTGTCCAACCATTCTACTACTAGTGTCTAGACCTGAGGGTTGGTAGAAGGTCTCCTCTATTGGCTACAGCTCTATTTGATATGCTGTGACCAGAAATATTTCTGGCAGACGCGTTTCACCACTTTAGGCGCGGTTTCTACCGACCTGCTAGTGCTAAATACAAATACGGTGACGTGGTAACAGACATTCAAGACGTAGGCGGGGTTTCCATCGACCTCGCATTGCAGAATGCAAATGACATTGACGGAAATGTTTGTTTTACTCTATGCCATAGTTGAAATTGATCAATGATTATAGAGTCAAATCACAAACAAACAAACTAAAATTAAAAAATGGCTTCATGGGATATGTTAAGTACAAACATTTTAATAATAATTCTATAAAAAGAAAAATTCAAATTACCGTCAATGTCATTTGCATTCTGCAATGCGAGGTCGGTGGAAAACCCCGCCTAAGTCTTGAATGTCTGTTACCACGTCACCGTATTTGTATTTAGCACTAGCAGGTCGGTGGAAACCGCGCCTTACGAACAAAGCTAAGGTTCCCATCAGACTAGTATCTGCACTTGGTTAAGTTATGCTTTCGCCTGTTACATTGCGTCAGTGGTAAGCTTGTCTCAGCTTATCCATTATCGCTCGTAGCTTGTCATCGAGCACGTATACCAGTTTGCCAATGGCCAAAAATTGGTACGGAAACAATACAAACAATGTCCGAAATCCATGGGGTCGTTGGCATTGGACAAGGGACCTGTGGGCCACTATATGTAGGCCTGGGTCCATAAAAAGTCCCTAGGGACATTATTATATGATAAAAAGTTCCGATCAGCGGTGGAATATTTTATGGAGATTTCATCTACCTATTGAGACCCCCCCCCCCCCCCCCCCCCGATATGTATGCATGTAGGTATTTACAACCAGACCACGATAGGATGACACTTGGAACACTTTGTTTATTCGAAAACTTTCATAAGCGGAACACCGAGTTTATTCGATTTCTATAAGTGTTCCAAGTGCCATCTTATCGTGGTCGGGTAGTATGTACATATCGATTTTAGGAAACACATTTTGAACGGGGGTTGTTTTAGGCTCAGGGGGTCATGTAATGAAAAGTTATGAAGAAACATGGTCGCCGTCTCAATAGGTAGATGAAATCTCATTAAAAAAGCCAATAAAAAATTCTTTTATGTTGAATTTCAAACCGCAGCTTTCTGCAATTCATAGTCCAGCTCTTTACCACCTAGTCTATTCCAGTATTACCTAATAGCTTCTTAAATCGTGACTAAAACACAGAAGTAATTAGCGGGCCATATAGGGTGCTCAAACAGCATGGGTCCTAACAGGCTAATAATGCCGTGAATAATTAATTCTCATTTGTTATGTATGTTGCCATTGTTAGCTTATGGGATTATGTGTTGTGATGACGAACGAATTTCGAGAAAGAAAGCTGTAGAGTCAGCGGGCCTATTATGGCGATTATTTTGATTAACTGAATCTGTCATGTAAACGGTAAACAATTTTAGATTGGAAAGTTCAATTCAAAATTGTTTTGTTTACATTATTAATCCCAGGATAAGTAAATATTGTACTTATACGGTATAATAGGCCTGCAGCCTGATCGAGGCGATTATAATACCGGGGTTAAATAAATACCCTAGTATTATACATGTAAACAAACAAATTTTGAATAGCACTTTCCATTATAAAATTATCTTGTTTACATTTTTGTTACCAGGGGATTAAATAAATACCGGTTTTATAATCGCGATGATCAGCCTGCTGCTGCAGGAGAATTTTTTCGGAGGGGAGGGGTGAGAAAACAGTTTAAAAAAAAAGCCTATTAGAGTTCTATATAGGACAGATGAGACATTCATTTCCCGCCATAATTTATTACATTACACTGGCAACAAGCGACAATGGACAGGCTAAGACATGCTTAACATTGACACAATGTAACAGGTGTCAGTGTGACTTAGCTAAGTTCAGCGAAGAGGCAACTCTGCCGTCTGATGCAAGGGTATTCGATTCTGTCTGAGGTCACAGTGATTGGTTAGCAACAACTCACTGCATATCATCTTCCAGATCACTCGGTCTTGCACCTTCCTCTTCAGATCTAGATACGTTCGGTAATTCATCTTATCAATTTAATAAAACCATCTAATAAGAATACGACCAGTAGAATTTTCATCCGACTGCATTAATTTGTACCGTATTGTAGCGTACCTGTGAGGTTGCGGGCTGCACTTATGCATTTCAAGTCCAGTATGGCACAGAAGATGAAGGCAATTACTGCCGAGTACCTGGAAAGATAAGAAAAATTTATCAAAAAACTGGTCAAACTCTTCCAGAATGGGTACCATGTTGTCAGTGACATTCCAAGCAACCGCATTTTCCTTTTTTTTTTATCTCTAGAACCTCTTGAACTCTTTGGTGTCAGGCTGGAACTTCTTCAATATTACTACAATATAATTTAACTACTTGTCTTCAAAGTAGCTGAGGTTCTGAGTAATGCCTTTTGGTCTGTATTAAACAAAGGGTTGGTTGAACTTTACATTGCCTGCTGTGCTAATTTCCATTACTGGCATGGACAGTGGCGGCGCTACGGGGGTGCCCGAGGGGGCCTGGCCCCCACCAACCGTTTCTCCGGCCCCTCCGGGCCCCCCCCACTTTTGAGATATTTTACATGGCGTTAAATTGCAGAATTATTGAACGGTGTATATACCTACTCCTAATGAAAAATGTTTTGTGTTTTCATTGCCCCCCCCCCAGGTAGAAGTCATGCCCCCTCATGGCCCCCCCCCCCCGTCTTAAAATTTCTAGCGCCGCCACTGAGCATGGACCTCATAGTCAACGAACAATTTGGGTGGAGCCCATTGTCAGGAGAAGGGGACCCTAATTGTTCGATGACTAAGAGGCCTCTATTTACTATTAACACAGCAGACAGGTTCTCCACGTGCATGCAACACGGGCATAGCTTGATATAACCACTCGATACATAAACGGACTTTAAGCTATTTATTGAGTCTGTATAGATCCGCATACCCATATTACCCGGGTCTGTTGATGGGGGTCTCTGTCGCGGTAGTCTATTTAAAGGTAATATAGCCTTGACTGCAATAGGATGTACTAATTACAGCCCGCAGGTTCAGTCATAATATGACACAACAGGTACCATAGGCTCATTACCAAATTATTGTGTACCGGCACGGTTGTTACAGGGTGTTCATTACGAGCCGGATAGGGAGCGGTTCTAATGAGAAAGACAAAGAATTTAAGTGCTGAGAGATAATCTATCCTTGTTAAAAAGCAATCCCAAGCATATTCCTTTTAGAATTCCAAAGTGACCTGATCCTAGGCTCTGGGCTTCACACTAGCTGGTAGACGACACAATTAGAACTGAAAATATGAATACAGCTACTCAGCTAGCATAGTTGATAAGGAAAGAAGGCAGCCAAATGGCATAAAAAAGCGGGTAAAAAATATCGAAGCTGAGGGGAGAAGAGGACAGTTCAGGCTAACAGTAGAAGCGAAAGACTTCTGAATTGTAGGCGCAACTGTAGCCGAAACACAGAATCGCAAGGGGTGGAAGAGAACCTACCCGCTGGCCTCACCTACAGGGATAAAAGCGAGGAAAAATCATATGTAAAGTGACTTGAACCTAGTAGTAGTAGTAGTATGGTTGGACACAGTCCCAGGCCATGGTGTGGGCCCATCGGACTCCAGTGGACCTCCTGATTATAGTGGATTCCGAACCACTTGGGAAACACAGTGAAGTCACACGATTAGTTCGGAGGTGACCAGGACAAGTCCTACCATGTTTCCCTACCGGCACTGTGCACACGACCAATTTATCTGCAGTTTTGAACCTGCTCTGGTTCGCTGGATTCAACTTGGTATGGCGGCCGGCTGACCTGAACCGAACACCTACATAACACCATAGACATCCTCAGGCGGACCACACTTATTAATGACCACCCACCAGTGGCGGTTTTAGAATTTTCAAAAGGGGGGGGGGGCATTGACAATACTGTGATCCTATCTAGTGTAAATTTATAACTTGAGAATTCAATTGTATCTAGTGTATTCTTTAGATGTTATGGTGTTACTGGTATATACTATGATAGCATAGGCACATCAAACGTCAATTTATTGGAGGATTTAGCTTCGGCGCGAACACAGGCTTATAATATTTTGCGGATGTGCGGACTAAATCGTAATGCTATCACTACGACGGTTTTGGATAATATTGAAATAATATTGCATGTAACCCGAAGAGGGGAGCCTGGGGTCTCCCCCGGGGGAAAAATTTGAAAATATAAGTGCAAAGTATTGGGGGTTTTACGCACTTTAACAGCAGTAAAGTATGGATTTTACATAGCTTACAAAATAATGCGTATTGATAAAAATAATATTGCATTGAACCCAAAGAGGGGGCCCGGGGGTCTCCCCCGGGGGAAAAATTTGAAAATGTAATTGCAAAACAGAGGGGTTTTACAGCAGGATAGCTCAAAAAGGAATGCTAATTCATATTGCTCCAAACAGGGGGACCGGGGGTCTCCCCCGGGGATTTTGTTGTTGTTGAAAAAATAGGTCCGAAATAGTGAGGTTTTATTATTTTAACAGCAGTAAAGTTTATAATTTACAGAGGAAGACATATTCATGTTACTGAACTAGATTTATTTAATTGTCATCTTTTTATTTCAGGGAGGGGGGGGGGTGGGGGGGTGGGCTGCAGCCCAATAAGCCCCCCTCGGCTATGGCCTTGAAGGGGGGGGGCACGGCCCCTTGAAACCGCCAGTGTCACCCACCCCAGTAGAAACCACCTCTGTCGAAAGCAATCGCAACCCTCCTAAGCGTATTGCGGACTCCGGAAGCACTTTGCTCGACATTTCAAAGTACCCTGAACCTAGAACCTACAATAAATAACACCATGGACGTAAATAAATAAATAACCGTGTATTTTTCCTAAAACAATTTTTATCCAAATACAAATACAGTTGAAGTGCCCCCTCATGCCAGCGGCGTGCGAAGGTAGAACTCAATACCTAAATATAGCCTACCTAATTCATTAATGTAATTTGTTGAGTTCGTCCCTGGTCCATAGTCTTATAATTGTCCTGTATGTTGCTGTTCTCGTGTTACTATCAGTGTTGTCTAAGGGGGGACACTTGTACATCCTCAGGCAGATCACACTAATTACTGACCACCCACCCCCTGTAGAAACCACCCTCTGTTGAAAGCAATCGTAACCCTTCGAAGCGCAGTGCGGACTCCGGAACCACTTTGCTTGGCATTCCGACGCGACCTATAGCGCCTCTACAAGGCCGAGGCAATCGTCCTTGGGCTCAGCCACGCAACTATCAGGCTCGACTACTTTCTCTGCGACCTTCTTGTATTGGACTTTGGTGTAGCTTGCACTTCTTTCCGGCGTTACCTCACACTTCGGCATGTGTGCTGTCTGCTACGGGTCGTATATGGGAAGTCTTCCGGTTTCGGGCCATCTTCCACTAGATTGTCCTCTGCGTTATTGTCTTTGATTTACTCAGTTAACGCCTCCGTGGAGTGAACCACGCGATATGCTAATCGTTCTTCTTCTGCATCTAATTCTAATTCCTTTTAGTCTTCAACTTTTTCATCATCACCATCATCTTCTTCTTCTTCCTCTTTGTCATCGTTGACGCCATTTTCTTCTTTTCCTTCTGCCAATTCCTCCTCGTCGTCGTCGTCGTCTTCTTCTTCTTCTTTATTAACTTTATCTTCTTCTATTTGACGAAGCAGTAGAATCCGGGATGATAGGCTATGGTTGAAAGCGTACTTCCAAACGTTTCGTCAACAAATTAAATAATTAATGTATCCGACTGACCATTTCAGTCGCCTCTGTAAGTTAGTACCCGTGTTGAGGTACGACACGTCTCCGATCGCATGGCGTGTACAGACTCGTACAAGTGCAAACACGCTACACCCTCCCCATCGAAGTCGATTTGGAGACTC
Organism: Psococerastis gibbosa; assembly: GCA_963971405.1. Taxonomy (NCBI): domain Eukaryota; kingdom Metazoa; phylum Arthropoda; class Insecta; order Psocodea; family Psocidae; genus Psococerastis; species Psococerastis gibbosa. The sequence goes on along the minus strand of OZ020490.1, from coordinate 3,662,926 downwards.
AATACAAAAGGAAAAACCACCACCGCGCCTGGATTCAACTAATGGGTACTTTGCCGCCAGCGGTTGTCGTAGAAACGCGGCTGCTGGGCATGTTGCTGGCCACAACATGGCCTTAATGGTGAACCTGTCGGCGTAGCGTTCTCAATATGAACGAACACCGTCTTCCAAATAAGCATGTTACAAGCTCGGAAATATAAAGGGTCTTCACAGTGTTGGTGTTATCGAGTTATTGAGTTAGATGTGCTATCCAAGTTAACACAAGATCGTGAGTGTACCTCGGGAATGAGTTATTATGCTACATTTAACAGGGAAAACAACGTGGCAGTAGTCAGACGTTCGTGGCACGGTTTTAAAGAAAGTGGCAGAACTCTATTCTACTGCCACATTTGTTTATATTTTTTGTTCATTTTGGTTATTATAATTTTAAGTATTTACGGCAATTGCTTGTGATAGTAGATTATACAAATAAATTTAAATAATACAAAATTTTAAACGCGTGTTTCAAAATAATCAACAAAAACAAAGATGGCAGTGGTCAAACCTGTGCTATCGATCGCAGCGCAAGTTAAATAGCACACTTAACCAACTTGGAAGTGCGTTTAAGATAGCACGCTGGTTAGCTTGGTTATCGGGTTATCGGTGTGTTAACTTAACTTGATATAACACACTTAACTAGGTATAACTCGATAACACGAGCACTGTGAAGACCCCTATTGCTGTGTTAATGAGGCCCTTAACGGCAATGCACCGCAGCGTTCTCAATATGAACGTACACCGGCTTTCAGTTAAATCGCGGCTGCTGGACATGTTCATGACCACAAGATCGCAAATAGGGCACTGCTAATGAGAGACCCATACCGGCATACACAGCGTTCTCATTATTAATGTACACCGGTTTTCAGATAAACCGCAGTAGGGCAGTTCCTTCCGTGCGTGAGGGCAGTGTTACGGCAGAAACCTCAATAACTGGTCCCCGTTAAATATGGTTCCAGTTCGTCTTCTGGTAATTACATAATACACAATCATCCAGCGCAAGTGGACCACATACACCGGTCTGCGGTCTAGTCATCTGGTTTTTAATGTGTGGGCGGTATGACTGCGGTCAAGTGGTGAAAGTACTTGGTTATGTGGTGCAGTGTCTGGAGGTGTCTGGTTCGGAGCCTGATACTGGCGATTTTTTTTTTCATTGTCTGATAATGGTTTTCTATCTCTTATATTTCCCCGAAAATGCTTGGAAGGATGAGTTGGAAATTGACCATCGCGAATCGGGAGTACGTAGGTGGTGGAGCGTTGTACAAAACCGAGATGAGTGGCGGAGTGCTGTCGAGCGGGCCATTGCTCATCAAGGGCTGTAGAGCCAGGAGAAGAAGAAGATCACTGTATATTAATTCATTCCAGTCAAACCCTCTGCTGAGTCTGTAGCATGCCCATGCCCAGGGGGGTGGTCCTCCGAAACTAAATTAAAAGAACCGGTCCGAGTTTACTCGAACATGCTTTCCAATTTATCAAAATTAGTAGATGGAGAAGATGAATAATTTCACTGTAAAATTTTTTTCTATAGTTAAATTTCGAGTATCTCGGGGGGGGGGGGTCCACCTGACGTCACTGGAGGTGAGGTAAATTCTAGATAGGTCAGACCAACAAATTACCACACAGCAATAATGGCAGAGCACGTAATGCATTTGACCGTGAATTATCTATCATTTTTTCAAAAACATTTTTTTTGCACAAAACCAAATAGTTTTTTGGGAAAGTAATCTGTCCGGTTTCGTTACTCAATTTAACACCTAAAACATGCCTGAAGGTAGAAATCTACGATGGGAAGGTTTCCCAGAAAAATTATTTTTTAGTCATTTTTCATTCAAATTTAGTTATTTTTATTTTTTTACCCCAGAAGCAAACTATCAAGGGGCAAGCGGGCAAGCGACCCCTCGCATTTTGTCAACACTAATAACGACTACAATATATGTGAATTGAAAAGAAATCGTTGGAGCCGTTTTTGAGAAATAATTTTATAAGCATTTTTTTGGAGTTTTTTGAGAATAAACCCCCCCCCCCTCCCCAAATTGAGTTAGCCCAAAATAAAAGAACCGGTCCGAGTTTACTCGAACATGCTTTCCAATTTATCAAAATTAGTAGATAGAGAAAATGAGTAATTTCATGGTAAATAATTTTCCTATGGTTAAATTTCCGATATCTCGGGGGGGGGGGGGGGGGGGGTTGTCCGTCTAACGTCACTGGAGGTGAAGTAAATTCTAGATAGGTCAGATTACCACACAGCAATACTGGCAGGTTTTGCCATTTTTGAGAAATAATTTTTTTAGACTTTTTTTGGAGTTTTTTGAGAATAAAACCCCCCCAAATTAAGTTAGCCCAAAAAAAATAGTTCTGAGGTATGATTTTTGGGAACCTACATGCCGAATTTCATCAAGATCGACCGAGTAGTTTGCCCGGAAATCGACCGAGTAGTTTGCCCGGAAATCGACGCACAGACAGACAAACAGACAGACAGACAGACAGACAGACAGAACGACAGACAGACAGACATTTCGTAGAAATCACTTTTTTGGGTTCCTGGGACCTCAAAACGTGTAAATCCGTTGAAATCTCGGAGTCGAAAATTTCGACCGTCACAAAGCTTTCTTTATACTACGTATAAATTGGAAAGCAAAAAAATGGTTCCGTGGTATGATTTTTTTTAACCTACATGCTGAATTTAATCATAATCGAATGAGTAGTTTGCCCAGAAATCGATGAACAGACAGACAGAGCGACAGAGCGACAGACAGACAGACAGACATTTCGTAAAAACCACTTTTTTGGGTTCCTGGGACCTCAAGACGTGTAATTCCGTTGAAATCTCGGAATCGAAAATTTGGACCGTCCCAAAGCTTTCCTTATACTACGCATAAATTGGAAAGCAAATATAGGCATAACATAGCTTAGTTTTTTAAGCATTTCTAATTCTAGGTAATGTTTTTCAGAAAAGCAGGCTTGAATTTTTATCGTAATGGGGCACGGCTTCAATTACCCCCAACCCTTGTCGACGACTTTCAATTGCCTCGTGACTGATGACTCAAAAAACCCAGGTGGTCCATACCTATGTTAGAAAAACTATTGTCATAAATTGTCATACACTGGGCAATCCGTCATTAATAATTGCAACTAGCATGAGATCATGACGATAAATGACGTCACAGTTGGTTTTTAAGCTTGGAATACCTAGAATAACAGCTTCAAGAAATAAATTTGGCCGCCTGCTTGCGTCATACGGTTTCCTGAGAACTCGGGGTTGAGTCACTTTTTGGAATTCCTAACTCACTGGTGACACCCACTGTATTCCAGCCGTCCTATTATGGTGATTTGGGATTAACATAATACCGGGTTTATTTAATAGTTTTAAAAAAAATGAGTTCGAAATGCGCGGGAAATTCAAATTGATAAATATTAATCCTCGCCTATATTTTTGGTGAGTTTTCAATTTTTTTCTCCCTTTGATGTAGACATATTAATTCAAATTTCAAAATTCTACCTGTAAGTGTAAGTACATTTCAATGTTTATAAGGAAAACCTGAAAACCTTATTTATTTCAATGAATGGCAAAGTTCTTCGGGCAATTCGAACCTTTTTCAGGTTACCAATTCCATCAACTCGCAACATGGTACTAGGGCATTTTTTTTTATAGTTTTTATAGGTAAGTCAACTATTGTATTTACATTTTTCATCTGGATTTCAAAAGGCAAAACACTAACATGCATGGGTATCATGAAAATGACGTCACATTCCAAATCGTCGCCATGATGTGGTGGACCACTAGCCGCCCCCGTGGCATCACAAATGACGTCACATTCCAATCCCAGGTGACCCGTAATCAGCAAACTAAGGAAGATGGGAAACTCCTCCCCCCCCCCCATACTAAATAGCGTTTTAAAAGAATATAATTGCTTAATAATGTTAAGGCATTGTTATAAATTTAATAATGCTTTAAAATAGGTTTTCAAAATTGTCAATTAGTCTATTGCCTCATCAACACTCCAAAGACTGCATTTAAAGGCCAAACGAAAATGGTAAAGTAACAACGACTAGTTGTGTTGTCTTTATTAGGATCTTATAGTTATCTATATATACAGTATGTACCAAGCCGCACCTACAAGTTTTCTCCTATATTGGTACCATACTTCACCTTCAATCAATCCTTACGCAACAGGCCACCTAATTTTACATAAATACAACAAATAAGTCATTATTTCCGTTTCAGGTGTATTCCTACGTCTCCAGTACTGACAAAGTCTACTTTCTTTTTGTCACTTACACATATATGCATATACTATAACAGTCTGATTGTTCCTTTCTCGGCACTAATTAGTATAAACCAATTTAACACTTCTTCCGATTATATTGCTACAGTTCCTCTATGGTTTCCGTTAAAATACTCGTTTGTGGTCATTGACTATTAATGTTGGCGGTTATAGGTTTTTGATGTATATATTTAGGGGGGGTTACAATAATGCTCTTTATGCGTTAGTATAAGGCGGGTATTCCATATACGTCAATCGTCAATGAAAAATTGAAAAATGACGTCAAAATGACGTAAATTGACGTGGTAGCAGAATTTTTAGTATGTCTTTAATGTCTGCTAAAACGTCATTTTTCAATTTTTCACTGACGATTGACGTATATGGAATCCCCGCTTAAGGAAAGCTTTGGCCTTTGTGTTGGTTGAACAGAGCTGCTATGGTCCCTGGGCGCATTGTAAATTTAGTCCCGGAATGTTCCGAAATTTCAAATGCCATGTTTAACTTGTGCCCTAAATATACAATATTCAAGTGCTCGTTACATTCATTTCGTTCATTACATTTCCTTCGGAATTCCATGACTACTCCCGGAACGCGGCAGCTTTGTGGTCGTAATTTTTGTTTTCGAGAATACAATAGATTTACATGTTTTGAGTTCACAGGAACTGCAAAAAGTGGTTTTTTCGAAATGTCAGTCCGTCCGTTCGTACTCGCCCCCCCCCCCCCAATATAATAATCGCCAATGAGAATCAGACGCATTTCTTTCTGCAGAACCTAGTCTAGAGCACGGGTTTCCAACCGGTGGTCCACGGACAAACAGTATATCTATAGTGGTCCACGGGCCAAAGTAAGAAATATGAAAATAAATAAGCTGAGAAATTGGAATTTTGAAGTAAAATACAGTAAGGCCCGTATTACACTGTAAAACATTTTATAAAACATATTTTATAACATATTTTATAAAATATTTGACGAATAGGTTTTTTTATAAAAGAAAGTTTCAGCAGTCTAACTGAACTTCACTATTTTTGAATCTTTTGGAACCTGCTCTAGAAAACCGCCCAGGACAGAGATAAATGGGGAATGCGCCTAAGGAAATTAAATTACGGTATTATACTGACAGTTTTTTTTGCTTTCCAATTTATACGTAGTATAAGGAAAGCTTTGTGATGGTCGAAATTTTCGATTCCGAGATTTCAACGGATTTACACGTTTTGAGGTCCCAGGAACCCAAAAAAGTGGTTTTTACAAAATGTCTGTCTGTCGGTCTGTCTGTCTGTTCGTCGATTTCCGGGCAAACTACTCAGTGGATTTGAGTGAAATTTGGCAGGTAGGTTCACAAAAATCATACCTCGGGACCATTTTTTTTTTTGGGCTAACTCAATTTGGGGGGGTTTTATTTTCAAAAAACTCCAAAAAAACGTCTAAAAAAATTATTTCTCAAAAACGGCTCCAACGATTTCTTTTAAATTCTCGTATATTGTAGTCGTTATTAATGTTGACAAAATGCGGGGGGTCGCTTGCCCCTTGATAGTTTGCTTCTGGGGGTAAAAAAATAAAAATAACTTAATTTTAATGAAAAAATGACTAAAAAATGCGAAACCTCTCTATCGATGATTTCTACCTTCAAGCATGTTTTAGGTGTTAAATTGAGTAACGAAACCGGATAGGTTGCTTTCCCAAAAAAATATTTGGTTTTGCCCAAAAAATTATTTTTTGAAAAAAATGATAGAAAATTCGCGCTCAAATGCATTGCATGCCCTGCCATTATTGCTGTGTGGTAATTAATGTGTTTGTTTGACCTATCGAGAATTTACCTCACTTCCAGTGACGTCAGGTGGACAACCGCCCCCCCCCCCCCCCGAGATATCGGAAATTTAACCATAGGAAAAATATTTGCCATAAAATTACTAATTTTCTCTATCTAATAATTTTGATAAATTGGAAAGCATGTTCGAGTGAACTCGGACCGGTTCTTTAAATTTAGAACAATCGCAAAAAAAATAATTTATAATATGCCTTTTACTGAACTTATATTAAAGATATTTTGATAAGCGATAATGTAAAAATAAAATAATATAACATAAATATCAATAAATAGTTGAAATATTCTAAGATATGTAAGTGTTTTAGACCATTATTTATAATTATTATTATGTAATGTAATATGTAATGTTTATGTTTTGTAATAGTTATAAGGGCCACGACGCAAGTGCCCTTCACAGGGTGCACTTAGTGTGGCCCTTGGATATTTATTAATAATTGTATTGCGTTTTTTGATTGATAAATACTTACTTAATAATACTTGCGATGGATAGATTTTCTGCAAAGCCAATTATAGACTGAGACTCAAGTAGAAGAACGCCCGAATCCGTTCAATGGGTCATCACAGCTTGGCCCGTAAGCGACCATGAATTAGGGCTTTGGTCCTGGGATTAAATATCTAGAGTCTCTTAGGGAGACAACTATAGTCTTTCAGATTCTGCAATGAAGGTGCGGAGGACCTGCGATGCGATGCGATGCAATCGCACGAAGAAGAGCAGCATGCTCGGAAAGCTTGCAGTTACATGTAAAAGACCTACCACTTCTGAATCCCCTCAAGATCCTGGCTCTCGTGAGGGAGATAGGCCTCGAGAAAGTGATGTAGAAGTGATGTAGATACTTTGTTGTAGGGGGCACAATAGGCCAATAGGCTTAAGTGCACACAGGTAACACCTGTACCCCAATTTATATTAAAAAATAAAAAATAAAAAATAAAAAAGTAGAAGAACGCCCGAATCCATTCAATGGGTCATCACAGCTCGTCCTACTGGCTTGGCCCGTAAGCGACCATGAATTAGGGCTTATAAATCCTTTTGAGTATCATTTTAGTTAGGCGAGGACGAATTCACTGAACGTTATATCTAAGAAACCTCATCAATCATGGTAACTACAAAACTGTATACTACATTGCAACTTCGTGGAAGATCATTAAACTGTGAAGATCACCTTTAGTCATGGGATCTTGTTGGGCTTAATTTTAAGAGTACCTACTTAATGGAAAGTCTATTGGCGATTTGTTTTATTATTTATCATTCCTATACCTATTTTATTCAGCGAAGTTTTAGAGCGTCCGAGAGTCGCTTATCCGTTTCTGTTTTCATTTTTGGGCCCGCCAACGGCTATAACAAGTTCAATCCACCAGAACAGAGCCTGTTCCTAACATGAACTCGGTAGCGTGCATAGCCGGAGAACATGGTGGGACATGATAACGCGCTGAGACTATACCAGTCAGTCTGAGTGCGTCTCGAGTCCTGGTTGCCTCCGAATTAATCGTGTGACTTTACTATGATCCCCAAGTGGCTCGGAATCCACTATAATCAGGAGGTCTACCCTGTCAGTCAACTCCCCTTTCCCCCCGAGGTAAAGGAGTCTGCCCTTACGGTGCCTCAAGTTAATAAAACGACTCACTCCCCCCGCCAGGTTGACAGCGTTGCTTAAAGCAGAAATGCTGAGAGCATGTTGGAAAACAATTAAGGAACAACAACTTCTAGGGCCTACATCGACATCGAATTTCCGTTCCTTTTCATTTTGTTTCATTTTCATTTCAAATGGACCAGACACCATCAATCATATTTCAGTATAGGAACCATTCTTGGAAGATATAGTACATTAAACTGTGAAGATCGCCTTTGGACATGGGATCTAGTCGGTTTCAATTGTAAGAACAATAGAAAGTATACTGCGATTACGAAGTTTAAATTAGGAACAGGTTCAACATTGATTTGCTTTCAAAACTTTCAGTATAGCCTAATGAGTCAGATGCCATTTTGAGACAACGACTATACCAAGTTGAATCTACCAGAGTCTGTTCAAAACTGCAGCAAACATGATAGTGTATACAGCGTTGGCAGGGGGACATGGTGGGTCATGATAACACGCTGAGACAACCAGACAGTCAAAGTCGGGTCCTGGTCCGAATTAATCGTGTGACTATAGGCCTACCATGTTCCCCAAGTGGTTCGGAATCCACTATAATCAGGAGGTCCACCCTGTCAGTCAACTCCCCTTCTCCCCAAGGTGAAAGAGCTGCCCTTAGGGTTCTTCAAGTTAATAAACGGACTCACTCCCCCCGCCAGGCTGACAGCAGGGTTGCTTAAAACAGAAATACTGAAAACTAGCAAAACACAAAAAACACAAACACGATGGCGCATTGAAAAATTTATGTCTATTAAAAGTGTATAAGTATAAATAACGGTCCGAGTTTACTCGAACATGCTTTCCAATTTATGAAGTAGTAGCTAGAGAAAATAAGTAATTTCATGGTAAATAATTTTCCTATAGTTAAATTTCCGATATCTCGGGGGGGGGGGGGGGGGGGGTTGTCCACCTGACGTCACTGGAGGTGAGGTAAATTCTAGATAGGTCAGACCAACAAATTACCACACAGCAAGAATGGCAGAGCACGTAATGCATTTGACCGTGAATTATCTATCATTTTTTCAAAAACATTTTTTTTGCACAAAACCAAATAGTTTTTTGGGAAAGCAATCTGTCCGGTTTCGTTACTCAATTTAACACCTAAAACATGCCTGAAGGTAGATATCATCGATGGAAAGGTTTCGCAGAAAAATTATTTTTTAGTCATTTTTCATTAAAATTTAGCTATTTTTATTTTTTTTACCCCCAGAAGCAAACTATAAAGGGGCAAGCGACCCCTCGCATTTTGTCAACATTAATAACGACTACAATATATGTGAATTTAAAAGAAATCGTTGGAGCCGTTTTTGAGAAATAATTTTTTTTAGGCGTTTTTTGGATTTTTTTGAGAATAAAACCGTCCCAGATTGAGTGAGCCCAAAATAAAAAAAAATTTCTGAAGGTATGATTTTTATAAACCTACATGCCAAATTTCATTTTAATCGACCGAGTAGTTTGCCCGGAAATCGATGAACAGACAGACAGACAGTTCCTGGGCCCTCAAAACGTGTAAATCCGTTGAAATGCCGGAATCGAAAATTTCGGCCATCACAAAGCTTTCCTTATACTACGTATAAATTGGAAAGCAATAATATACGGTACAGGCCCATGTGCTCACTATCCTGTGGTAAAACGGGAATACACAGGTAAAATCATCGACTTACGTAATAAATGTACCGGTTGATGTGAGCTTAGTCTTGTGGGTGGGGAACAGAACAATGAAATGAAAAATCGACAAAAAGGGAAATTCTTTCCCCAATTCTTTATTGGTAGGGGGACCACTGGACCCGTACCGGATTTACGCTTGTGGGGTCTGTGGGTGAAACATTTTAAGGGGGGGGGGGGTATATCGGTTTTGACTTAAGCTAATGAACAACAAAAAATTGCACGAACGCATTTTCAAGATTTGCTAGGTACATCAAATGAAAAACTTGCAAGTTTACTTTCCTAGCCTTTCTTGGGGCAAACTCTTCTATTACGTCAGTGAAGTTAATTTGCTTCCAAATGTTTCTGTGCTCGAGATGGATCGCTAGATCATTTGAGCGTTTTGGCTGCAATTTCATTGCACTCCAAAATATATTTGAGTAAATATGCCGATTTTTGTGGGGGCCCGTTTTTTTTTGTGAGGGCCTGTGTACACGTGCAAACTATGCCCATAGGTAAAAACGGCGGCCCTGTGGGGAGCACAAGGCTGAAGACTATATAGGGGGCATGTTGCTGGCCACAAAACCATATATTTGAATAAGATAGAAAATAGGATCCGTGGGCTGATTATGTTTATAAATTAGGATCAAAAACAATCTGACTGACCTTTGTTTGCATCAAAATTCTTCGTTATGGGTCAATTAGACGTTTTTTGTAAAAAGCCAAATATCTCTAAAAATCTTCTCCTTCTATTGCCTCTTATATCGAAGATTGGCGATCATCATGGCATTTGCAGTCATGATAACTATCCTAGGGAACTGCAATGCACTGGTTTCCCGTTGCCTTCTGCATTCTTATGCCGCTGACTCTTCATTGAGTTCCTCCACCTTTATGGCCAGTTTCCAAACACCAGGACAAAAGAGTGCCCTCAAAAGACTGTGCTTTTTGCTTACACCGGCTCAAACTCGGTCCCCTACTTTTTTTAGTTGCCATTAACCACGAAGAGGTACATAGATTATGGATTTTCACATGTCTTCGCTTCTGAGACCATACGGCATTACTCAGAAGCTCAGCGACTTTGAAACAATCCTAGAGCCATAAATGAGTTGAAGAAGTAGAAGAAATGATCCTGTACATTTTCATACATAATACGTACATTTCGGTAACAGTTTTTGAAGAAAACCCAGCATTTTTTCACGCCTCATGAAACTGCCAAACGGTGTTAGTGCCGGCTATATAATATGTATCAAAACGTAGACAAGCATTTCTTCTACTTCTACTACTTATTTTTGGCTCTATGATCGAAATTTTATGCCAAATTTAATTTTGAACAAAAACGTGTAGCGTTATAGTCGATTCGCTCTCAAGTAAACAAGGGTTGGCAATTTTAATTGTATGTTCCTTAAGCTGAGCCTCTAAACTGCAATGATTGTAACCGGGGGAGATGCGAAGTCAAATTAATTATAAAATTAGGTTGAGTGCTTAAAGCAAAAACAGAAACAATCCATTTTTTGATTTGTTTTGGCTTGTCTAGTGGGGTTATGACATAAAATTTACATATTGTCAGAAATTTGGCTCAACCGATATAAAAAGTTGCTGACATCTGGTCTAGAACACCTTATATTATAATTTAAAATAATTAATCTCAAAATTATACCCCAAAACTAAATTAATTACAAAAACTTCACTTACCGAAATCGCTTACTCGCGAACCCGAACATTTCAGCACAACTTGAAGCACAGAACTCGCGAGGAAGCTACCCGAGTCTTGCGTATGTTTACCAATGACGTAACGTGTTATGTTGGCGCTAGTCGTGCAAGTCGAAGACTGAGAGTGCAAGTGCTCCGAAGAGAATGAAAGTGGCGAGGTGGTGGGGTCATTCCTTCCATACGACACCGCGCTGGTCCTATATTATCCTAAAGGTCGTCAAGCCGAACTTCCTATGATGCAAAGCTATGAGGAACGGCCGGGGGCGCTATTGGCTTGGTGGTTTTTCAAGGGAGGCGCAGAATAGATACTAGTAGAGGATTGGATTTTGTAAATGATAGCATGAGGTGATCCTCGAGAGGTTTTTTACTGAAGGTTGTATACTGAAGTCTGTCAGAGGGTATTCCATTCTCCAGACGCATGCGAAACTGCGCTGGTCCTATATTATCCCAAAGGTCGTCAAGCCGAACTTAATATGATGCCAAGTTATGAGGAACGGCCGGGGGCTCTATTGGTTTGGTGGTTTTTCAAGGGAGGCGCAGGATAGATACTAGTAGAGGATTGGATTTTGTAAATGATAGCATGAGGTGATCCTCGAGAGGGTTGTTACTGAAGGTTGTATACTGAAGTCTGTCAGAGGGTATTCCATTCTCCAGACGCATGCGAAACTGCGCTGGTCCTATATTATCCCAAAGGTCGTCAAGCCGAACTTAATATGATGCCAAGTTATGAGGAACGGCCGGGGGCTCTATTGGTTTGGTGGTTTTTCAAGGGAGGCGCAGGATAGATACTAGTAGAGGATTGGATTTTGTAAATGATAGCATGAGGTGATCCTCGAGAGGTTTGTTACTGAAGGTGGTATACTGAAGTCTGTCAGAGGGTATTCCATTCTCCAGACGCATGCGAAACTGCGCTGGTCCTATATTATCCCAAAGGTCGTCAAGCCGAACTTCATATGATGCCAAGTTATGAGGAACGGCCGGGGGCTCTATTGGTTTGGTGGTTTTTCAAGGGAGGCGCAGGATAGATACTAGTAGAGGATTGGATTTTGTAAATGATAGCATGAAGTGATCCTCGAGAGGTTTGTTACTGAAGGTTGTATACTGAAGTCTGTCAGAGGGTATTCCATTCTCCAGACGCATGCGAAACTGCGCTGGTCCTATATTATCCCAAAGGTCGTCAAGCCGAACTTCATATGATGCCAAGTTATGAGGAACGGCCGGGGGCTCTATTGGTTTGGTGGTTTTTCAAGGGAGGCGCAGGATAGATACTAGTAGAGGATTGGATTTTGTAAAAGATAGCATGAGGTGGTCATCGGGAGGGCTGTTATATACTGGTATACCGAAGTCTATCAGAGGGTGTTCCATTCTCCAGATTCATTCGAAACTGCGCCGGTTCCAAAATTATGTTAAAAGTCGTCCTATGGTGCAAAGCTATGAGGAACAGTCGGAGGCGCTATTGGTTTGGTGGGGTTTCAAGTGAGACGCAGGATCGATACCAGTAGAGGATTGGATTTTGTAAAAGATAGCATGAGGCGATCCTCACAAGGGTTGTTTTATGTTCTGAACTCTGTCAGAGGGGGTTCCGTTCACCAGATGCATGCTGGTCCTAAATTTTCCCATCGTCCATCATGCCGAACTTCCTATGTTGCCATGGTGCCGAGTTGCCAAAGTTCAATGCAAAGGCCCGCGCCTGGAGGTGTCTTGCGTTTTTCGGTTCGAAGGTTCGCGTTTTACTACTTCGAGGAAGTCTCAAGATAGATGTTCGAGCTTCAAAGTTTTGACCTTATATGCTTCAACTTCAAAGCCAACTTGAAATGTGAAGAATATAGAGGCACCTGAGGTCTGTATATTCCAGCCATCCAGGGAGATTGCAGAATACGATGTAAGGATGGTGTTCAGTGCAGTTCCTTCCAAACCCAAATACATGACCCAGCTAGGGTTCTTGTAAATCCCAAAGAATACAAGACGCTACCGTAAGTGGGACTTCCTAAATGGTGATGCAAAGCTATGTACACTATTATATGACGAAGGTCAACATGAGTTATTTGTTTGGTAGCTGCTTCTTCTGCAACTGTTTCAAGGAAACCAGTGACCTACCTGTGTTTTCACCTTTCGTGCTGAGACTCAAGTGGGCTGACGTAGTTAGAATGACGTTTGAGGGTATTATTTCGGTCGGAATATGACCACAGAATTGAATTTTCGGTCATACCAAGTTGAACACACCCGAACAGAGCGGGTCCTAAACTGCACAGCGTTGGCAGGGGAACATGGTGGGACATGATAACGCGCTGAGACGACCAGTCAGTCTAAGTGCGTGCCAAGTCCTGGTCACCTCCGAATTAATCGTGTGACTTTGCTATGTTTTCCAAGTGGTTCGGAATCCACTATAATCAGGAGGTTCACCTTTTCTCCGTGAGGTGAAGTAGTCTGCCCTTGGGGTTCCTCAAGTCAAGAAACAGACTCACACCCCCCGCCTGGCTGAGACAGGGTTGCTTAAAGCAGAGGTGCTGAAATGCTTTGGAAAACAAGCAAAATTAATTAAACTGTAGCATTGAACTGTACTACCTATATATATATTCTAAACCTGAGGTTTTGAAGTAATAAGGTAATAAAGTAGGTAGTTGCCTGCAGGTACGTGTAGGCTGAGAACTACGGAAGCATTTCCCCAGGCCCTGTAACGAGTTATCATTCCTGTACCTGCTCCGGCATGATAATTTGCATGATGATATTAAGACGTTATGGTGTGAACGTGAAGTGTGTGGGAGTCAACGTAATAGAGTTGTAATGGGTATAAGATTGAAAGAAAGAAATTGAAAGGTGCGCGGCAGCGTAAGAGTTAAGTTCCCTGATATTTAGGCAGTATGAACAAGAGCTGTGTTGGGCAACAGTCTCAAATGGTACAAATTGGCACGATGATCGCCCATCTTCGATAGAAAAGATGATGATGATGATGAAGAAGAAGATGGTCTCACGAAGCAGTTGCTGGAGGATATAATAATATGGCGTGGATTTTAGGGGGGGGGGGGGGTGTCAGAGGGTCCGGACACCACCCCCGCCCCCTCCCCCCGCAAATAAAATGAACTTACACTAGTTAGCCCTGGGCTTACAGTGGGAATTAAAAATAATAATGTTTTTTTTTATTGTTATAATCCACTGAAGCTGCCCGCTGACCCCCCCCCCCTTAAATTGGAGGCAAAATCCGCCCTTGATGGTGACCATGTTCCTCGATTTGAAGACGGCGTGAAGGTGAGCTGTGTGAGAAGCAGTGCCGTAGAGCTGTAATAAGAGCCCGGGCTGAAAAAGAAGTAGTTAATTTAAGAGCCAATTTTCCTGTTATTATGTGCTCACTAGAGGTGCTCACTAGCGGTGCCCTATTATATTAGTGTGACCGACAAGACCGTATTTATGGGGGGATCCAAGGCTCCGGACCCCCCCCCCCCCCCCCGTCGCGAAAAATTCCATCATTCACAAAGTATTTTCGTATACTTTCATTCTTTGCCAGTCCCTTCAAAACAAAAAAGGTCGTTTTTAAATAAGCTCGGTATTAACTACTATGGTAGCCTCGGACCGACCTTAGGCTAGCATATCCCATGCCTACCCCCCCCCCCCCCCCTCCCCCCTAACTTGTTGCAGCCAGGCTAGCTCCTTTTGCATTGTGTCAGTGGTAGTAAGCTGCTAGTGGTAAGCTAATCTCAGCTTGTCCTTTATTGCTTGTAGCTGGTATAGGTTGACATCGAGGACCTGCACCTGTTCGCCAATAGCCTAAAAGTCATTCAGAAACAGTATCAATAACGAACGGAAAAACCTTGGGGTCGTTGCCGTTGGACAAGGACCAATAAAAAAGCACTTCAAGAAATTATTTAATTTTAAGACGGTGCGGTTTAATCAAGGATTGTATACCAATTCTGAGGCTTGGACCCTCGATAAGCTGTCTTTTTTGGTACCTGCAGTAGCAATTAAACAGATCAATTCAGGTATAGCCTAGGTGTAGACTGCGCCATTGAAATGGAGCCAATTTAACTGCTTTGGCACGCTTCACGATTCTAAATTATGCACCTCATAATACGTCCATCAGACCATGTCTGTGTTATGCGGCAAAAATGGAACAGTGCTCTTAAATAAAGTAGGCGTTATGGGTATTGATCTCTATAAACTGGGCTAATACAATTACTTTATGTTCCTGCACGGTAGCCCTAGACTACAAAGTATTGTATCATGTATTAAGAGCAGATCGGAGTACAATCGGCCCTTTTGCGAAATTTTCAGATTACTCTATACAATGCATCTTACCATATCCTCCTTATCACACCTAATGCTGAGGTTCTGAGGCGAAACAGAAGCAAATTTGCTGTTGGCGGTTAAGAAACGGAAATTAACATACCTCGGCCTTGTGATGGCGAGTAAAAAGTATCGCCTACTGCATGTATTCCATGGATTATTACATGGCATGTGGAAAGCTAAAAGGACGGAGGGCTCTCGGCAGAAGAAGAACATCCTGGTTGAAAAAACTGATGCAATGGTTTCCCAAGAGCATTACTTCCCTTTTCAGAGCAGCAGTGTCCCAGGCAAGGGCGACGCCAAGATTTCAAATTGGGGGGGGGGGGCAGGAGGTAGGCCCCACCCCCTTAAATAGTAGTTTCGTAAAAGAATGACTATAGCTTAGCATGTAATAGGCCTAGTAGAGCAGTAGCAGGCTCTAGGGGGGGGGGGGGAGCAGCTTGGCTCCCCTGCCCCTCCCTGGCGTCACTCTTGGTCCCAGGTATTACAATTCCCTAGTAATGACTACCATTGCCATGATGATCGCCGATCTTCGATTGAAGAGGCATTACAAGAAGAAGAAGGGAGGCTACCTTAAAATAACATAGCCTATTGCTTGCCTAAGACATGTAGAGTAGTGGTACAGACTCCAACTTTCACCCGGAAGGTTGTTAGTTCGAGTCCCACACTTACTAGATTTTCTGGCCATGCTTCGGAGGGTATGTAAAGCAGGCCTCCGGGTCTTCCTAGTTGAGTGTAAGAGAGGGCTTTATAGCCCTAACTCCGCTAGGTTGGCTTAGTAATAGAACAAAAGTCAACATTTATTTATTTAATAACATAGCCTAGTGCTTGCCATTTACCGTATTACAGCTCCCAAAATGAGCAGTTTGGGCTTTCAATTCCTCCCCTAAATAAATCGTAAATGTGTGTTTGATTCGCCAGTAGATTTGCAGACAAACTAAATTTTACACACAGTTGGTGCCTGTGACCATAAATTGAAGTACAAACTTTTCCTGATTTAAAACAAAGAATCCCATTTGAATTTTCAGGTTGACAAACTTATCCATCTCAAACCCTAACAAGAACTCGATTACAAATCAATTACCACGGGAAACCGAATTCATTATACAATAAGCGATAATAGCCTGCGGATTGACCGATGTCGTAACAGCTTTCTCCTATAGTGTTGTACATATCCGTAGCTTATGAAGACTGGTGCATTTGTGTTACAAATATTGGTAGTGACAGTCATCTTATTATTTATTGGGATGATGAAGTAATGAAGCATGCTCGGGTCAAGTTAAGATATAGATTTAAGAGGGCCCTGGAGCTACAGGGAGGGTGGAGCTTTCTGAATGTACAATAGAAATAGTAAAATTGTAAAAAGACGTGGTTTCTGGAGTCAGTCACTTACTTCGCGTGTCCAAGTAAGCACACATTAATTCAATGTCAAAGAACCGGTCCGAGTTTACTCGAACATGCTTTCCAATTTATCAAGTAGTAGCTCGAGAAAATGAGTAATTTCAATATAAATAATTTTCCTATAGTTAAATTACGGGCATCTCGGGGGGGGGGGGGGGGGGGGTCCACCTGACATCACTGGAGGTGAGGTAAATTCTAGATAGGTCAGACCAACAAATTACCACACAGCAATAATGGCAGGGCACGCAATGCATTTGACCGTGAATTTTCTATCATTTTTTCAAAAACATTTTTTTGCACAAAACCAAATAGTTGTTTGGGAAAGCGATCAGTCCCGCGTTTCGTTACTCAATTTAACACCTAAAACATGCCTGAAGGTAGAAATCATCGATGGAAAGGTTTCTCAGAAAAATTATTTTTTATACATTTTTCATTAAAATTTAGTTATTTTAATTTTTTTACCCCCAGAAGCAAACTATCAAGGGGCAAGTGACCCCCCGCATATTGCCAACATTAATAACGACTATGTGAATTTAAAAGAAATCGTTGGAGCCATTCTTGAGAAATAATTTTTTTTGACGTTTTTTGGAGTTTTTTTTAAAAATAAAACCCCCCCAAATTGAGATAGCCCTAAATAAAAAAAAATCGTCCCGAGGTATAATTTTTGTAAACCTACATTATAAATTTCATCAAAATCATCCGAGTAGTTTGCCCGGAAATCGACGCACAGACAGACAGAGCGACAGAGCGACAAAGCGACAGACAGAGCGACAGACAGACATTTCGTAAAAACCACTTTTTTGGGTTCCTTGGGACCTCAAAAACGTGTAAATCCGTTGAAATCTAGGAATCAAAAATTTGGTCCATCACAAAGCTTTCCTTATACTATACGTATAAATTGGAAAGCAAAAATTGAGTAGTTTGGAAGGGTTTGTCATTCACTTCCAGTTGGACAGCAGGTCTAGTGGCGGACCTAAGCCCCCCCCCCCCCGCAAGAAAAGCCAGTGAAGACTAGATAAAAATGAACTTGACACTTGCCAAACAAATACAAATAGTTACCATAGCAGTCAGGAGTCTTATTACATGTCAGGACATGTAGAGTAGAGGAACGGACTCTGATGATCTCCCGAAAGGTTGTTAGTTCGAGTCCTTTACTAGTTACATTTTCTGGCCATGCTTCGGAGGGCATGTAAAGCAGGCGGTCCCGGGCTTTCCTAGTTGAGTGTAAGAGAGGGCTATATAGCCATAACTCCGCTAGGTTGGCTTAGTAATAGTACAAAAAAAAAATTCTAGGTCCGCCCTTGTTGGTTTACAATATTATGGCTGGCCAAAAATCATAACAAATCATGAATCACAACATCAACACATGACTCGGCTTATCACACTGTGATACTGCTTTTGTCATTTGACGCTACATTTTCTGTACATGCTTCGGAGGGCATGTAAAGCAAGCGGTCCCGAGCTTTCCTAGTTGGGTGTAAGAGAGGGCTATATAGCCATAACTCCGCTAGGTTGGCTTAGTAATAGAACAACAAAAAATTCTAGGTCCGCCCTTGTTGGTTTACAATATTATGGCTGGCCAAAAATCATAACAAATCATGAATCACAACATCAACACATGACTCGGCTTATCACACTGTGATACTGCTTTTGTCATTTGACGCTACATTTTCTGTACATGCTTCGGAGGGCATGTAAAGCAAGCGGTCCCGAGCTTTCCTAGTTGGGTGTAAGAGAGGGCTATATAGCCATAACTCCGCTAGGTTGGCTTAGTAATAGAACAAAAAAAAATTCTAGGTCCGCCCTTGTTGGTTTACAATATTATGGCTGGCCAAAAATCATAACAAATCATGAATCACAACATCAACACATGACTCGGCTTATCACACTGTGATACTGCTTTTGTCATTTGACGCTACATTTTCTGTACATGCTTCGGAGGGCATGTAAAGCAAGCGGTCCCGAGCTTTCCTAGTTGGGTGTAAGAGAGGGCTATATAGCCATAACTCCGCTAGGTTGGCTTAGTAATAGAACAACAAAAAATTCTAGGTCCGCCCTTGTTGGTTTACAATATTATGGCTGGCCAAAAATCATAACAAATCATGAATCACAACATCAACACATGACTCGGCTTATCACACTGTGATACTGCTTTTGTCATTTGACGCTACATTTTCTGTACATGCTTCGGAGGGCATGTAAAGCAAGCGGTCCCGAGCTTTCCTAGTTGGGTGTAAGAGAGGGCTATATAGCCATAACTCCGCTAGGTTGGCTTAGTAATAGAACAAAAAAAAATTCTAGGTCCGCCCTTGTTGGTTTACAATATTATGGCTGGCCAAAAATCATAACAAATCATGAATCACAACATCAACACATGACTCGGCTTATCACACTGTGATACTGCTTTTGTCATTTGACGCTACATTTTCTGTACATGCTTCGGAGGGCATGTAAAGCAAGCGGTCCCGAGCTTTCCTAGTTGGGTGTAAGAGAGGGCTATATAGCCATAACTCCGCTAGGTTGGCTTAGTAATAGAACAAAAAAAAATTCTAGGTCCGCCCTTGTTGGTTTACAATATTATGGCTGGCCAAAACTCAAAACAAATCATGAATCACATCAACACATGACTCGGATTATCACACTGTGATACTGCTTTTGTCATTTGACGCTACATTTCCTGGCCATGCTTCGGAGGGCATGTAAAGCAAGCGGTCCCGAGCTTTCCTAGTTGAGTGTAAGAGAGGGCTATATAGCCATAACTCCGCTAGGTTGGCTTAGAAATACAAGAAATGGTCATTATTTATTTATTATCGATATTTTATCCGACATTATGACTTTGATCAAAAACGTGTAGTATAGGACCGTACCCAGGTTTTGATTTCGAGATTTTTTTAAACGTAATTTATTGGCCAAACCTATCCAGTGTTCAAACTCAAATAAATTTATTTAAATTCTTCAAACAATAGGCCCACAGGTTTACATAAAACGGGGGGGGGGGGGCATCCGGGCCCCTTGGACCACCCCCCTGGGCACGGCCATGGTGTAGTGTGTTCGAATGTTCAAATATGAAATTTCGTGGATTCAGTGATTTATTAATAAGTAACCCAGGCCCTTAACAAGGGGGGCTTCGGCCCCTACTCCCGAAATTTTTTAACTAGATACAATGAACTTTGCAGACATGCGATATTTCACCACATACAATAGGATCACAGCAGCCCCCACCGAAATAAAATCCTGGTTACGGGCCTGAATTAACCAATTGCTCGGTACCTGGGAAAACGTGAGTAGATACCCGCATAGGAAAATGGTACCGGAACGATATTCGGCTTGAGGTCAGGATCTAATCTATTACAGCATAGACTATGGGAAGTCCTAATCCCCTATGCAACCAAATCAGGTTAACTGTTAACTAGAGCTACAGCAGCCTATCATCTATAGGGGATATGGTAACTGGCAATTTCCTTATGCACCGAGTACCTAGTCTACATTTTTTCTGATTATGGGTTTACCAATATACAGTATGTATACATTTATTAAGCCAGTATTTTTATTTATTTTTATTTATAAAATGGTTAATCGCATACAAACAATTTAATGAATGTATCCGATTGACCTCTTCAGTCGCCTCGCTAGGTCATTTACCCGTGTTGACGACACGTCTCCGATCGCATGGCGCGTAAAGACTCGCACAAGTGCAAGCACGTTACCACCTGGCCATTGAAGTCGATGTATCTACAAGAATGATTCCTGCTCTACTTTCTGACCATGGACCTTTCCGAGGGGAGGTTATAAAGTATATGGGTGTGTTTGCGAAGAATTAGTGATATTGGGAAAAATGGCTGCCGCCCAAGATTCATATAAACGTAAACAGGGCGCCCGGGAAATTTTTTTAAAAAATAGGTCCAAAATAGTGGGGGCTTACTCATATTTGACAGCAGTTAAGTATAAATATTCCCATGGCCGTGTCCAGGGGGGTGGTCCATGGGGTCCGGACTCCCCCGAAATAACTATTTTTTATGTAAATCTGTATTGTTGGAAGAAGTCATCCATTAATTCATTAATAAATTACGTACAAATTTTTTTTGGACTCCCCCCCCCCGATATCAAAACCTGGGGCACGGGCCGCACGTCCTTGGATATTCCAGACCAATACTAGTTGAAATGACTCCGAATAGGGGGGCCGGCGGTCTCCTCAGGCAAAATAGTTGTAAAATGTACCGTGAGAAACATACCTACTGGGGTTTTACGCATTTTTAAAATAGGTATAGATTTTAAAGAGAAAGACATATTAATAATTATTATTATAAATATTTTTTTTAAAGAAAGGTTCACCACATAGGGCCTACAAACAATATAACGGATGTATCCAATTGACCTCTTCAGTTGCCTCTAGAAGTTATTACCCGTGTTGAGTTACGCGACACGTCTCCGACCGCATGGCTTGTAGAAACTCGCGCCAGTACAAGCACGTTACCACCTGGCCATCGAAACCGATAAGCGGTAAGTCGGAGCATATACTTTGTGCGAGCTCCTCGCAAAGCTCAGATACAAGAATCTCTATTAGGTACTTCGCTTACCAAACCTAGACTATTTTAAGGAAATGTCTCCACTCGGAGGAGCTAGATTCGCAATGTTTCTTCCTTCGAAATGGGAGAGAAGATTCCAAATAAAGTAGTTTAAAAATGTTATATGCGAATGCACTACCGGTATAGTGCCAACGGCCTTACCAAGTTGAATACACTAGATTAGAGTCTGTTCCAAAATGCAGCAAACTTGGTAGTGTGCACAGGGTTGGCCGGGGAACATGATGGGACCTGGTAACGCGCTCAGACTACCAGTCAGTGTACGTGCGTGCCAAGTTCTGTCACCTCCAAATGTGACTTCACTATGTTCTTCGTAAGCTGCCTCATAGGGGGAAGCATAAAAGCTAGGTGTCGGCCGACTTGGGCCTGAGTATCTACAGCAAGTGATGGAGGATGTAGGAGCCAATACATACGTGGAGCTGAAGAGGGCGTGCCAGGATCGAGGGGAGTGGAGGCATCGATGCCACATGTTGCTGCCAACCAGCCAGCCGGCTGTAACTTGAAGAAGAGATCATTCATCTATTGTCTATGGAAGAGATGTAACCATGTAACGCTTTTTTTGACACAGCGGCCGTAACGCTTTTTCGTGACAGAAAAACCTAAGTTTCTCTTCAATAATGTCGCAAAAATGCATTATTTTAGTCACGGAAGGTGGTAGGGGGGGGGGGGGCGTTGTAGCTGCCCCTCAAAATGTATTAGCCTAAGTCAGTTAAAGGTTAATTTATTCTGTTATAATCTAATAGCTACTAGACAATTTTATTCTATTTTGACCCACAGCTACCAAAATAGGTACTGGGTATTTATTTTTTAATTGGATCCGTCCCAGCCCGGATTCAGTCCCATGTACCTCCAGTGACCCAGGCTTGCCTTCGCCTACAATTACCTGGTTATGTTAATTTACAATGCGATACACTGAGAGATCTGATTTGCATAACAAAATATTTGCAGGAGTGCTTGCCGATAGCTCATTTTCTTCCTTCTTGCTGTATCATCACTCTGTTGTACCTTCCCATTATATTATCAGGGGCGTAAAGTTGGGGGGGGGGGCGGTCCAACTTGCCCAAAGCCCCCCCCCCCCCCAGCCTCGAGCATTGTAAGACGTGGTTTATACTTCATGTTCCCCTTTGCAGCAATATGAATATAGGCATTCCTTTTTTTTAGCTTTGTAAAATCTACAGCTATACTTTACAACTATTAAAATGCGTAAAACCCTACTATTTTGTTCTTATATTTTCAATTTTTCCTTAAATTCTGCCTGATGACGTCATAAGGTCTACTTAGTTTTGCCCCCACCATCATTCTAAAACTTTACGCCTCTGCCCATTATTACTGTGTTATAATATATTGGTCTGCCCGTTCTTGACCAGGCCATTCAATGCTATTGAATAGGGAAACACGAGGCGGCCGAATGTTAACTCTAGGGCAATAGCTCTCAATTTCCCCCTAGAACCTAACTATCAAGGGGTAAGGGACCTGTCGAGGTTTGTTTACATTACTATATAAGGACTGCAATAAACATATTAACCTATGGGAATTTATAGGAAATCGTTGGAGTTGTTTTTGAGAAAATATTTTTAACTGTTTTTTTGAGTTTTTCGTGGGTAAAACCCTCCGAAATTGAAGTAGCCAAAGAAGAGCCCGAGATATGATTTTTGTGAAACTAAGGGAAAATTTTTCTAAAAGTACTAAAAGTAGGTACCTACAATAGTTTTAGGTCAGGTTAGGTTACCTAATCAATATAAATTAATTTCTCAAAATATCGGCTTCGGCTTAAATTTGTTAAAAGTGTTGTTGTTCTTCCAACGCCTGCTTTCAGCATTTCTGCTTTAAGCAACCCTGTCAGCCTGGCGGGGGGAGTTAGTCTGTTTGTTAACTTGAGGCACCCAAAGGGCAGACTCTATCACCTCGGGGAATGGGGAGTTGACTGACAGGGTGGACCTCCTGATTATAGTGGATTCCGAACGACTTGGGGAACATGGTAAGGTCACACGATCGGAGGTGACCAGGACTCGACTTATACTGCCTAAGCGCGTTATCATGTCCCACCAGGTTCCCCTGCCAACGCTGTGCCCACTACCAAGTTGCTGCAGTTTGAAACATGTTCTGCTCTAATGGAATCAACACGGTAAGGCCGTTGGCGTTTGTTAAAAGTAGTAATTTGCACATGATGAGATGAGATGCTCTATACATTTACATTGGTTACACAGCTTCAGCCCAAGCCAAGGGCGGACCCAGAAATATTTCTGATGCTAAAGTAACTATATTGCTTTCCAATTTATACGTTGTATAAGGAAAGCTTTGTGACGGTCGAAATTTTCGATTCCGTGATTTCAACAGATTTACACGTTTTAAGGTCCCAGGAACCCAAAAAGGTGTTTTTTACGATAAACGTCTGTCTGTCCGTCTGTGCGTCGATTTCCGGGCAAACTACTCGGTCGACTTTGATGAAATTACGTAGGTTCACAAAAATCATGCCTCGGAACAATTTTTCTTTATTTGGGGCTAACTCAATTTGGGGGGGATTTATTCTCAAAAAACTCCAAAAAAACGTCTAAAAAACTTATTTCCCAAAAACGGCCCCAACGATTTCTTTTAAATTCACATATATTGTAGTTGTTATTAATGTTGATAAAATGCGGTGGGTTGCTTGCCCCTTGATAGTTTGCTTCTGAGGGTAAAAAAATAAAAATAACTAAATTTTAATGAAAAATGACTAAAAAATAATATTTCTGCGAAATCTTTCTATCGATAATTTCTACCTTCAAATATGTTTTAGTTGTTAAATTGAGTAACGAAATCGTACAGGTTGCTTTCCCAGAAAAGTATTTGGTTTTGTACAAAAAAATGTTTTTTTGAAAAAATGATAGAAAATCCGCCCTCAAACGCATTGCGTGCCCTACCAGTATTGTATGTTAATGTGTTGGTCTGACCTATCTAGAATTTACCTCACCTTCAGTGACGTCAGGTGGTTAACCCTTCCCCCCCCCCCCGAGATATCGGAAATTTAACCACTGGAGAATTATTTACCATTAAATTACTCATTTTCTCTATCTACTAATTTTGATAAATTGGAAAAACTCGGTCCGGTTCCTTATATTGCTTTACGTGGCAAGTTTATCTAGTCCTCACTGGTTTTTCTCCAGGGGGGGGGGGGCGCCACAGGCACAAGCAAATATGTATGTATATACTATATACTAATATATATACTAAACCAAATGTAATAATAATTAATGAGTGTCTAAATAAAAAATCCCTTTCGGCTATGGCCGATCAGGAGTAGGGAGATTCCGCAGACCCTGTTTTTCCTCTACGCTACCCAGAGGCGTAAAGTTTTAAAATGATGGCGGGGGCAAAACTAAGTAGACCTTATGACGTCATCAGGCAGGATTGAAGAAAAAAATTGATAATATAATAGAAAAATTGTAGAGTTTTACGCATTTTTTAATAGTTGAAAAGTATAGCTGTAGATTTTACAAAGCTAAAAAAAGGAATGTTTATATTCATATTGCTGCAAAGGGGACTACGAAGTAAGAACCACGTCTTACAATGCTCGAAGCTGGGGGGGGGGGGGCAAGTTGGACCGTGCCCCCCCCCCCCCCCGCCCAACTTTACGCCCCTGACGCTATGTGTAATAGAAAATAAAAAAAACTTCATTATTTTCCCGACCACAACATCAACACACAAAACACTCTTGTGTTCCAAACTATGACGACTATGAACTTTTACTTATTAAATTATTTTTACTTTGACTGGACGTCATCTTGAAATCGTTAATTTGTCGTAAAAAGTATAGATTACCATTATCGTAGATAATAATACGATCTTTCAGTCAGATTTTAATTCATTCCTCTGCGACCAATATTGACTGAGATATGAATTACATAAGTTTTCAATCGGCCGCCATCTTATAACTAAATAGTGGATCTAGCTGGTTAACGAACTCGATCAAGGCATTTGTATGATCCATTTTAGTGCCAAGTTTCATCCAAATCGGATAATATTTACGGAAGTTAGAGTGTTTCCTAAAATCAATATAAGTTACATACATACCTGTATATACATACATATATATATATATATATATATATATATAACATTTTGAACGGAGGGTGGTTTTAGGCTCAGGGGGTCATGAAATGAAAAGTTGTGAGGAAATTTTTCGAAAGTCGAACATTGGTCGCCATCTCAATAGGCCTATTTGAGTTTTTTAAAAAAAATGAATTATGTCATAATTTTCGGATTAAATATTTTTAATCAAAAATTTTTTATTTGTTAGTTTAAACTCTTTTTAATTGGCTAGGTATAAGTATCTTAGGCCTAAATCATAAGAAAAAAATCCCTCTCTGCTCTTGCCGATCAGGTGTAGGAAGATACTGCAGACCCTGCTCTTCCTCTACGCTACCTGCGCTATGTATGTAATAAAAAATAATAAATTACTTACATTATTTTTCCGACCAGAACATCAACCCACGAAAAACTCTTGTGTTCCAAACAATGACAACTATGAACTTTTACTTATCAAATTATTTTCACTTTGACTGGACGCAATCTTAAAATGGTTGATTTGACGTAAAAAGTGTTAATAACCATTATCGTAGACAATAATACGGGCTTTCAGTCAAATTTTAATTCATACCTCTGCAATCAATATTAACTGAGATATGAATTATTTAAGGTTTCAATCGGCCGCCATCTTATAACTAAATAGTGGATCTAGCTGGTTAACGAACTCGATCAAGGCATTTGTATGATCAATTTTAGTGCCAAGTTTCATCCAAATCGGATAATAATGGATCTAGTTGGTTAAGAGTGTACAGCCCCTGCGACTCTGCTAGTAGTCTGCAGTCTACAATGTAACGCTAGTGCTACTAGTGCTAGATCACCAACTAGGCACACTAAGCGACTGCCTAAGGGCCCAGAGCTGCCTGAGGGCCCACAATTTTTTTTTTAAATAGTTAATTTATTATGTAATTTTCAAAACTTTTCATAATTGAAAAATGTGCTTTTCATAATAGCCTATTGTAAAACTCAAATTTTTAAAACAGAAAGGTTTCCCACCAAAACTATATACAGTATACTGGAAATATAGGCCTACTATAACTAAAAATATTATGTATTTAGTATTTAGTATTACTAGTTCTTAGTTGCAATGTTAGTCCCCTTACCTAGTATAGACATAGTGCCCATAGAGGGGGAAGGGGATTGCTTAGGGGCCCAGACTAAACCAGCATGGACGACCGCAGATAGACGGGCAGACAGACATTTCGAAAAAAAAACTTTTTTGGAATCCCGGTATGCCTAAAACGTATTATTCCGTTGAAATCTTTAAATCAGAAATATCGACCAACACAAAGCTTTTCTTATATACTAACGAATAAATTGCAAATCAACCAATTTACCGTTATATCATATCAACAGTGACCTTGTGGTAAGCGCAGCATAGAAAGTATATACGCAAACATTATCTGCAACAAATCCCTTTTGAAGGCAATCCACTTGAGAGATTCCACCTCCAACCACGTGCGAGAAGCTAAACCTGGATCGGCTCAGTACTCGTAGGCTACAAGCCTAATAGTGAAGTTGATATAAGGTATCATGAGAGCAAGATCCCACTGTCCCTTTTCTGGCACAAAAACAAATTTATCCAAAGAAATATTAATAGCAAAGCCAACAATAAGGTGCCTTAAAGAAGCAATGTTCCTCTACATTTTTATGCATTCACTGTAACTTACACCAATTAACCACAATGTTGTCACTTCTTCAGCTCAACCTACTCAGTGTCCGTTATTAAAAAAAATGAGTTGACTAACTGTGGCCAATCGGTGTTAGTGACGGCCACACATTACATATCAAAATGTAGAGAACATTTCTTGTACTTTATGCTATCTCATTGATGGCTGTAAGGTTAGTATTTCTGGTGGAATTTGCCTTTGTACAAAATACTGGAAGTGTGTGTGGTGTCTGATTTATTCTTTTAATAGTGTCAGTAGTTATTGACTTATCTTATAGAATGGTATTAAAAATGAATTTACTTTTAAGTATTTTACGTGTGAAATGTTTCAAATTTGGTGACTTTTAAGTGTACCTGGCTACAGTTCTGTTGTTTGCAGTGATGAGTGACTTGACAGTAGTTGTTCGCTTTTTATGTGGTTCTATAATTTAGGATATTTCACGTAAAATTTGCGGGTTTAAAGGTAAGTACCTAGTACCTAGTAATATAGTATTGTAATGTAAGCCTAATCAGGGAGAGAGGAAGGAACTGAGCATGTGGCGTATACGTAGGAATGATGAGCTTTACTCGAAATACCGAGAACCTCCGATAGTAGCCGAAATTAAGAGGGCCCCCATTAGGTGGCTAGGGCACGTGGAACAAATGTCAGATTCCGATTGAACTGAGAGCGGCGAGAAATGCTTCTAACTTCCCTAAATTACTTAAAGACCATCTCTTAGAGAAAGCTTTCTACAGTGTCACTGAAGCACTAGCACAATGACAATAACAGAACTAGGCTACCTGATTTTGGCGATATTTGGACGATTCTACTTTAAGCTTTCTTGTCAATTCCTTGTTTATTACTTGTATTGTATATTTTAACATAAATATATATATTGGTTTATTTATTATTTATTATCATAGGGTATCAAGAGCTGTTTTTTTATAGGCCTATTTATATTTATATTTTTAAAAAGATTATTCGCATTCAAGCAACTCAATGAAAATATCCGAATAACCTCTTTAGCTGCGTCTGTAGGTAATACCTGTGCTGAGTTACGACAGATTTCCGTTCGCATGGTGTCTAGAAGTACGAACAAGTACCACTATGCCATCGAACTAGATGCCCCAAGGGAGACGATAATGGGAGGGAGACGAGCCTTAATTGTTCGATGACTGTTAGGCCCACCTCTAATGACTATGAACACAGCAGGCAATGTAAGTCAAACTAACCCTTTGTTAAATAGCATCCAATGATATAAAACACTCATTTTGTGTGAAAAAAAAACAAAGTTACTGTAGGTTGCACTTGGACGGCCGTTAGGCGTACCTACTACCTAACTAGCCTACAATTGAGCGAGATATCTGGAAACAGGCAGAGCGCCTTGACATCTATTACTTAGGCCATTACAAAATATAATAATTAATGATGTTTGTGACACCTTTGACCGATCAACGGTATGACACCTCAAATCTGGATATAAATAGGATATTTGAAATTGCCAAAGCTTAGGCATAGGGGTAACAACTTTCAATATATAAATAAGTTATAAAGAAATAAATATTTATTTCTGTTAAATTATACAATCAATTAATCATCAATCAAACAAGTTGGGGCGAGCCCTAAACTCACTAAATTTTCGGGCCATGGTTCGGAGGGCATGTGAAACAGGCGGTTCCTAGTTTAGTACAAGAGAGTGCTTTATAGCCGTAACACAATATATAGTTAGGTTGGCTTCATAATAGAACCAAAATTCATTAAGTTATTTAATAAACACAGGGCATTGTCATTCCTCGGGCTATTGGGGGAGGGGGCAAGGGTTGTGACCATTTTAATAATACAAATATAAATTTAAAAAATATATATATATATATTTTCATCATAATATTAGTGGTTACAAGTTTGCGCATCTCGGTTTCCTTACAAATCTAAGCTACCTAAGTCCTAACCTAAGTCTTACCTAAGAACGGCAGCTACTAGGAACTACTATACTAGTGCTTGATGGTTTTCAGGTAGGCTATGTGCCCCCAAATAGCGGATTTAGAGTCAGGTTTATTGTAATAAAAATAAACACGGTGAATACTAGTAAAATTATTAAATCGAACCAAGGCTAATTTTTGAATTAGTTGGAGCATCTCTATGGGAGAGAGGGGGCAAAACACTTTTTTTTGGGGGGGGGGGGGGTGTCACAACAGCCCTCTACGGTAGTAGTTATTAAACTAGTTAAAGCTGATATTTCCAAATGCTATGTAACTGCGAAGGCCATGGCCGGAGTCTTATGAGGAACCAACAGAATCCGGGCTGATGGGCCGTGCTCGATATGAAAGTGAATTTCCAAACGTTTTGTCAACAGCTGCGGTCGACATCTTCAGTGGCGCTGTGTAGACTTCGAAGGTTGTACCACGCTGGCTGCGTAGCGAGTTGACGAAACGTTTGGAAGCTCACTTTTATATCGACCACGACCCATCAGCCCCAATTCTACTAGTTCTTCATGTTTTCAAATGCCTTTTAAACAACGGATGCATCTTTTAAAATGGGACTATATTTACAATGCAAAATCATTTGCATAAATTCTTCTTTTAATGTCTCTTCTACCGAAGATTCGCGATCATCATGGCAATTCGGACCTTGGAGACTGTTTTGAAAACTGAAGTCGTGCTCTTGCTAAACCTGTCTCAGGTTTTTCAACTAGGTTGTTCTTCTGCCGGGAGCCCTCAGTCCTTTTAGTTTCCCTAGGACTGCTACATGCAGAAGGCAATACCTTTAGTTGCTAATATTATGGCCGAAGTATGTTAGTTTTCGTTTCTTAACCTTATACATGGTTTTTTTCAGCTTTTTGCAGCACCATATGTTAATGTTGGAGGGACATGGAAATAGACTGGATTTTCCTGGTGGGCTTGTTTTTGTCTGGCTTGAGGATATGCCTAGGTGGAAGACGATGGGTACGTATTTTCTTACAGTATGTCAAATATTCAAGCAACGATCAGAGAGAACTAGTCTTTAGAATGAACCGAAATTAAAGGATATAGAAAAACTGGGCTTGGCGGGATTCGAACCCATAATCTACGCCTAACCGCGGCGTTGTCTTAACCGCTGGACTTAATTTAATGTCAGTGTTATAATACAATATATACCTTCTTCTGTAGTTGCAATCTAGCGATTGGCTTGCAGCTAATCTTTCCACCTCCTCCTCCACTCCTCCCTAACTTGGGCCGTTCTCTTGAGTTCCAAGTAGATTCCGCATCTCATATCTTTCTTGAGGTCTTCTGCGTACGCCTTCCTTTGTCGTCCTCTTGTATTGGTGCCTTCGATTGTGCCTTCTATTATGGTGCATAAGATACGATATATAACATACGAGTATAATACTGGAATATAATGTCTTTAGATTGAAGGCTAACTCGAGTTTTTTTTTTAAATATTTAAAATAAATTATTTTACATACAAACAATTCAATGCATGTATCGAAATAACCTCATCAGCCGCCTCTGTAGGTATACCTGCGTTGAGTTACGACAAGTTTCCGATGGTGTGCAGAGACTCGCACGAGTACGAACAAGCTACCACTATGTAACTGCAAAGGCTTTCACGGCTGGAGTCAAATGAAGAACCAGTAGAATCCGGGCTGATGGGCCGTGGTCGAATTGAAAGTGAACTTCCAAACGTTTCGTCAACATCTGCGGTCGACATCTTCAGTGGAACTGCGTAGACTTTTAAGATTGTATCTCGGAGGCTCACCAGTGACTGTGGACAGTCAACCGCAGATGGCTCCGCTACGGAGCCACCGAGGTACAACCTTCGAAGTCTACGCAGCGCCACTGAAGATGTCAACCGCAGATGTTGACGAAACGTTTGGAAGTTCACTTTCAATTCGACCACGGCCCATCAGCCCGGATTCTACTAGTTCTTCAATCAAGCTACCACTATGCTATCGAAGGCCATAATTTAGATTGGTTTAGAGAACCATAACCGAGAGTAAAATTAGTAAAATGTAAAATATAAGCCAATAAGTGGATATTTAAATGTAAATACGAATGTCTGAGTCTGCAAAAAATTAATTAATGCCGTCAAAATGAGTTACCTTCCACCAGTTCTTATTTTCCTGGCGGGCTGTTATTATAAGCATGGCCTGAAAATGTTGCAAGAGTGGGGTTCGAACCAACAACCTTTCTACTATTCCACATATC
Source organism: Psococerastis gibbosa (assembly GCA_963971405.1). NCBI lineage: Eukaryota > Metazoa > Arthropoda > Insecta > Psocodea > Psocidae > Psococerastis > Psococerastis gibbosa. Next base: position 3,631,661 of record OZ020490.1, on the reverse strand, counting down.
ATGTCCAAGATGAGTGTTTTAGGTATGGACGATTAACTACCTGTACACATATATTGTACAATAGAACAATAGACTTAGAAGAAATTACCATGTAGGCAGTGCATCAGAGTAGAAAGGTCTTACCTGAGCACCTATCGGGGTTAAGGTTAACACGAAGAAGAAATTAACAAGTGGAGGAAACATTAATAAACAGGACTTGTTTATAGTCTATAATATGCAAGGTAATGCACTTAAAAAAGGTAGGTACCTACGAGTAGGTACTTGACAAAGCTACAATATCAAGTAGGTACACACTTGAGTAGACATTTACATTCCTCATTCTAATATGCATAGAGGTCTTTTTCCCTACTTAATAACGTTTTTTTTTTTGGAAAAAAATTTAGAGGCATAATATAAATCTACTAATATAGTAAAATAGGGTTTCAAAAATTGTCAAGTAGCTATCCCCCCTACCCCCCTGTATCTCTCCATGGTTCGGTCCCAACTTTGTTGTCAATCTTTTTACCCCATCTCAAAATTTCCCATAATAACCTAAAAATATGCGGGTGTAAATCACCCTGCGTACGCCACTGATTCGGATAATTTCATCATTCTGCTAATCGGAGTTCCAGCACTGCACTATTAAAATGGCCGATAATTCCATGACTCTATTAAACCGAGTTCCAGCACTGCACACTATAATGCCCGATTATAATGCCCTATAGGCGTTCGTGGGCATACTCCGTGCTAACTGCAATGAGATATCCATCACATAATTAGCCAAGTGAGAAGCATCGTGGGCAGTAATCACCAAACGCCCCAATTACTAGTCTATTCGTATGGCTCTGTAATTTGTATAGCATTGTTTCAAGTTCATCACGCGCAGGTCCACCTTTGTTGCTCTTGTGTAATGAGTCAGATAGAAATGTTCTGGAATATTTACTTGGAGTAAGTGTCAGAAGTTTGTTGTTTTCCTATTTAAACGTTAATGTTAGAAAAGCTTTCTGACGGTCAATTTTAGATTTCGAGATTCGGTGAATTTACCCGTTTTGAGGCCCCAGGAACCAAAAAAGTGGTTTTCACGAAATGCTGTCGGTCTGTATGTCGGTCTGTCTGTCTGTCTGTCGATCTGTCTGTCTGTCCTTCTATCTGTCTGTCAACGTCGATTTGTGGGCGGGTGACCAAGGTCTGAAACTTGACATAAAGGTATAATTTTCCTTCTGATCAGGGTCTACCCAATTTATTGCTAAAGGTCAATGGCAATGGTGTAATATTATTTAACAAAGGGTTGGACACATTACCTGCTGTGTTAATAGTTATTAGAGGCATGGTCTGTGACTGAAGTCATCGAACAATTAGGGCAGAGTCCATTATCAGGGCCGAATGGGGCGACGGTTCGGGAGAGAGTGCTACACCCATCATGAGGTAAGTCCTGATAAGGACTGATGGTATAGTCCTGATAAGGACTGATGGTATAGTCTAGATGACAAGGATTGATGGTATTGTCTTGATGACAAGGACTGATGGTATAGTCCTGATAAGGACTGATGGTATAGTCTTGATGACAAGGACTGATGGTATAGTCTTGATGACAAGGACTGATGGCATAGTCCAGATAAAGACTGATGGTATAGTCGTGATGACAAGGACTGATGGTGTAGTCCTGATATGGACTGATGGTATAGTCCTGATAAGGACTGATGGTATAGTCCTGACAAGGACTGATGGTATAGTCTTCAAGACAAAGACTGATGGCATAGTCCTGATAAGGACTGATGGTTTCAGGACAATTGACTCATCCCTTGTATTCTACCCCTAATTAAAGTAAATCCGATCTCCCTGAAGATTCTAACTACGTACCGGTCTCCCGATAGAAATGCAGGCTCACTAACCACCCCACCACGGTCTTAGCCTTCTCTCAATGGGATGGGACACACTCAATAATTCAGAGCAGAATACAAGAGCAATGAGTCAGTCGTTCAGAAACCATCAGTTCTTATCAGGACTAAGCGCATTATCAGACTCATCAGGACTAAGGACTTCTCGAATTACCATTACCCCGATTAAAAGGCAAGCTCCCTAACCACTCGACCACGGCCCTAACTTACAACCCAACAAAACCCCAAAAAGAGCAGTGAGCAAGAATAGCTAACTATCTAATAACTATCTTTGTCTAAGAAACGTAATACCATTTCATCAGATGTTAAATTACAGTCTATACAACCTATTGGTGTCAATGTAGGCCCTAAGTGGACGGCAAGGTCGATCGCATCTGCGTTAAGAAACCAGCAATAATATAGGTACTTTTAAAGAAATACCTATTTATTAGAGAAGCCGGAGATAGAGATGGACGAATTACTATGAGGAACAAGCTAGAATCAAGCTAAATTTCGGGTTTGAATCCTATTAGTGGATATCTTGATGTCTCGCCAGTCATGGTCGTCAAATTTGAATAATACCTCAAGTGTACCACACGTGTCCAGCCTACAGGTATCTTATAGTAATGGGAATACTACTTCACCTATGGCTTCGGAATAGTGCTGTTTTTAAAGAACTGGAGTATGAAACCTCAGCAGTGGCGGACTGGGACTGGAGATCGGCCCAGGCATTCTTGGATACCGCGGCCCCTTCCTCAGGTCAAAAAGCCGGACGCGCGCTTACATTTGAAATTCAAAATGCTGTTAAATTACCATTACCATTACTGATGATTTATCATGGGACGCCCAGGTGACCAACATCTCGCGAAAAACTATGGGCTCACTACACGCTCTTAGGCGCCTGAAAAATTTTCTGCCCCCTAATCTGAAGAAACGGCTCGTTCAAGCCCTTATATTTCCTCTCCTAGACTACTGTGACATAGTCTACAACGATATGACCGCAGCACAAGCAACTCACCTCCAGAGGTTGCAGAATAACTGCGTTAGGTTCGTACTCAATGTCAAGTCGTACAGAGACCACATATCTCCACTCCTGAACTCTCTGGCTTGGCTGAATCTCCAACGTCGGCGTCAACTTCACCAGGCATGCCTGGTCTTCAAAGTGCTGCATACCCAATCCCCATCCTACCTCTTCTCGTCCCTTACACCACTTTCCTCGCGAGCCTATAATACTCGTGGGGACGACCTCCTTCTAACCCATCTCTCTCATTCCCGAATCTTCCACTCTTCATTTCTCATCTCTTCCTCTACACTATGGAACTCGATACCCATAGAAATTCGTGCCTCTCCTTCTCTCAACGTATTTAAAAACAAATATTACAAGTTTCTCCTTAGTCAGCAAACCACTGTCACCGGTTGATCAAGGCAAGGCTGCGTGTGAATGTGTGAGAAAAATGTGTGTGTGAATGTACAGTAGATGGCAGCGAATGTGAATTAGTGTGTCTGTTATCTTGAATGAAAGGTAAGACTGATATACTGTATGAATGTAGTTTATAAAAATATATTTCAATCAAACAATATCGTTGTTATGTACAGTTAGGTGTATGAGAGGGCCATAGGCCCTAATCTCGCTGTATCCATACATATTTTTTTTTAATAAAGACTTTATTATTATTATTAATAAATTAATAGACTACTTAAAAGGTTTGCAGGTATTTATGTACGCAGATGATATGGCACTCGTAATTGCAAACAAAGATGTGAAAGCAGCTAGCAAGAAAATGAACTCTGCAATCAGAGAAATTCAACAACTGACCCATGACCTCGGTCTGGCAATTAACTTCAAAAAGACAAAAATCATGCACATGAGGAATAGAGGACCCAAACAAATTGAAAGCAAATACATATTCTACAAAAATGGATGTCTGCACTCCAGCAATACCTGCAATTGCACACAATATATAGACATGGTAGAAGAGCACAAATATTTGGGATCAACCATTGACAGCCATCTAAACTGGCAATCGCATATAGAGTCATTGTGTAAAAGACTGCGATCTGGGAGTGCATCTCTCCATAAATTAAAATACGGGATGCCGAGGAAAGTAATAAAAAATGTTTATCACGCCCTGATAGAGTCTGTAATAACTTAAGGAATAATATCTTGGTGCAGGGACGAAAACACTCATGTAAATAAAGTGCAAAATGCCCAAAATAGAATAATTAAGAATATATTGTCAAACAAACTAAACAAAACATTTAACCACATTGATGATAAATATAAGTACCTCGAAATATTAAACCTAAAACAACTCTATACATTTAAAGTAATTAAATATAACTTCTTTGACAAGAATTTTAACATAGAAACAGAAAACAATTCACATCACAATACTCGAAATCCAAGAAACGTCAATTTGAAACCAGCCTACAACAAATACGGGAATAGATTAAATAGTATAACGAAAATTTTTAATGAATTGCCCATACAACTTAAAAAATTAACTAAAATAGGAGAGATGAAAACGAAAATTAAAAAATGGCTTTTGAATTAAAATACTTCGCTTTAAAACTTACTTTACTTTTTACTTTAATTATTTTACTTTACTATAATTACTCTTTACGTTAACTTACAATTTTAAATGGTATGAATTAAACTGATTTGAAATTAAAACTAGGTTTTTTTTGCTAACACAGACGTGAAATGGAAAACATGTTGCATCATCTACAGCGTTTACTGTGCGAGCCCCCGACAAGTTGATTAACTTGGGGGCCCACAGGTTATTTGTATTATAAGGGTATAATTGTTAATTTATAAATATATTCCTTCGGCGCAGGGGAGTACCGGCCGAAGAAGAAGAAAGAAGAAGAAGAAGATTAAAATGCTTGTTATTAACACCAATTTTATTTAGTTTAATTTTGAAATATGTTAAGTTAAAGTTAAAAACTGAACATAAAAAAATAAAAATAAAATAAAATAAAAAGATTTTCCCTTCGACGTCCGGCCCCAAACAGCTATTTTTGGTCCGGCCCACCGGGCAAATGCCCGACTGCCTGCCGGCCCAGTCCGCCACTGAACCTCAGGTATAATTATGATGTATAAAGGGCATAAATACGTCAGGTACACCAGCACTTGTTTAGTCTATTCTTCTTTATGCAATGATTGGCTCAGGGACGGATCCAGCCCATTCTTGGGGGGTTAAATTTATTAAATTAATTTGCAATAGATTTACCACATTTTGGGGAGGGGCAGCTACCCCCCCTGCCCCCCTGAATCCGTCCTTGGATTACTGTCTCAACCTCATTTCCGGTCGTTGAGTTAGTAGGGAGCCAATCAGGTTTGAGGAAGGCTCCGCCTCTCCCCCCCCCCCCCCCCGAGCGCTTGATAAACAATAAACATATCAGTGCTCATCCTCTTGACTTCCTGTCCAAACAGTAAACAGGTGCTGCTGAGCCTTCGAGATGCAATCTTAGAACTCCACCGCAGATGTTGACGAAACGTTTGGAAGAAGTAAGCACGACCTAACATTACGGACTCTTCAGCCTCATCACACATACACTCATACAACCGTGAAAGCCTTTGTAATTATATTTCATGTACTTACTTTTACTTTTTCGGCGCCATTTCCTCTTGCGGAGCATTCCGCGTACATATCTTGGATGGCATGGACATTTTCGGCAACGACTCCTCTATTCTTTAGACACTCCCATATTAGGCTTCTTGGGATTCTGTCATAGGCCTTCTCGAGGTCAACGAAAACGTAGTGTAGTGGCTTCTGAAACTCTCGGTGTTTTTCTAGCATTGTACCCAAGATGTATATGCCGTCTGTCGTCCCCCGCCTTTTCATGAAACCAAGTTGGTTTTCGGTTATTTCGTCATCTAATTTGCATCTGAGGCGGGTTTCCAGGAGGCGCTCATGCAGGGGCTCATCAACTTTATAGGCCTATAGCTGTTGCAGCTTTGTACGTTTATATTTCATGTAACATCTCTATATTACTTTTGCAGGATGACCCGTTCCCTACCCTCTGGTGCTCTGCCACCCCATCTAGCAGAATTCCTCCTTCTGAGCAATGCTTCCACGTAACATCTCTCTATTTCTTTCGCAGGATGGCATTCAGAAGCCTATACCACCAGACGTACCCTACCCTTGCCCAGACACCACCCTCTGGCGCTCTGCCACTCCACCTGGCAGTGTCCACCAACTTCGGCCCGGTGACATCGATGTCATTGCTGCTATAGGAGATTCGCTTACTGCAGCCAATGGTGCGATGGCAGATAACCTGTTTGATGTCATATTTCAGGAGAACCGTGGAGTCTCTTGGAGCGGAGGTAAGGTTGGCGCGACAACTTTTAGTTCTACATAGGGGGGATGGGATTTCGCTACCGCTAAACCGAAGTCATGGTTGTGAAGAATAAGAATGACATTAGCCAAGCATATGCATCCCTTGACAGAGTAGTTCTCAGCAGTGTCAAGCAATTTAAGTACCTGGGCAGCACAATAACAGAAGACAATAGCTCAGCGATTGAAATAAACAGCCGTATCCAACAAGCCAAGGTGGCATTCAATAAAAAATCCAAGATTCTGGAATCCAATAACATAAAACTAACCGTCAGGAAGCAATTTCTAAAAACATGTGTGTGGAGTGTTTTATTGTACGGGTGTGAAACCTGGAATATAGCAGATAAGGAACTAAAGAAACTCGAAGCTTTCGAAATGTGGTGTTACAGAAGGATGCTACGGATCAGCTGGAGGGACCATGTGACAAATGAAAGAGTGCTAGACGCTATCGGGGAAGAAAGACAGTTAGTAGCCCAGATACGAATCAGGAGAGCGAAATGGATGGGGCATTTGCTAAGGCACGAAAATCTGGTACACGCTATTATCGAGGGCACAGTAGAGGGAAATAACCGAAGAGGACGGCCGAAGAAGGAATTCATGGATCAAGTAAAAGAAGACGCAGGAGCAATATCATATCAAGAACTGAAGAGGAAGATCGAGGACCGAGTAAACTGGAGGACGATATGCATGAGTTGCTGCCAACCAGTCGCTAAGATTGTAACCTTAAGAGAAGAAAAATTTTTGGACTCACACGCCACGTCTTGTCGATGGCTGGTCATACTAGCAGTAAGAGGTGGCAGGGGGCCCTGAAATTAAAAAGAAAACATTATTGGCAAGTAGCGAATTTGCCATGCCTTCTATATGTAGAACTCTACGACAAACGGGTTTAGCCTGAGGACTAGTATAGGCTACTTTTTAGTGATCATTGCTCTATATGTGTGTTGCAGTGGAATAAGAACTATTAGAAGAACGCCGCGGCACAACAATGTGTATAAATTCTGGGTAAGACCGGTTAGGACGGGTCCTCTTCTTGAATACTGCGCTATTTTGCTTGAAAGGGTTAATCGCACGATTCTCTGGAAAGGCGTAGTTCGTGGGTTCGAATCCCGCTCTGCCCAGATTTTAATAGGTGCTGCCCGTACCTTATTTTTTACACCATTATATTAAATTTCTATGCTTGAGCCCAACCAATCAGAAAACGGGCCCAACCAATCAAAACCTTGCAGATTTGACGTTCAATCTCTGTGAAATTGTATACGAAAGATTGTCCATAGTATAAACCTTCAGAGTTCAGACTCGCTCGCCATGACCTTGCATAGCCAAAAATGATGCACCGGCGAATCATTGAATCTTGGTTGGCTGAAAATGTTTGGGAGATCGGTAGTTTAGACGTGGTTAAGGCGAGTACCATAAATTGGGACAAGGTTACTTGTTCATCTTACCGCAAGTGAGCAATCTTGTGGAGGCATACGCATGCATTGATTTTGTTCATCGTACAATTAATGCCACGCTAGGTACTGGGCGCATTCTTCTTCTTCTTTAGTTGCAATCTAAGGATTGGTTTGCAGCGAATGTTGTATTTTTCTCCTCCAGTCTTGTCTGTTTTGTGCGGTCCTTTTCAGTTCTTTGCAGGTGTCGCACCCTAAGTCCTTCATGACATCTTCTAGGTACTCCTTCCTCTGTCGTCCTCTTGAGTTGGGCGCAACCTAAAAACTTTGAAACAGATTACGGAACACTTTAAATGCCCTTGCATATTTATAAATCTATTCCAGTGTACAATACCTTACCAGACAATATTAAGGACTGCGTCAGCATAATACCGCTCATGCACGAGAAAAGTGACACATTTCAAAATATTGACTTTTGAGATAATTCAAATTTTAGTTCTGTCCATTTTTTAGTTTTTACTTGTAATACTATCGATGCACTTAATACTTTTGAGATGTGACAGTTTACTTGAAAGAGAAGTGTAATTACCACGTCAACGCCTGGAGTACATTCCGAATTATGTCAGTATTGCCAAACCCGAAGTAGTCAAACTTGACAATGGATCAGTGACAAAACGCAATCTTATGGAAACAAATTAAACTAGATATGTGACACTACATTCATAAAATTCGCTATATTTTCCTCGACATTTTTGTATAAATAGGTAACTCAATTTTGCAATTTTTTGAAATGTGTCACTTTTCTCGTGCATGAGCGATATGTTACAAAACATAATATTATGCAAATTACTTAATTTCTCCAATTCCGAAAACTTAGCTGAAAGGGGGGGGGGGTCCTGTAAACAGCGGAGCAATTTTACATTTCAATACAAATACGAGAAAGCAATATTTTTTGCCACCCCTGGATTCTAACTACACTTGGTATCAAGCAAGGCTTAAGGCGGCTATTCCACTTGTCAATAATCCGTCATTTGTGCTTCAATAAATGATGAGATGTTTGTTTTAAGGAGACTATTATGTAGATGCTTAACTCATCTATTATAAATTAAGTTATAATATGGTAGAGACTTATTATTGATGCGCCAATGACGGAATATTGACAAGTGGAGTATATACTGGTCAGAGCCGCAGAGCGTCACCAAAAGGCTAACCTGCCAAGGGTGGACGTTGACTTTCAGACTCCGACTTCCACCCGAAAGGCTGTTGGTTCGAGTCCCACACTGGCTACATTTTCAGGCCTTCGGAGAGCATGTGAAGCAGGCCTTCCTAGTTGAGTATTTGAGAGGGTTTATAGCCCTAACTCCGCTAAGTTAGCTTAGTAATATAACATCAAAAAGCCCTATTTTGAGGTGATCAAGGGGTGGTCAATGACAACGGCCTGCCTCTTCTTACAGAATGTATGTAATAAAACATAAAATTCTATTATACATACAAGTCTTTTCCTAATTTACCGCAGGCTGAGTAAGCAAGTGGTAAGAAGTTATCATTTTTCAGGGGGCCAGGGGAACTGGCGGACATTTCTAACTGTGCCAAATCTACTTAAAGTGATGAACCCCAAATTGGTTGGGTTTGCGACTGGGGACGGCCGCTTCACAATGAAATCATCTCAGTTCAACATGGCTTTTGTGGGGGCCATGGACCAGGACCTAATGATGCAAGCGAGGAAACTTATATCTAGAATGAAGGCTGACCCGCGGGTGGACTTCGAGAAACACTGGAAGGTGAGGCGCTACATATACGACAACAACAACAACAACAACAACAACAACAAAAACAACAACAACAACAAAAACAACAAAAACAACAACAACAACAACAAAAACAACAAAAACAAAAACAACAACAACAAAAACAACAAAAACAACAACAACAACAACAACAACCACAACAACAACAACAACAACAACAACAAAAACAACAACAACAACAACAAAAACAACAAAAACAAAAACAAAAACAACAACAACAAAAACAACAACAACAACAACAACAACAACAACAACAACCACAACAACAACAACAACAACAACTATACTACTACACCAACAATAATAACTAGAACTTCAACTACAACACCAGCAACAACTACAACAAGGTGCAACACTAACAGAAGGAGTGCTTCTGGTAATATTTAATGCAACATCTTAAGGTTGTACTGGTATATACCTACTGTAATTTTGTTCTTAATTTTTTATTGCTTTCCAACTTATACGCAGTATAAGGAAAGCTTTGTGATGGTCGAAATTTTCGATTCCGAGATTTCAACGGATTTACACGTTTTGAGGTCCCAGGAACCCAAAAAAGTGGTTTTTACGAAATGTCTGTCTGTCTGTCGCTCTGTCTGACTGTGCGTCGATTTCCGGGCAAACTACTCGGTCGATTTTGATGAAATTCGGCACATAGGTTCACAAAAATAATACCTCGGGATCATTTTTTTTATTTTTTTTTGGCTATCTCAATTTGGGGGGGTTTTATTTTCAAAAAACTCCAAAAAAACGTCTAAAGAAATTATTTCTCAAAAACGGCTCCAATGACATCTTTTAAATTCACATATATTGTAGTCGTTATTAATGTTAACAAAATGCGGGGGGTCGCTTGCCCCTTGATAGTTTGCTTCTGGGGGTAAAAAAATAAAAATAACGAAATTTTAATGAAAAATGACTAAAAAATAATTTTTCTGCGAAACCTTTCCATCGATGATTTCTACCTTCAGACATGTTTTAGGTGTTAAATTGAGTAACGAAACCGGTCAGATTGCTTTCCCAAAAAACTATTTGATTTTGTGCAAAAAACATGATTTTGAAAAAATGATAGATAATTCACGGTCAAATGCACTGCGTGCCCTGCCATTATTGCTGTATGGTAATTTGTTGGTCTGACCTATCTAGAATTAACCTCAGCTCCAGTGACGTCAGGTCACCCCCCCCCCCCCCCCCCGAGATGCCCGAAATTTAACTTACCATGAAATTACTCATTTTCTCTAGCTACTACTTGATAAATTGGAAAGCATGTTCGAGTAAACTCGGACCGGTTCTTTTTTCAGATGATAACTGTCAGTATCGGTACAAATGACGTATGTACAGACACCTGTTACTATGATGTCCAGGGGCCGGAAGCACACAGATCGACGCTACAGAATGTTCTGGAATTTCTGCGGGATAATGTACCTAGACTTTTTATAAACCTTGTTTCAATGCCATGTAAGTACAATATACCTATACCAGTATTAACATATTTATACAGACCTATTATAAGAAGAAGAAGGTGAAGACGAAGAAAAAGAAGGAGAAGATGAAATAGAATCTTAAATATTCAGCCTTTAATGGCTCTTCTATCGAAGATTAGCGTCTATCGCGGCAATTTGGACCTTAGTGACTACTGCTGCTCTGAAAAGGGAAGTCGTGGTCATGCCAAACCACTGTCACAGGTTTTTCAACGAGGCTGTTCTTCTTCTTCAGAGAGCCCTCAGTCCTTCTATCTTCCCTTGGGTTATTATAGGTATATCCAGGTGGCGACACTTTTCTTTCCTCATCACATGGCAGATGCTTATGTGTGTTAATGTGTTATTAAAATGGTTATTAATGTTAGACTTCTTCTTCTTCTCTTTCTTCTCCTCTTCTGGCTCTACAGCTCTTGATGGGCTTTGGTCAACCCAACAATGCTCCTCCGTTCATCTCGGTTTTGTTCAATGCTCCAACAGCTACGGACTCCCAACTCTGGGATGTCGATTCCTAATTGGTTCTTCCAGCGCTTTCGTGGACGTCCCTACAGTCGTTTTCCTGTCGTGCTTGTTTTTGCTTTCCAATTTATACGTAGTATAAGGAAAGCTTTGTGATACCTAATTACGCAGGAATTGGAGATCCTACATGAAACACAGTGTTTTTGCTTTCCAATTTGTACGTAGTATAAGGTCGAAATTTTCGATTCCGAGATTTCAACGGATTTACACGTTATGAGGTACCAAGAACCCAAAAAAGTGGTTTTTACGAAATGTCTGTCTGTCTGTCTGTCTGTCTGTCTGTGCATCGCTTTCCGGGCAAACTACTCGGTCGATTTGGATGAAATTTAGCATTTAGGTTTACAAAAATCATGCCTCGGGAAATTTTTTTTATTTTGGGCCAACTCAATTTGGGGGGGTTTTATTTTCAAAAACTCCCAAAAAACGTCTAAAAAAATTATTTCTCAAAAACGGCTCCAACTATTTCTTTTAAATTGTCATATATTGTAGTCGTCATTAATGTTGACAAAATGCGGGCGGTCGCTTGCCCCTTGATAGTTTGCTTCTGGGGATAAAAAAAATAAAAATAACTAAATTTTAATGAGAAATGACTAAAAACCTATCTATCGATGATTTCTACCTTCAGGCATGTTTTAGGTGTTAAATTGAGTAAAGAAACCGGATAGGTTGCTTTCCCAAAAAAATATTTGGTTTTGCACAAAAAATTATTTTTTTAAAAAATGATAGAAAATTCGCGCTCAAATGCATTGCGTGCCCTGCCATTATTGCTGTGTGGTAATTAATGTGTTTGTCTCAGCTATCTAAAATCTATATCTCACTTCCAGTGACGTCAGGTAGACAACCAGACAACCCCCCCCCCCCCCCGAGATATCGGAAATTAAACCACTGGAAAATTATTTACCATGAAATTGCTCATTTTCTCTATCTACTAATGTTGATAAATTGGAAAGCATGTTCGATTAAACTCGGACCGATTCTTTTTTTTGCTAGCTCAATTGCTAGTACAATGTCTAGAAATATTTTTCTTCTTTGGCAGATGTTCCAGACTATGCCACACTGGTAGACCCTCCTTTCTCCACCTGCAATACAATGCAACTTATAGACTGCCTGTGCCTTTTTGGAGGTGATGATCCTTTGGGCAAAAAGGATCGGGTCAGGTCAATGACCCTGAAATTTCAAGAAATCGAAAAACAAGTTGTGAGTATATATTGTAGTATAGCCTATGACATGAAGCATTTAATCAAAAAAGTTAATTAGGTTCGCATAATGTAAAAAATGTAATTGAGCCCTATGTTTGAAAAGCTATTACTCAATCCCCCTTATTACACACTCGAATAATTATTCGACCCAATATTAATTCGATCGAAGAAATATTTGCAATCTTTATTTTTTAATATACGAATTGATTCTGCATATCTGTATTACACTTTCGAGTTTTTCTTGGATCCTTGTATCGAATATTGGAACAATTCTCGAGTGTGTAATATTGGGGCAGGTATATAATTCATTTTGATCTCACAAAAACATTTTTGGGCCAAGAAATACTGAAAAAATGATATTTTTTAACTATAATTACAAGATTTTACCCTCTTGTTGACTTAATTTTGTTAAAATTGTGCCGTTTACTTACATATGCATGTATATATATAGGCCTATAAGTAAATAGTGCCCGCAAATTTTTGAATTTTAGCGCGAAACAGGGATACTGTAAATCAACGTAGCTGGCCAGTACGATAAATCGATTACTGTAGATTACATGATGCCAATTGGCATTACTGTATTTTAACGTATTCTCTTCTACTGTAAATCAACTGACCTGTTTCAGATACGATAAAACATCGTAAAACCAATTGTTTTTACTGTGGATTAACTGCATTTTTGGCCGTTTACGATAATTTACCTGTCGAATCGATTTAACGCAGTTTCACTACGTTAAATTACAGTAAAAAACAGCAATAATCTACTGTAGATCATCGTAAATCGGCTAACGTAGTGAAAATGGGTGCTACGATAACCCAATTACGTTAACTTTTTCTCTCAGTGTAAAATTCGAAAGTTTAATACCTAAATTCAGATTCAAATCGTTATACTTCATACATAAACATTCCAAATATTTCTTCGATCAAATAAATATTGGGTCGAATAAATATTTGGGCGTGTAATCAGGGTCATTACCGTTTGGTTCATTGGTAGTTGTCAGCCGCAGCCCTTGATGAGCTTTGGCCTGGTCAGCAACATCCCTCCAGTCTGATGAAGAACCAGTATAATCCGGGCTGATGGGCCGTGGTCGAAATGAAAGCGAACTTCCAAACGTTTCGTCAACATCTGCGGTCGACATCTTCAGTGGAACTGCGTAGACTTCTAAGATTGTATCTCGGAGGCTCAGTGACTGTGGACAGTCGACCGCAGATGTTGACGAAACGTTTGTAAGTTCACTTTCATTTCGACCATGGCCCATCAGCCCGGATTCAACTGGTTCTTCATTCGACTCTGGCCGTGAAAGCCTTTGCTGTTACATTCCTCCAGTCATCCCGGTTTGTACTACGGACTCCCAACTCGCGAAGGTCAGTTCCCAACTCATCCTTCCAAGCGTTTTGCTGGCATGGATTAGTGGGGTTATTTAAATTGTGAAAGTGGTCCGTGGTTACAAAAATTTTTTAGGAACCGTTAAAGTTTTAAACGTTGTAAAAGTTTAAGGCTTTTGGTTTTGTTTTTAGGGAGAACTTTTCAAAAATGATAATAAGGAAGATTTCGCCGTTGTTTATCAACCGACCAATCTCCATTCGCGGTTCCCAACTAAGGCCAATCCTTCTATTGTGGAAAATGCTTCATCTTTGGCCTATTCTTCCACTGTGGCCAATTCTACGGCCGAAGTGATAGTAGATAATCATGATTACTCCTATGTTTCCATAGACTGCATTCATTACTCCCAAAAACTACAGGCTAGTGGTAAGTAAGAGTAGGCTATATTATGTATTGCATTATTATATGGTATTTATAACACTGACATTAAATTAACTTTGGTTGAAGGGGCAGCCTTCTCGTTATAAAGTAAGCTCACAGACTTGTTCAGTTAGGCTATTATTCCAATTGTCAATTTTTATTCAATTTTGATAATGTCATTGACGGACATTACACCCCCGGCGCAAATACTCAAAAGAGTCCCGCGCCTTTAAAAAAAAAAAAAAAAAAAAAAAAAAAAAATTACACCACATTCCACTTCTCTTCAATAAATTAATTGACCATTTTTGTTGTCAATTTTTTTCAATTTTGTACCTTTGTAAGTTTCTTTTAATTTTATAATTCATTCGTTCTCAAGAAATTAATTTAAATTATTTAAATCATCTCCAGACGACGCCATTGTTTAATTTTAGTTTGTTTGCAAAGCTTGATCATTGATCAATATTAACATGCGGAAGTTAAAATGGACAATGACAAAAAGTAGAGCAAAAATCTCATCAATTATTGACGGAATATTGACAAGCGGAGTAGTCGGCTTAGATAGCTATGTACCTGTGGTAACCTGTCTAGTAATACGAATCATGTCAATACGAGCTTATAAAACGTAGAGAATATAATATATCAACTATTCGTGTCGGAGCTTGAGGTCCAGCGTTTAAGACGACGCCCCCGATTAGGGGTTCGAACCCCGCCAAGCCCAGTTTTTCTATATCCTCCAAGTTTTGTAGTACGAGTGAATTATACAGATGAGTTCTATTGATAGTAAAAGCCATTTAGATGAATAACTGGCTGATCGATGGCGTAAGTCCCTGGGTGTTGTCACAAGGTGGCTTAGAGTCCTAAGATGCCCATTCCACCGACAGGCTAGGGCTATTTTCAAAAACGGTGAATTGGTAGCAGACATTCAAGACTTAGGCGGGGTTTCCATCGATCTCGCATTGCAGAATGCACATGACATTGACGGAAATGTTTGTTTTTCTTTTTATAGAAATCTATTAAAATGTTTGTAATTAACATATCCCATGAAGCCATTTTTTAATTTTAGTTTGTGTGTTTGTGATTTTACTGTATGATCATTGATCAATTTTAACTATGGCATAGAGAGGAAAATAAACATTTCTGCAATGCAAGGTCGGTGAAAACGCCACCTAAGTCTTGAATGTCTGCTACCACGTCACTGTTTTTGTAAATAGCCCTAGCAGGTCGGTGGAATGGGCGCCTAAGAGAGATGAGGACATTTGCGTCCCTCTTTTTTAGGAAATCCCCCAAATTTTGGTATTTTCGGATAGGAATGGCTGTCAATTTTCATTCAAAATTTTTGTTTTAGTTGCAAACACCCTGTGGAACAACCTGTTTGAGAATCCTGGTCAAAAAACTTCTTCGTGGATAGTGCCATCCTACAGCCATTTTCTATGTCCGACTGAAGACAGGCCATTTCTTATAACAAACCGAAACTTTGAGGAAGTGTCTAGTGAAAACCAAATATGAGACATGTTGTTGTGTTGGTTCCAACGCCTGTTTTCAGCAATTCTGCTTTTAAGCAACCCTGGCGGGGGAGTTAGTCTGTTTGTTAACTTGAGGCACCCAAAGGACAGATTCTATCACCTCGGGGAATGGGGAGTTGACTGACAGGGTGGACCTCCTGATTATAAAACCACTTGGGGAACATGGTAAAGTCATACGATTAAATCTGAGGTTACCAGGACTCGACACGCACGTAGACTGACTGATATAGTCTCAGTGCGTTATCATGTCCCACCATGTTCCCCTGCCAACGCTGTGCACACTACCAAATTAGCCGCTTGAAACATTTATCACTACGTTTAGTTAGAAGCATGGAATCAACATGGTAAGACCGTTGGCTTCAATGAGACATCGTATGAGACATCTTAGAGTGCCTTATTACACTGGTAATTAAAAATAATTTTGTACCATTAGGTACGGTACCTAATCAATAAGACTAATTATGGAATTGTGATGATTATTTTTTAATACAAACAATAAATAGTAATAGAATAAAAGTTAAAACATCGTCTTTAATCACTAAAATACGGAAGGTGCAGGAAGAGACATGAAGGTATATTATATGCATAGGCGCCCATTCCATTGACCGGCTAGGGCTATTTCCAAAAACAGTGACGTGGTAGCAGACATTCAAGACTTAGGTGACGTTTCCACCGACCTCGCATTGCAGAATGTATTGTATTGACCACAGCCAACCATCCCGGATTATACTGCTTCGGCGCCCATTCCACCGACCGGCTAGGGCTATTTACAAAAACGGTGACGTGGTAGCAGACATTCAAGACTTAGGTGACGTTTCCACCGACCTCGCATTGCAGAATGCAAATGACATTGACGGAAATTAGAATTTTTCTTTTTATAGAAATCTATTAAAATGTTTGTACTTAACATATCCCATGACGCCATTTTTTAATTTTAGTTTGTTTGTTTGTGATTTTACTGTATGATCATTGATCAATTTTAACTATGGCATAGAGGAAAATAAACATTTCCGTCAATTCTGCAATGCGAGATCAGTGGAAACGCCACCTAAGTCTTGAATGTCTGCTACCACGTCACCGTTTTTGAAAATAGCCCTAGCCGGTCAATGGAATGGGCACCTTAAACCCATCGATCAATTCGGTGCTTTGGGATAGGGGATGTCAAGGGAACCGAAATTTAACCCTTACTTACTACTTCTGAATGACACCTAACAGATGATTTTCCTCCGGTAAGTCCTTCTTTTGAGTTTTCCGTGTTATCCTCTTTCTGATGATGGGGGAGAAGAGACGCGGGTCCATGTTTACATGATCACTTCCTCCTGTTGCTGTGCTGACTAGTAGTGACACTAGCACTGTCACGAAGGCTCCTATAGCAGTGTAGTAGAGGTAGCTGATCCGAAAAAGGGGAAAAATGTCTGACCTGAAAAAACATGCAAAAATTGCGTAAAACAGTAACAGAAATTATGAATAGCATGAGAGGGAAATGAGCTTTTAGCCGTGGAAGTGGGCGTTAACTCCAGAACCCCCTCTGTTCTTGTTATTTCTGCATTTCTGCATTTCTGCTTTAAGCAACCCTGTCAGCCAAGCGAGGGGAGTGAGTCTGTTTGTTAACTTGAGGCACCCTATGGGCAGCCTCTTTCATCTCGGGGGAAAGGGGAGTTGACTGACAGGAGGTGGACCTCCTGATTATAGTGGATTCCGAACCACTTGGGGAACATTGTAAAGTCACACGAATCAATCCTAAGGTGACCAGGACTCGACACGCACGTAGACTGACTGGTATAGCCTCAGCGCGTTATCATGTCCCACCATGTTCCCCTGCCAACGCTGTGCACACTACCAAGTTTGCCGTAGTTTGAAACATGCTCTGCTCTCATGGATTCAACATGGCAAGGCCGTTGGCACCCCCTATGGTACCCAACACGACTCTGGCTTCATCACATGTATTTCCATTTACAACGGAAGTATTAATGTTTTAGTTATTCCCTGGGTAACTTAGCGACTTTGGTGGCAAGGTGGTAGTGTGCTTGTACTTGTGCCAGTCTCAACACACCTTCGGAGCCGTGTTGTAACTCGACACAAGCACCTGTTAGGTTACTTACTGAGTCGATTCAAGAGGTTAATCGGATACATTCATTAAATTGTTTGTTTTTTATCATAAGAAAAGAAGATAATATAATCATTTCCGTTGGTGCAAATGCAAGTTAAGTATAGACTCGGTATAGCTGTGTATACAGTACAGTATACAATCTAGATATATTTTCTTACTACTAGGATTTATTTGATTTCTACAAAGACTACTTACTCAGCCGTAGTATTATGCACTCCACTAACAACCTTAAATGCATAATTACAACCTTCTGTGGACAAAGGCTTATTTGGGTGATATACAGCGCCTTTGGCAACAGCTTTTTGTGCTCCAAAAATTATTACGGAACTGGCCATCATCCCCAAAACACCACCGGTTAGAACACCCTGAAATTATACAAAATTTAATAAGTACGATGTATAGGTATGGGACATCGCTTTTTGTAGTAGGCGTATTGTGCGAACTGGAGTTGAATATGTACACGAAACACTTTGTTTATTCCATTACTTCCACAAATCTTTATCAAAAAACACGGTGTTTCATGTAAGATCTCCAATTCCTGGTCTCACAGCGTAATTAGGTATCTAATGCGATAAAGACAGTGTTCTGCGAAAAATACTAGTTACTATTAGTACCGTAGCTTTATTGCTTTCCAATTTATAGGTAGTATAAGGAAAGCTTTGTGACGGTCGAAATTTTCGATTCCGAGATGTCAACGGATTTACACGTTTTATGGTCCCAGGAACGAACGAAATATCTGTCTGTCTGTCTGTCTGTCTGTTCATCGATTTCCGGGCAAACTACTCGGTTGATTTAAATGAAATTTGGCATGTAGGCTTATAAAAATCATACCTCCAGATTATTTTTATTTTATTTTGGGCTAACTCAATTTGGAGGGGGGGGGGGGTTATTCTCAAAAACTCCAAAAAAAAGTCTAAAAAAATCATTTCTCAAAAACGGCTCCAACGATTTCTTTTAAATTCACATATATTCTAGTCGTTATTAATGTTGATAAAATGCGGGGGGTCGCTTGCCCCTTGATAGTTTGCTTCTGGGGGTAAAAAAAATAAGCATAACTGAATTTTAATGAAAAATGACTAAAAAATAATTTTTCTGTGAAACCTTTGTACCGATGATTTCTAACTTCAAGCATGTTTTAGGTGTTAAAGTGAGTAATGAAACCGGATGGTTTGGTTTTCCAAAAAACTATTGGGTTTTGTGCAAAAAATTTTTTTTTTTTGAAAAAATGAAAACAAATTCACGTTCAAATGCATTGCGTGCCCTGCCATTATTGCTGTGTGGTAATGTGTAGGTCTGGCCTATTTAGAATTTAAGTCACCTTCAGTGTCGTCAGGTGGACGACCCCCCCCCCAGGGGGATAGCTGCCCCCCCCCCTCCAAATTTAGTAAATCTAATGTTAGTTAATTTATTACGCTCGGATTAAATCGATCCTACATATTTTCCTATTTAGACCCCCAACTACCCTCCCCCGCAGATGGGCTGGATCCGTCCCTGATGTATACTGTTTTGGGTTCGGTTACCTTTGAATTAAGCCGAGGAAGAAGCATTCCACCGACGAAAAGACCGAAAGAGGCTCCACTTGTTATGGCCGAGAGACTCATAGAAAGCTGAAATTATCAAATTAATATACAGTATAAGATTGTAGGTATACCATCAGTCCTTCTCAAGACTTAGCCTGATGATGGGAGTAGCACACTCCCGAAACATCGCCCCTTCCCTGACAATGGGCTCCACCCTAATTTTCGATGACTATGAGACCTAGGATTATAAGCGCAGCAGACAATGTAAGTCCTACTAGCCATTTGTTAAATAGGGAACCGAGTTTGAGCCAGGATAATCGAAAAATAGCCTTTAATGTCCAAGGCACGCTTTTGTCCTGGGGTAGGGACGGTGGAGGAACTCAATGATGAGTCAACGGCATAAGGATGCAGAAGAAAACGGGGAACCACCGCGTTACAATTCCCTAAAATAGTCATCTGACTACAATTGCCATGATGCTTGCCAATCTGTATACAAACCTGTAACACAGCGCCAAGTTTCTCAACGACAAACACCAAAGTAACGCACACTGCGCCGAAAATGATAACTACAGAACGCAGAATCCATCGTGTGGCTGTATCCGACAGACTGCGTCCAATATTTGGTTTGACGAAGTCTTCTAGGACTACTGCGGACATCGAATTTAGTCCAGTTGATAATGAACTGAAAAATACAGAAATAGAAGACTAGTAGACTCGCATGTCGAACAAGATGTACAAAGCGAGCATGACAGGAAGACGACTGGCGGGACTTCCTCGAAAACGCTGGAAGGATGAGTTGGAAAATGACCTTCGCGAGTTGGCAGTCCGTAGATGGTGGAGCATGAACCGTAATGACTGGAGGAGTGTTGTCGAGCTGGCCAAAACCCATCAAGGGCTGTAGAGCCAGAAGAAGAAGAAGTGGACGCGTGCGAGCATTTGCGGTATTTCACAGTACTATGGATTCGATTTAAAAACGTTTAGAGCGGGTGCCACCAATCCTTTGATTATGAGAATGGGGGATTTTTTAAAAATATATATGTCCGTAATAGTCTATGGGCAGGATATGCCAAAAAGGGATTTAAGGCTGGCGGAAAGCTGCGACCTTTGGACAGGGGATTTTTTAATCAAAATTTTTTTAAAACGGAAATTAACTGAACTAGTGGCATCACGTTGATATTCTACAACAGTTCGCCACGGACCCCCGGCCCCCAGATTTCCAGATTTTAAAAATAAAAGTTCTCGTTTGAAAATCCTAAAACTTTTGCCGACAGAATGCATAAATCCCCCGATATTTCAGGGCTACGACATTTTTTCAAGAAAATGAAAATGATTGCATGTTTCACCATTAAAATCTAAACGTTGTTGCTATTAAAATTCGTAAAACTCCCGTATTTCTTAAGCGACTTCGATGGCAAGGTGGTAGCGTGCTTGTGCGTCTTGTGCGAGTCTCTACACACCTTGCGGTCGGAAACGAGTCGCAATTTGCAATTTTTTTTTAAATCCCCCAGGGGAGAGCCCCGAGCCCCCTTCATTATAATAATATGTATGATATTCTTCACATGTAATATCAAAATACTGCTGCCAAAATGCATAAAAAGCTGCATGGGTCCATGAGAACGACCGACTCTCACATTTTTCTACATTTTTATGAAAGGGGGGGGGGGGTGCCATGAGAAACATCGCCGACTCCCCTTCAAAAGCCAATCGTTACACCGCTGTTATATTATATATGTGCAGGTTGCGGTGCACGCAAGAACTTATTTTCTGTACAAAACCACACAATGGCCTTCGGCATAATATAGGTGTAGGCAGATTGTGGTTTACCCAGGCTCTGTAATAAAGCGAACCATATGATGCAAGTTAATAAGCGGGCAGTTTCACCTTGGGTTTATTTACAATCTACAGACGGTGTGACCACTAAAGTCTAAATTGAAGCACCTACCGTATAGGCTAAGAGTGGCGCAAGTGACCAACATAAACTTTCGATATAATTTAGCCTAAAGTTTGAAACTAAAATGAAAATGTACAGATATACCCATTTTCCATGATTTCTAGCATTGTCATAATGACAGATAAAGATGTTCCAATTGGCTTCTGAGATGAAGAACAGCATAACAGTATACTGCATTTCTTTCCTAATCGAAAGAAGAATTCCATAGACGTAAGCATGACTTCATCAAGTTCGGGTACAAGTCGCACCTGAGGCTAAACTTGAGCCCTGCTTACCTGAGAGCAGCGCTGAATATTCCAGAAACAAAAAGCCCAGGCATCCCAGGGTAGTCTCCCATAACTTCCATAACAAATAATGGTAATATTTGATCCTTTGCCTTCGCTAGTCCAGTGGTAAGGGGATCGCAGTTCTTGTATGTCGCAAAAGCGACAAGGCCGCAGAATCCACAGGTGAGAACAAAGAAGTTTGTGCCGAATACGAAAATCCAGAGGGCTCTAGAAAACGGCAAAATTCCTTTTTTAAACAAATGAATAATCTAAAAAAGCAATAGAATTCAGAAACAGGCCGTGGGTGATCTGGCTGCGGTACCTCCGAGATCTTAGAAGTGATTGATGTGATTGAGGAGTGGTCATTCTGGAAGCGCACTTCCAAACGCTTCGTCAACATCTGTGCAGCAACAGTGTGCTGACTCTCCAAGATACAATCATAAAAGTCTACTCAGTGCCACTGAAGATGTCAACCGCAGATCTTGAAGGAACGTTTGGAAGAACGCTTTCAGAGACACCATGATCTACGATCTACTATCTTTGTGTAACTCCGGCCGTAGAAGTATTTGTAACTATAAATGAACCGTCAAGTTTTGTGGGGGTGTTGGCTAGATACTGTAGGTAGTAGGTACCTGCAGATATACTACTAATACCGAAAAAAAACGAAAGGTGAAATTTTTTTGAAAGAGTGAATCCTCTTGCCTTAGCTCATCCAGCGGTTTCCACAGCCTCGCAACATCCGTAATGTTTCAATTCCCCATAGTTTGAAAACAATCCCCCTAAGTTACATATTGCTGTGCCCGGGAAAAAATCCCGCGTCTAATAAGATAAGATAATATTTATTTCACAAGGTATTCGAAGAATACATAGAAATCGTTACATACATAAAAAATATTTGACTATCGCAATACAAAATACTCACTATACAAAATAATGAGGTAACATTGTAGGCTATGAAGCCGGTGTCATAGAGTTAACAAATTCATTGACCGAATAAAAAGCGTTTTCCGTTAAGAGCATGTTTAGATTTTTGCGAAAGAGTCTGGAACATGGAGCCTTTTTTAAATGTTAAAGAGCTTACTGCCTACATAAGTGTCCTGATTTTCAGTCAGCTTCAGGGAGTGATTTGGCACCCACTAAAGCCCAGAAATGGTACCAAAAGTGGCGCCAATAACAAATTGTTTTTTTTTTTGCTAACACTAACTATCCTACCTTCTTGCAGACTTCAAACTGGGTAATGTCAAATATCGCTGAATCTGGTTTTGATTGACTATGCCGGTTTGCATCATGTGAATCGTGCCCCCCAGGAAAATAGTGAACATCGTGTGACGTAGGGTTGGGTCTGGATTGAATCTGTAATGAGAGACTACAAGACCTATAACAACAGCTACGAGAATATTTGGAACAAAGAGTACAAGGACAGCAATAACTGCAATATCATTTGGAAGAATGAGTAAAATAACAAAAACAACAGTTACGAGAAAATTTGGAACAAAGAGTACAAGGACAGCAATAACTGCAATATCATTTGGAAGAATGAGTAAAATAACAAAAACAACTGTTACGAGAACATTTAGAACAAAGAGTACAAGGGCAGCAATATCATTAAGAACAAAGAGTTAAATAACAAAAACAACAGTTACGAGAAAATTTGGAACAAAGAGTACAAGGACAGCAATATCATTAAGAACAAAGAGTTAAATAACAAAAACGACAGTTACATGAACATTTGGAACAAAGAGTACAAGGGCAGCAATATCATTAAGAACAAAGAGTTAAATAACAAAAACGACAGTTACGTGAACATTTGGAACAAAGAGTACAAGGACAGCAATATCATTAAGAACAAAGAGTAAAATAACAAAAACAACAGTTACGAGAACATTTGGAACAGAGTACAAGGACAGCAATATCATTAAGAACAAAGAGTTAAATAACAAAAACAACTGTTACGAGAACATTTAGAACAAAGAGTACAAGGGCAGCAATATCATTAAGAACAAAGAGTTAAATAACAAAAACAACAGTTACGAGAACATTTGGAACAAAGAGTACAAGGACAGCAATATCATTAAGAACAAAGAGTTAAATAACAAAAACGACAGTTACGAGAACAATTTGGAACAAAGAGTACAGAGGACAGCAATATCATTAAGAACAAAGAGTTAAATAACAAAAACAACAGTTACGAGAAAATTTGGAACAAAGAGTACAAGGACAGCAATGTCATTAAGAACAAAGAGTTAAATAACAAAAACGACAGTTACATGAACATTTGGAACAAAGAGTACAAGGACAGCAATATCATTAAGAACAAAGAGTTAAATAACAAAAGCGACAGTTACGTGAACATTTGGAACAAAGAGTACAAGGACAGCAATATCATTAAGAACAAAGAGTTAAATAACAAAAACAACAGTTACGAGAACATTTGGAACAAAGAGTACAAGGGCAGCAATATCATTAAGAACAAAGAGTTAAATAACAAAAACAACAGTTACGAGGACATTTGGAACAAAGAGTACAAGATCAACCGCAACAGTTACGAGAACAAAGAGTTACAAAACAAAGAGTACAAGAGCAATATCAAAATAAATCTCAACAAAGCAACCATGATGAGCTTCAAGGTCTCAGAGAAAAGAATACATGGAAAAATGGATGGAAACGGGGTTCGAACCCATTCCATAAAAACTTACGAAGGAACCTCGATTCGGCCAGTCTCCCAGTTGGCAGCCCAAACAGCCCCAATGCCTCCTGCGTCCATTGTGCCTTTTATGAACACAACTACGACGGAGCCCATCATGATAAACATTTGTATTACATCCGTCCACACTACAGCTTTGACACCACCCTGTTAAAAAAATATGGTACCTGAATTAGAAAAAGTAGGTGGTACTCTACAGTAACTTAGCTTAAGGTGGGGCAAAAACAATATAGCCTGTACATAAAATATATAGAATACATAAAGCTCAAAAGTGACATTTCAGTAGATTCACTTTGGAATAGAGTCTACAGCAACTGAGTTTAGTATTATAAAGTATAGCCTATTGTACAATACCTGTTTTGGGTCTACGATGAATGGGTGAATGAACCTGGAGGTAAGACTAAGCAAGAAGAATACGAAGAAGGAGAAGAAGATGAAGAAAAAGAAGAGAAAGAAGAAGAAGAATAAGCAGAAGAAGATGAAGAAGAGGGAGTTGACTATTAATCATTAAGATAGAAGGTGTTAGTCGTACGGTATGAATTTGATATTGTAGATAGGTATCTACTTACGATGCATGTGTAGAATATGCAGACTAAACACACACATGGAGTCACTACGTAAATGTTCACCCCAGTCACTGTAACAGTAAAAAAGTGATTTTAGAAGGGGTGGCCGACAATGGTTCCATATCTAAGAAATTAAATAAGAGTATGAATTCGTGCACTAATAATAACCCATTACGCATAAGCGACAGAGACTAACTTTAAAAAAAAATCAGATTCTGCTACATGGCAGCATAGATGAACGAATTCAAGAAATACCCGTGCAAAACCCATTACTTAGCTGTGTACTACAAAACACAATTGAATTGAATAGGCTAGCAAAAATAATGGAATTTTTTTCCTCAAGTGTCTCTTCTATTGAAGATTGGCGATCATCATGGCAATTTGTACCTTGCCTGGCCTGCTGTTTTGTAAAGGGAAGTAGTGATTATGCCAAGCCAAATCACTACCTCAGGTTTTTAAACCAGGCTATTCTTCTTCTGCCGGGAGCCCTCAGTCCTTCCATCTATCGTCCTGTGGACTATTACATGCAGAAGGCGATACTTTTCGTCCCTCATCTTATGGCCGAAGTATGTTAGTTTCCGTTTCTTAACCGTCAGCAGCAACTCGACTTCTGTATCCATTCGCCTCAGGACCTATGTATCAGTGACAAAATCTCTCCAGGATATACACAGCATTAGTTTCTACCCACATTTCAAAGGCACTGATTTTATTCTTCATAGCTTGGCTCCATAACATATAGAACGACTATAGACATTAAAATACTGTATACCTTGGTTAAAAGCTAATGCTGGGACATAGATGACAATCGGAAGCCAGCATACCTGAAAACAAATTAGCGAAATTAAAAAATAATAATAAAATAATGTCATTTTTACAGGTGTAAATCGGACTGAACCAACCACGAGTGTACTATATGTAAAGGTTCCTATTCACAATATACAATTATTATTATAAATTATATATATATTTATAAATAAAGAAAAAATTATATATATTTTAAATATACAGTATATTATTAAAAAAAATACAATAAAATGCAACGCAATGTAAAATACTTACAAGACGAATTGTAAATAAGACTGATCCAAATATTCGCACTTTATTGTTAAATCGTAAATGTAGGTACTGAAAAAAGAATAATATCACTTTTTACATTAAATTTTATTAAATTAAAAAATGTGTATCTATTGTACCCATTGGTAATAGCTCATAGTAGACCCGCTGGACTATTAGGGCCAGGTGTGCCCGTGTTTGTTTACGGGATTCTACTGTAATTAATTTCATGTCTACATATAATAGGGTTTGCATTTCAACGCCTGCTATCAGAATTTCTGCTTTATAAGCAACCCTATCAGCCTGGTGGGGGAATGAGTCTGCTTATAAGCTTGAGGCACCCTAATGGCAGACTACTTCACCTCGGGGAGAAGGGAAGTTGACTGACAGGGTGGACCTCCTGATTATATAGTGGATTCCGAACCACCTGGGGAACATGGTAAAGCCACACGATTATTTAAGAGGTAAACAGGACTGATTTGTAGTTTCAACGCGTTATCATGCCTCGCTATATTCCCAACCCCCCTGTCAGTCAACTCCCCTTCTCCCCGAGATGAAGGAGTCTGCCCATAGGGTGTCTCAAGTTAACAAAAAGACTCACTTCCCCCGCCAGGCTGACAGGGTTGCTTAAAGCAGAAATGCTGAAAGCAGGCGTTAGAAAAAAAAAAAAACATATTTCCAACCAAATTTACTGTAGTTTTCAACAGGCTCTATTCTGATAGATTCTACTTGCTATGTCTGTTGACAAAAATCATTCCACAATAATAGGATATATGTACATTTTGAACAAGGCCGTAGCCAGAATTTATTTTCGGGGGGGGGGGGGGGGTTAGAAACTTTCATTGGATATTACATAGTGGTTGGTTTATATTTTTCCTCTCAAAATCCGACTCTATCTAGTATCAAGCCATTTCATTTGGGGGGGGGGGGGGGTTTGAACCCCCATGAACCCCCCTTGGCTACGGCCTTGATTTTTTGTAGTTACTAGGTACTAACCTCGTATGTCGACGACAACTGAAGGTCATGGAAAACAGGTATTACAAAAAAACTTGCAAGGACACCAGTAAGGGTAAAGCTGACCATAATGAATAGGTATTCGGTACCATGGAGGTACAGCTCGGTAGGAGTTCCTAGTAGTGTGATTCCAGATACGAAACTTAAAAACAACCACAGTATTAATGTAAGCGTTAAATAAATAAATAAATAAATAAATATTGACTTCTTTTGTTCTATTACTAAGCCAGTCTGGCGGAATTAGAGCTCTCTTTCACTCAACTAGGAAAGCCCGGGGCTCCCTGCTGTACATGCCCTCCGCAGCATGGCAACAAGCATGGCCAGAAAATGTAGCAAGTATGGGACTCGAACCAACAACCTTTCGGGTGAAATGTAACAGCAAGGGCTTTCACGGCCGGAGTCAAACGAAGAACCAGTAGAATCCGGGCATTCATTTCGACCACGGCCCATCAGCCCAGATTCTACTGGTTCTTCTTTCGGGTGAAATTCGGAGCTTGTACTGTTTTTATTTTAAAAATACTGTTTTCATTTTTAAAAGTGCCAGTGAGGGCTTTATAGCCCTAAGGTTGGCTTAGTAAAAGAACAAAAAAGGTCCCAATTTATTTATTTATTTATTTATTACTTTATTTACTCTACAGGATCCTGGCGATTAACCTTTTATACAACATACGAACAACGGACGTGGTGCATAAACTAAGAGGGAAGAGGCTCAGCTGGTGGGGACAGGTGCAAAGGAGAGAGGCATCAGCGCTTATAATACGAAGAGTGGGAGAGGCGATAGTATCTGGACACCGAGCACGTGGGCGCCCAAAGCTCTCCCTGGAGAGGAAAATGGTAAGCGACCTGCAAGAAACCGGGCTCACAAGGGAGGACGCGCAAGACAGAAACGTCTGGAAACTACGCAGCTCTTCCGCCGACCCTCCATGAGGAAATGGCGCGGAAAAAGTTAGTAAGTAAACAAAGGAAGACTTACCTGGCAATCAATGACATTGAAACTGGAAACACTTTCATATTTCTTCCACCCATCAAATACTCCGTAGCCTCATCACCGCCTTTCGTTTTACCCTGAAAAGCATAGTACAGCCCAACACTTGAACAAGTTACTAGCATAACCACAAACACAATGTAATCGGTAACTGTGAATCTCTGAAGACTTTCCTGGATATCTTTTACTGTTAAAATATTGCCCGCGGAGGAGTTCATGATAAAATTTTGATTTTTATAAGTTTTTGGAATACAATCGGTAGAAGTTTGGTTGTTTTTTCAGGACACTGAGATTTTGCATCATTGTTTCAAGATGGCAATGCGTGATAAGAGGCTCAAAGACAAGGTCGTTTCTGTTGATTTTCGAATACTGTATAAATATATTTTACTCTTGAGGTATGGAGGGTTGGACGCAGGGACGGATCCAGCCCATTATTTGGAAGGGGGTAGTTGTGGGTCAATATCAAAATAGGAGAAACATACTGTATGTAGTATCGATTAAATCAGAGTGTGATAAATTAACTTACAATAGATTTACTAAATTTGGGGGGGGGGGCAGTTACCCTTCTGTTTTGCTTGACATCAGAAACTACGAATCCTAATTGTAGGACATCATCAAAGTTTTGAGCTGCGAAATTAATCAAAATTCACATGCAAGGCACCTTTCTGGGAAAAATCTCGACATTTTAGATGCTTACCTACTTAATGCCTTAGGCGCCCACTCCACCGACCGGCTATGGCTATTTACAAAAACAGTGACGTGGTAGCAGACATTCAAGACTTAGGCGGGGTTTCCACCGACCTCGCATTGCAGAATTGACGGAAATGTTAATTTTCCTCTATGCCATAGTTAAAATTGATCAATGATCATACAGTAAAATCACAAACAAACTAAAATTAAAAAATGGCGTCATGGGATATGTTAAGTGCAAACATTTTAATAGATTTCTATAAAAAGAAAAATTCTAATTTCCGTCAATGTCGTCATTTGCATTCTGCAATGAGAGGTCGGTGGAAACGCCACCTAAGTCTTCAATGTCTGCTACCACGTCACCGTTTTTGTCAATAGCCCTAGCCGGTCAGTGGAATGGGCGCCTTAGCATTGCTGACCAATTGAGGTGTCTTAAAGCATTTGAGGCAGTGCCGGGTTTGGCCGGGTGGGCCGGAATTGTGTGGGGGCCCTTTCTGAGGCAGAAGATTCACCCATACACGAATATTATATTAATTATAATTATTAATGTTAATTAATAAAACCAATTATAAAATGGAGACAGAGGAGGAAAAATAGAATGGAGTAAGGCGATTAATCATGAATGTCATGGCGCATTCCAATTTCCCGCCAAATATTTCTACAGGTTTATTTTCTTAATTTTTTTATTGTTTTGGTTGTTCAATATCTTGTAATTTTGTATTTTGTGGGGGCCCTTTTTTTGTGGGGGCCCTGTCCATGGCCCTCCGGGCCCCATAACCAAACCCGGCTCTGATTTGAGGCAAGACGCAGGAAAAGTGTAGGCCGCTGTTTGCAAGAATCTGCGCTAAGTCACTAATAATTGGTAAGGTATCTTGCAGCAAGCATCGCTAAGAAAGTCAATTTTTAGCAAACAACTTCTCTTTCTTCAATTATGAAAAGAAAAGGCGGTTTGCCTCTTCGGAAGACATGTAATGCGTCTGGTCTCAAGCCATATTTTTGCATTTTGTTCTATTAGTGTACCATTTTTACTGATTTTATATTACTGTACTCTACTCTACAAATTATGTAACGTACTAGTAGGTACTACATAGATACAATGTAGCCTACTTTGGTATAATGATACAATGTATTATGATTTAGGCTAAGGGGCGGACCATTAATCACGTGAGGTTCGAAAGGTAAGATCTCACGTGTATTTATTGTTTCGTCAAACGCGTGATTTCTATGCCGAAAAGCGGTGTCTAGTGTGACCTTGACTCACCGTTGCCAGGCCATTTTTATGCTAGTCAAAAACAACCTGCAACCTTTCTGTTTAGACATTTTTATCATGGTCCTCAATTTTCTATAATAAAACTAGATTATACTTTATACCTGTATTTAAAAATAAGATTATACAAATTTTAAGATTCTTTGTAGGTACTAAAAAATTACACGTGATTATGTTTGAGGGGGGGGGGGGGGTAAACTTAAACCTCACCACGTATCACCAAGGGGGAGGGAGGGGTTAAAAATTGTTTAAAAAAAAAACATCACGTGATTAAGAGGATATGCTACGTAGAAAATTGGCACCCCAAAATTAAATACTTTTCATTTTTTATTTAATTAACTCAGCAAGTTATTAAAAATGTGGCTCATGCAAGTTGTAGAAGACTACTTTGTGCATCATACAGTCGGGTATTTTTATTTTTCGGTTTTGAAGTGCTTCCACAATTACAAGGATACGCGAAATTTTTGTCCTGTCCTATCTGTTCTGGTATTTATGGAAGAACTAAGGCACCAAAAATTTAATATTTCCTATCATATGATGATGCATGAAGTAGTCTTCTACAACTTCCATGAGCCAAATCTTTAATGACATGCTTTGTTAATTAAATAAACAAATAAAAATTCAATACCGGCAACAAATTTTGGGGTGCTCATTTTCTACGTAGCTTGTCCTCTTAAGGGACAGCCCCTAATGTGTGATGGGGCTACAGCTACCTATACGAACCATCAACCATGCATGTATCTAATATTGATTTGTATTGTCAAGCGCTAGTTCGGACAAACAATAATATTATTATTTCAATTATATTGTACAGTATGTAATTGGATTTGCATTGGTAAGCATTAATATTCTTTTAGGCCATTAATGTATTGTATTGGGTAATATACAGTATGCTTCTTTTCCAGGGAATACTGGGCGTGAAAGACAGACAGACTGACAGACACACAGACTGACAGACAGACAGACTGACAGACAGACAGACAGAGAGAGAGAGAGAGAGAGAGGGGGGGGGGAGAAAGAGAGAGTGAGTGAGAGATTATTATTATTATTATTATTATTACTGAACTATAATATATATATATATATATATTTGATATCCTAGTTGGCCTGGTGTGTATGCAAGCTAGTAAGTTAAACATAATTCATATGAAGCTCAAATTTAATAATTTGAATTAACATTTATAAATTATTTTGATTGGTTTACATGGTCTCTTTGTTTTTTAACTTTTACAAAAGCTCGGTTTCCTCTGGCACTAATGCAGCAGCCTTTTGCTTCTCCAATCTTCTTCTAATTACAGGTGAAAACAGTCTAGGATCCATATTCTGGTAATCATTTCCGCCAGTTGCATAGCTGATGATCAGCGACAGTACGACTGTAAGAACACCTCCAAAAGCCGTGTAGTAAAGATAAGATATGCGGTACAGTGGGAATGTATCAGCAGGGCTAAAAAACAAAAGACAACATTGTAATTATAAAAAATTCTTCCAGAAGCCCTATTATGTTTAAGCCCTTTTTGTCCTACCACTAAGTCAACCTTGTTTGCACCCTATTGGTTTAAAACTTACGGTACAGTAATGTTTGGCGCCAAATTGACCGGTTCAAACGTGTAGTCGCAGCCCTCCGTTGATAGTGGCTTGCTTGGATAATATACGGCACCCGTGGACATGGCGTGTTGTGCGCCCATTACTAATACTGAGCTTATGGACATACTCAAGAGACTTCCATAGAGGGCTCCCTGGAAAGTAATCACCAGGCCTATAGTAGGGTCTTATTTCTGAGGTCGCAATCTCAACGATTGGTTGGCAGCAACTCTATGCATATCATACTCCAGCTCCAGGGGGATAAACTGGCCGATCCACCTGTGGGTCTAGTATAGCGATTATTATTTTTATCTTAACTGGGAAACAAGATAATTTTACAATGGAAAGAGCTATTCAAAATAGTTTAGTTTACATTTTAACCCTAAGAGTAAGTTAATACTAAACGCCATTGTAGACCCGACATGTATTGCACTGTATTCACATGCTTTCAACACTAATGCTTGACATGGGTTAATTGTTAAGGTGGGCCGAAAGGCCCGACATTCGCCTTCATGGAGAAAAAAGACAATGTTCTTTCTTGATTTGTAGCCTACAGCCTCAACGCGTCCCGCGCATAGACTAGCCTAGGTAACAGCAGGTACTAAGTAATGCGGTGAAACCTTTTTTTTTTTGTTAGGTGTGTTTTAGTGTTGGCACCCAAAACAGGCTTTAAATTTAATGAGGACTTACAAAGCATGAAAATTTATTTAGTGTGAATTTAAACCCATTAAGAACTTAACCAGATTTAAAAAAATTAATTCTTTTATTTGGCATACCTTTGCGTTAATTTGTGGCAGCAACATACCGCCGATGAAGAGGCCAAAGGAAGCACCTTGTGTAATTCCAGAAACACTTATAGACAGCTAAAAAGAAAATACAATTTAAAATAAGATTGTTCCTAAATGTAACGTACCGTAGTTGAGAAGCTCACACCTGTTAAATTGCATCAATTGTAAGCATGTTTCAGCTTGTCAATTGTTGCTTGTTGGCGTGGGTGTACCAAATTGCCAACGGTCAAATACGAAAACAATTCCAATACTGTTAGAATAAACATTGTTAATTGTGCTTACAAAGTAGACGTAAATTGATAAAATGCTCTTCGACAAAAATAATCATTTGTAAACGTACAAGTTGTTTGTTTTGTTGTTTGTCCAAAGTTCTCCTTTCAACATTTCTGCTTTTAAGCCCCTCTGTCAGCCTGGTGGGGGGAGTGAGTGGGGAACATAGTAAAGTCGCACAATTTATTCGGAGGTGCCCAGGACTCGACACGCACGTAGACTGACTGGTATAGTCTCAACGAGTTATCATGTCCCAATACCAAATTTACAGCAGTTTTGAACAGGCTCTGTTCTGGTGGATCCAATTTGGTACGGACGTTGGCATATGTTGAACCTGTTAAACTGAGTGAACCCATAGAAAAACATTTTACAAACAGTTTTTTTTTACAGTAGGTAGGTATACATGTACTGACCTGAAGTACAGAGCCAAGTTTTTCAACTATGAACACCAAAACAACGCAGATAATGCCAAAAATTATTACAACAGAACGGAGAATTTTACTGGTTGCACTGTCGGATAGTTTTCGCCCCAAATTTGGCTTGACAAAGTCCTCCAGAAAGACTGCGGCCATTGAGTTGAGACCTGTCGACAGCGTGCTGGAAATAAATATACCGTATATAATACAGTGTAGTGATAAAAATTTTTATAATACAACTAGAAGATCCAAAGCTAAGCAATGGCGGATCCCAGGGGCGGGGGGTGGTCATGACCCCCCTAAATAAGAAAATTCATAAGATGGTAAACAAAAATCAATTGAATAAAACTATTCAACAAACAAACCTTTTAAACTTGCTTACAACTTGTTCCGCTGGATCTGCCCTTAAAGCTCCGCGAGTCGGGAGTTCGTGGGTGGTGGAACAAGATGGAGAGGATTGGAGGAGTATTGCTGAGCCGAAGCACATCAAGGGCTGTAGAGCCAGTAGAAGAAGAAGGGTTGTTTCTAACGCCTACTTTCAGCATTTCTGCTTTAAACAACCCGGGGGGGGGGGGGAGCCTGTTTGCTAACTTGAGGCACCCTAAGGACTCTTTCACCTCGGGGAAAAGGGGAGTTGACTTACAGGGTGGACCTCCTGATTATAGTGGATTCCAAACCACTTGGGGAACATGGTAAAGTCTCACGATTAAATCGGAGATGACCAGGACTCGACACTCACGTAGACTGACTGGTATAGTCGCAGCGCGTTATCATGTCCCACCGTGTTCCCCTGCCAACGCTGTGCACACTACCAAGTATGTCGCAGTTTGAAACATGCTCTGCTCTAATTATGGATTCAACGTTGGCAGAAGAAGTCATCAAATATTCTGATTTCAATAGGTGCTAGGTCTCATTGCTATTGTTCGCATTTTAGCATATTGTACCTTAAAGCTGCGCTGAAAACCCCAGCAACAAAAAGCCCGGGCATGCCAGGATAGTCCATCATGACTTTCATGACATACAACGGCAGAATCTGATCTTTTTCCTTTGCCAGTCCTGTCGACAAAGGATCGCAGTCGCTGTAGTTGGCGTAGGCGAGCAAACCACTGTAGCCACAGAAGGCAATGAAGGTGACTGTGCCGCAAACGTAAATCCAAAGAGCTCTGAAATATAGACAAAATTTTATCTTCTGAACATCAGGGTTGCACTATACACGAGTTCATCCGTTTTTACTCGACTCCCGGTCAAAAATACCGTGGGAGACAAGGAAACGATTTTAATGTTACGTTGTTGTTGTTTCCAACGCCTGCTTTCAGCTTTTCTGCTTTAAGCAACCCTGTCAGCCTGGCGGGGGGAGTGAGTTTGTTTGTTAACTTGAGGCACCCTACGGGCAGACTCTTTCACCTCGGGGGAAAGGGGAGTTGACTGACAGAGTGGACCTCCTGATTATAGTGGATTTCGAACCACTTGGGCAACATAGTAAAGCCACACGATTAAATCGGAGGTGACCAGGACTCGACACGCACATAGACTGACTTCTATAGTCTCAACAGTTTATCATGTCCCACCATGTTCCCCTGCCAACGCTGTGCACACTACCAAGTTTGCCGCAGTTTGAAACATGCTCTGCTCTCATGGAATCAACATGGTAAGGCCGTTGGCATTTAATGTTACGTTGTTTCTATTAATGGAGTACTTATGTACTGTATATGGAATAGGTAGCTAAGTTTGCTTTAGGTACCTATTTATTAGGCTATTTTACCAGCAGCCTGATCGAGGCGATTATAATACCGGTATTTATTTAATCCCCTGGTAATAAAAATGTGAACAAGATAATTTTATAATGGAAAGTGCTATTCAAAATTTGTTTGTTTACAGTTATAATCCTTGGGTATTTATTTAACCCCGGTATTATAATCACCTCGATCAGCCTGCAGCAGCTCAATTTTGGACAACCTATTAATCAGTGTAAATAACACCCCCTTAGTTTACAAAAAATTTCATATATTTCCTAAACATTTCCACAGAGGGTGACCCCCAGGCCCCCCTCTTATTGGTTAATTTTAATAGAGTGCCGAAAGGCCCAAAATTCGCCCATATGGAAAATAAAGACATTTTCTTTCTTTCATTCTTTCTTACTTTCTAGAACTCTGGGGCTCCTACGTAAAGG
The DNA here is from genome assembly GCA_963971405.1 of Psococerastis gibbosa. Taxonomy (NCBI): domain Eukaryota; kingdom Metazoa; phylum Arthropoda; class Insecta; order Psocodea; family Psocidae; genus Psococerastis; species Psococerastis gibbosa. Next base: position 3,596,461 of record OZ020490.1, on the reverse strand, counting down.
ACACTAAGGCCATTCATTTAAAAACTGCGTACGTCCATGTGAACGGTTTTCCCCTTTTCCTACAATCTTATGAAAATCTATGCAATACAAATACAATACATATTTCCTTTAAATTATACAATACATGTAAAGTAAAAAATAAATTCGTCAGAGTATCGACAAAATCAGGTAGTTCTGTCATTGGGCTAGTGCCTCAGTGACAGTGTAGAAAGCTTTCTCTAAGAGATGGTTTCTAAGCAATTTAGGAAAGTTAGAAGCATTTTTTGCCACTCTCAGTTCAATCGGGAGTTCTCTAAGGTAGGCGAAACCTTGTGTAATAGGATCCTGTCGCTCACACTTGGCTGTGCGTGGCGCTGGCCTTACAAGGTCTCCCCGTTGCCTCGTGTTGTAGGTGTGAGTGTCCCCGTTTTGTTTAAATGTCTCCCACACCTCAGGCTTTAAGATAAGTAGCTAAAAATAGCTAAATATGTACAGACTTGGGGCTGTCATGATTATTAATGATTTGACGTGAGAGCGACAACTGTCACGAGGTCCCAGTTTAAGCATGTAGCGCCCTCCCCTCTTTTGGAGCCTGAGTACAGCGTCCATGTACCCTCGCTACGCCACTGAGTAGGGAGCAGGAGCACCAAAGGTCATGCGGGGGGGGGGGGCAGAAATGTTTAAGCTACTGCTATTAATGCGTTTTTTCTTGGACACGTGAATCGAGTAGTATATTTTACTTAAAAAATAGAATTGCATCCGCCTTTGACAGATGAATAACCCAACTATCGGCTTACCTTCTCGCTAAATTGACAGTTGGTAACGTCAGAAATCTTTGAATCATGTTTTGATTAATGATTGCACCTTGCAAATGATGAATCATGCCACCAAAAAATATTGTAAATATCGAATGCCGAACCAATGGGTTTGGACTCCATCTGTGAAATGAAAATAGAACTACTGTTCACCAAGCCATTTAATAATATTATATAATTATGTACAGTAATCAAAAACTACAATATATTTCTATTGGGTGTCACTTCTCCATGCAAATCGCATGTAGAGGCAATAATATAATTAGGCGCCCATTCCACCGACCGGCTAGGGCTATTTACAAAAAAGGTGACGTGGTAGCAGACATTCAAGACAGGCGGGGTTTCCATCGATCTCGCATTGCAGAATTGACGGAAATGTTTATTTTCCTCTATGCCATAGTTAAAATTGATCAATGATCATACAGTAAAATCACAAACAAACTAAAATTAAAAAATGGCGTCATGGGATATGTTAAGTACAAACATTTTAATAGATTTCTATAAAAAGAAAAATTCTAATTTCCGTCAATGTCATTTGCATTCTGCAATGCGAGGTCGGTGGAAACGCCACCCAAGTCTTGAATGTCTGCTGCCACGTCACCGTTTTTGTAAATAGCCCTAGCCGGTCGGTGGAATGGGCGCCTCATGCATATTATGTGGAACGTTACTTTTATAAGCGCGATATCTCAGGAATGGTGCGGTCACGTCCATAGAAAAAAAAATGATTGAAATCTTTTTTATTGAGAATTTAAAGATCCAAAACTTCGTTTCAAAAACGGTTTTGATAAAACTTGCCGTTTTCGAGAAAAACCAAGAAAAAACTGAAATTGTGACATTTGACCGCTAATAACTTTTTTAGCACTCATGGGATCGATGGGCACTTTTGATATACATATGTAGATTTATAATGGTAAAGCCATGGTCTGTACCAAAATTTGGCTTTGCCGCAATTTTTGCTATTTTATTTTAATTATAAATTATTTTATTATAAATTGGTTTGAAAGGCACAAGGAATATTTTTAGGTGTATATATATAATATTCGATGTCTGAGCGAATATCAGTATTAAATACTTACATTTTAAGTTATATTCGTTGGATTCTGAAGACAACAATATAATTTTGTAAGCGGATGTATTCCAACCAAATGCAGAAAGAAAATGTATATTTTCGGCCTTTAATAAAAAAAAAAAATTATATAAAATTGTATTTAAATTTTGACCCCGCAGTGTGTCAAGTCATTTAGTACTTAGTGCTGAGTATATCGCCTTTTCCAAGTCAAAGGGAAGTAACTCAAAAAAATAAAAAAATGAGTGTTTGGTATCAAAAGAAGCAGAAAAAAATTCTCCGTCGAATGAAACAGAAGTAAATCAGAGAAAAAAAATCTGGATTCCAATTAAATGAGTTAATTCTCTTTCTGAGCAACAAAATCCCCACATGTTACGCTACTTGGTATAGAAGTAACTCCACTTCCTTCTCTACGGCCCGATTTATGCGGCTACAGCAGCCTGCTCCAAACGGAAGCAACTCAAGCTCCTTTATTCATTTTATTTGAAAAAAATCAAAAAGAAAAAAACGCCAAAACTGATTTTGCAATTTACTCGAAACCAAAAATTTTGAGTTACTTCCCTTTGACTCGGAAAAGGCGATATATGCTTTGGTTTCAATTATACATACTTACTTCTTATAGGTGATCTATTTTTGGAGAAAGCTAACTTTGTTATGACGTATGCGTTAGCTTACTAATTTTCCACTTTACCTGAACGATGCCTCAGCTGATTTCATATACGTGGTAAGGTGGTAGAGTGTCTGTCAAGACTCGGTCGTGAACGGATGCATCTTGTTTACGCCTGCAGTGAAATTGGTTTTAAAAGAAATATTAAGTTTTTAACTCTTTTTATTTTGTGCATTGCTCAGCTTTTAGTGCTGTTCGCGTGTGTTCACATCACAGCTGCTATGGTGAAGTGTCCGAAGAAAATATAAATAAGTTATCACAAGTGACTGGGAATGTAAAAAGTTTGGAAATTTTTAAGCGAAAGCCTCTGCTTGTGCGAGCCTCACCACAAAGGCGATCGTCTATGCCCGATCTATCACTGGATAGCCCTGGAGTTAAGAGACGAAGAACGAATTTCTGTCATAATTATGATGACGATGGTGAATTTAAGCGAACCATAGAGGAGGGGCTTCAAAAATTATTAAATGAAGTCGAAAATGGCTCTGCCACTAAGGAGAACACTATACTGGCCATAAAAGGGATTTTGGAAATCATGGATAGTCATAAAAGCTCACCGTGCCGCTCGATTGAAACTGTTGGAACGCAAACGAGTTCTTTCAACGAGATGAAACGGGAGATTCAGGCCTCGGAGATAAATGAAAAAATCTGTAAGTACATTGATAACCACCAAATAAAAGAGTTGTGCAACCAATGGTGGCCAAAATTGGCCTTTGAATGTACTAAGCCTAGCAAGAGAAGCATGATAACAAACGGGGAAGAACTACGAATCTTTTTGTTCGATGTGAAAGACAGTAGTTCCTGTAGTTCGGAGAGTCTTATTAAAAGATTGGTTTCACAGCTTCCAGCTGTCCATCAGGTATTACAAAAGAATCCGTCCCCAGGTCTAATTGTCACAGCAGTAAGCAAAGACTCAGCAATTCTAGAAGGGGATGAAGAAAAACCTGTAAGTGACTCCCGCAGAACAATTATTGGTTTTCTAGAAAATGATGAAAAAATTGAGGACCAAATTCTTGAGGCCTTAAGAAAAATTAAACCAATTATTGCTAACGTTCCAACGAAGAAATGTACTATAACAGTTTCTGGGTTAACCGATGCTGAAAAACTCCGAAAGTTTATTGAATGCTTATATAGAGATCTAAAAATGGAGGTGGGTGTTTGGGCACCAGACAAATCAAAAGCCAAATTTGGCAAGCCGAATCCAAGAAATGAAACAATCGTTGTTAAACGTAATACTGGTGAGTCCTTTGCTGATGTGGTCTCAAAAAATTAAGTCTGAAATTAAACCTAAGGCGATGGGGGTCACTGTAAAGAAGCTGACCCAAACTCAACAGGGGGACATTAGAGTCGTCGTAAAGGAAACAAGAATAGGAGCAAATCAGGCGCTTGTGGCAGAAATCCGAGCCAAAACAAACTCTGATGTGATAGTGACTAATAAATTAAAACCGGTTTAAAATCAGCGGATTGGATGAAACAGTGAGCCAGACGGAACTTAAAGAAACCTTAGCACAATACCTGTCTGCTGATGAGAACTCTTTTCAAGTTGGCACTTTGCGACTCAATCAATTCGGGACCTGTAGTGTGGTAGTGAGGATGCCAACCAATATTGCTCTAAAAGCTATAAATATGGCCTCTATGAGTGTTGGCTGGGTAAAAGCCAAAATCAGAGAAATGGTAATTCCTGACTTTTGCTCATGCTGCCAGAAATTCGGGCACAGAAAGTGCGATAACAGCCAAAGGCTTCCAGAGAGATGCAGACGGTGTGGAGACCAAGGCCATAGGGCGAAGGGCTGCGTGCAGCCCTTAAAGTGTTACATATGTGAATGTGTCGGACACAGAGTGGATTCAATGGCCTGCCCAGTTTATCGGGAGGCCGTGAGGGCGGTGGACAGATCAAGGAGAATACTATCGGGAAAGGGGCAAAATTCTAAGGAGAATATGTCGGACATTCCCTCTCAAACTGCTGAACAAAGATTGCCATTATGATGCTTAAAATCATACAAATTAACTTGCAGCATGCAATTGCAGCCACTGCAGTTTTTGTACAGACAATGGTGTGTGAAAATTTCAATATAGCACTAATTCAGGAGCCCTATACTGGAAATGATGGTGTAGTACGCGGTCTTTTCGGATTTAAGGGCAAACTATTCGTTTGCAAACCTAGTGAAAACCCCAGGGCAGCTATACTGACTGAAGGGATCCCAGCAGAAATGCTTCCTCAATTTCTCACCCGAGACTTAGTTGCGATTGCTGTGACAATAAACGGGACCCGAATGGTAATAGCATCTGCCTATTTTTCGCACTCTGAAGAGTCTCCGCCTTCAGAGGTCATCAGTCTGGTGCAGCACTGTAGAAAAGAAAATCTCCAAATATTAATAGGCTGTGATGCAAACTCACACAATACTGCATGGGGAAGTACTGATACAAACCAACGCGGTATAGATTTCATGGAATTCATATGTGAGGAAAACTTGCTGGTGCACAACCGAGGAGCTAAGCCTACCTTTTGCACTGCTGTGAGGAAGGAAGTGCTCGACATCACTATTAGTAGCCAAAGCCTTGGGAGACATGTCAAAGATTGGACTGTATCGGACAATGAGAGCCTCTCTGACCACAAACAAATCACCTATCACATTGAGGTGCAACCTTTTGTTATAGAGGAGAGCGGCCGAAATCGCCGAAAGACAAACTGGGTTGAATATCTAAATGCGCTGCAAAATCTCTTACCTGATTGTGTAAAGCAGTGTTCAGCAGTAGATGATGTTGAAGATTACTGTCAACAAATAACGACAGCTATTGTAACGGCGTACAAGTCAAACTGCCCATGCATTGTAAAAAACATGAGAAACGGAACAAAATGGTGGAATAGCGAGATAGAAAAGCTACGCCGAAAAACTCGCATGCTAAACAATAGGCTGCATAGAACCGGAAGTAAATTTGATGCACGAAACCTAAAGCAGGCCAGGGGTGAATACAAAAAGGCTATAAGACATTCAAAGAGGCGCACTTGGCGCAATTTCTGCGAAGAGATCTCAACGTTGCCTCAAATCACCCGTCTTCAAAAAGCTCTGTCAAAGGACAAAAGAGTTGTGAGTGGTCCCCTTACAACTACCAACGGCTGCTTTACAACAAACGATGAAGAAGCTCTGATGGAACTTATGAAGACACACTTCCCTGAGTGCATATTTGTACAATAAACAAAAAATAACAAAAACTTAGAGTTTTAGAAAAACTTGTTATAACAACCCGAATTAGTAAAACCCAAATAATCGTTAAGAAATTAACTTTGTCTAAGAAACCCACTTGTGTTAGTATAAAACCCTGAGCGCTTTCGGCAAGAACTGCCATCTACAGAGGGAAACCCACTAGCACAGTTACACCTTATCTGCGATTTGAGACTTGCTCAACTCGAGGAGAAGATGCAAATGTGACTAGGGAGAGGAAACCTTGGTTTATATAGGACTGGGAGCGGGGGAGGAGGGGGTGGGAGGGGGCGTGGCTGGTTACCTATTCCTAACCTACTAGCTAGATCTATTAGAGGGGATGATTGTGTGAATGTTATGTCGTTTGTTAATTTTTCCATATTGTGTAAAGCTCTTTTGATTTCAACATTTTCAAAAAAATTTAAAGTGTAACTTTTCTTTATTTTGTGTAGGGCTGTCCAATTGTGAGGATCGAATGTGTGGTTTTCCGAGTTAAGGGGTTTCGCGAATGTGCTGTTGGTGTTGGTGTCTCCTATACCTGTTATATGTTCTCTGACCCTAGTTTTAAAGCTTCTGCCTGTTTGGTCTATGTAAATTGCGTTACAATCGTTACAATTTAGACGATAAACTCCATTTTTTTTTCTTTTTCTGGTTTGGTTTTGCAGTTCATGAGTTTATAGGCCAAATTGTTGCGATTGTACGGGGCTGGTGTTTTGTCTGTTGTAGAAGAAATGAGGTTACTAATTTTTTCTGTGATTTTTTCTATGTATTGTATCCTGAAATATGATTTATTGGTTACCGGGTTTAAGCTCCCTGGGGGGTAAATTAGTTTGAGGTTGTGTTTGATTTTGTGATGTCGTAGGATTCTGTCTATTAGGTTGAGATTGAAATTGTTATTTTGGGCAATTTGTTTTATTGTATTTAATTCATTATTATAGTTGGTTTGATTCATAGGGATGTTAAGGAGTCGAAAAATCATACTATGGAATGCTGCGTGTTTGTGCTGGAATGGGTGAGAAGAATCAACAGGGATTATATTATCGCTATGGGTTTCTTTACGAAATATCTTGAAGTCTAGGGTACTATTATTTTTGGTGATGGTGAGGTCTAAGAAGTTCAGGGAGTTGTTTTCTTCTACTTCCATGGTAAATTGGATTTTTGGGTGAATTGTGTTGATAAAACTTAAGAAATTGTCTAGTTGTCTGTTACTTCCTGTCCAAATGCAGAAGATATCATCCACATACCTTGTCCAGAAAGATATACATTTAACTAGGGGATTTTTATTGTTTAGAAGTTTGTGTTCGAAGTTATCCATAAAAATTTCAGCAAGAAGGGGAGAAAGGGAAGAACCCATAGGTAGACCTATTTTTTGTTGGTAGTAGTCGGATTCGAAGCGGAAATAGTTTTGATGGGTGCATGTGTCTAACAGAAGGAGGGTCTCAGAAATAAGGCTGTTCGAGGTGTTATTGTGATAGACCTCTATGTATATTCCAGATCGGGCAGAATGGCTAGCTGCTACGACATGTGACGAAAACAGCGTAGATCTTACATGGTACACAGATGGTTCAAGACAAAACAATCATGCTGGGTTGGGCGCGTACTGCCCAGAGTTTAATGTATCTATCACCAAGCCGCTAGGAAGATTTAGCACAGTCTTCCAAGCTGAGGTGAAGGCAATATCAGAAGCAGTGTCGTGGTGCAATGAAAATGATATCAAAGATAGAAGTATCGTAGTATGTTCTGATAGCCAGGCTGCAATCCGAGCAATTAGACATCCAATGGTGAGGTCCGCTATCGTGAAGGAGTGCAAGACTAACTGCAAAAAAGCCATGATCAGAAATACTGTATGCCTCAAGTGGGTCCCTGGACACTCAGGAATTCAAGGGAATGAAAAGGCGGACGAGCTTGCTCGAGAAGGATCTAGTAACAACCTACTCGGACCGGAACCCTGCCTTCCAATAGCCTGGGCAAACTTTAAGACTGTGTTTAACGAGGAGCTAAAAGCACGATTCCTAAAGGAATGGCGAAAGTCGGCTGGCCTAGCCCACTCCAAGTTATGTATTGCGATCCCCAGCAAGAAAAGTGCTTTAAAATTCATCTCCCGCGGAAGAAGCAGCACACGGATCATCTCGGCTTTGCTTACAGGACACGGTCCTTTCCGGAACCATCTATCCAAGATGGGGGTACTCGTGGAATCAACGATGTGTCGGTATTGCGAGGAAGAAGAAGAGACAGGATGGCATATTTTAGCGGAATGTCCGGCGATTTGGCGAGCAAGACTGAATAATTTTGAATTTTCCACTCTGGAGCCCAGGCAGCACACCGGGGCACTAAGCTTTGGGGCCATTGTGGACTTCTACAAGGAAATCGGACTGGCGTAGGACAGTCAAGTCGGGGTCGCTCTATGGGCCCAAATATGAGGCCTAAGTCGTTATTAACCCGGCGAACAACACTACTACTACTAAGGTGGTAGCGTTCTTGTACTTGTGTGCGTAATGACACATCTAGCGGTCGGAGACGTGTCGTAACTCGATACAAGTACCCACTAGGTGACTCAGTGAGGCGATTGAAGGGTTAATCGGATACATTCATTAAATTGCTTGCACGCGATTTAACCTTTTAGAAAACAAAGAACAGCAAAGAATATACTTACGATGGAAACGTAATACGACCACTTTCCCAGTTTGGTTTCCAAAATCCGTTAAGTCCACCCACGTCGTAGGTGCCTTTTACCATGACAATAAACATGGCACCCAGCATTATAAATGTCTGAATTACATCTGTCCATACGACCGCTTTGATGCCACCCTTAAAAAACCAATATAATTACATCAGCTGTTGACTCGTATCTACACTTTGTTAAGTCATACTTTCGCCTGTTGCATTGGGTCAATGGTAAGCTTGTCTCAGCCTGTCCATTATCGTTTGTAGCCGGTGTAGGTTGTCATCGAAGCTGTATTCCAGTTTGCCAATGGCCAAAGAGTCATACGGGAACAATATAAATAATGTTCATTGGCATTGGATGGACAAGGGACCAACTGTTGTGAGACGTTTTCTGTAAAATACCCTTATGAGTGTACAGCCCGTAGGAAATTGGCAACCCGAAATTTAATACTTATTAGTTTTTATTTAATTAACTAAGCATGTTATTAAAGATTTGGCTCATCAAAGTTGTAGAAGACTACTTCATGCATCATATAATTTTATAATTTTTAGTTTTCGAAATTGTAGTTTTTTTATAAAATCGCTTTTACGTGAAAAGTTATTGTTTATAAAATATCTGCATGTTTATGAGAAAACTACAATTTCAAAAATTAAAAATATCTTATAATATGATGCATGAAGTAGTCTTCTACAACTAAAATGAGCCAAATCTTTAATAACATGCATAGTTAATTAAATAAAAAATAAAAAGGAATAAATTTCGGGTTGCCAATTTCCTACGGGCTGTACACTCTTAACTCCAATTTTTTTTCCACATTTTGGCTTATTCCAATGTAAATTTAAATATTTTTAATTTTCGATAGGTACTCACAATGGAAGTGTAAAAAATGCAGACAAGACATACGCATGGCGTCACAACATGGACGTTTACTCCAGTTACTGGAAAATTAAATTAACAATTTCAATTTCAGTGACAGTAGGAGGCAGGGACGGATCCAGATAATTGTTTTGATTGTTCGGGGGGAGGGGGGGTAGGTAGTGGAGTGTCAAAATCGAAAAAAATTGAATAATCGTATGTAATATTGATGAAAATACAACGTAATAAATTAATTTACAACAGAATAACTAAGTTGGGGGGGGGGGGAGTACCCAGAATGGAAGACTAAGACCAGAGTCCAACAAGACATCTTGGAGCCGATTCTACTCCATGTGAGCAAACGCTGGACACCTGCAACAAGCGACATGAATAAAATAAATGCGGCTCAGATGAAGTGCCTAAGGCGGGGTTTCCACCGACCTCTCATTGCAGAATGCAAAGACATTGACGTGGTAGCAGACATTCAAGACTTAGGCGGGTATTCCATTGACCTCTCATTGCAGAATGCAAATGACATTGACGGAAATTTTTGTTTTACTCTATGCCATAGTTAAAATTGATGAATAACCATAGAGTAAAATCACAAAGAAACAAACTAAAATTAAAAAATGGCGCCATGGGAAATGTTAAGTACAAACATTTTAATAGATTTCTTCTTCTACAAGTTACAGCCGGATGGCTGGTTGGCAGCAACATGTGACTTCGATGCCTCCACTCCCCTCGATCCTGGCACGCTCTCTTCAGCTCCACGTATGTCTTGGCCCCTACATCCTCCATCACTTGCTGCAGGTAATCGTTTCTTGGGCGCCCAGGTCGGTTTACGCCTTCTATTGTTCCCTCTATGATGCAGCTTACTAAGTTTTCGTGACTAAGCAAATGGCCAATCCAGTGAGCTCTTCTTTTCCTTATCGATGCAAGGAGAGTTTTTGTATCGCTTACTCTGGTTAGAACGTCATCATTTGCAACATGGGCTTGCCAAGGTATTCGTAGCATGCGACGATAGCACCACATCTCAAATGCATCGAGTTTCTTTATTTGTTTCTCACTTATGCACCACGTTTCACATCCGTAAAGAGCAACGCTATAAAAAGAAAAATTCAAATTTTCGTCAATGTCATTTGCATTCTGCATAGAGAATACCCGCCTAAGTCTTGAATGTCTGCTACCACGTCAATGTCTTTGCATTCTGCAGTGAGAGGTCGGTGGAAACCCCGCCTAAGACGGATTGCTGGTGGAACAAGGTGGGACCGAATCCGACATGACCGCATCAGACAAGACCTGCAAGTGGAGTCCATAGAGAGAAGAATGGAGAACAAGCAGCTGCAATGGTTCGCCCACGTCCAAAGGATGGACGAGAACAGGATCTCCAGGATGGCCACAAGAAGACCAATTGAGGACAACTCTCGAGGAAAAAGTTGAACAACTCGCCGGAGCAAGAGGGATAGCAATAGCCGAGCTCAAGGCGTTATTGTCCGACCCGGGTGAGTTCAAGAAATGAGTTCGGGGTGACCCCCCCCCCCCCGGCACTAAGGGGGAAGAGGAAGACGAAGAAGAAAAACTGAATAAAAAATAATAATACACATCATTAAAATGTATTAATACCAACCTTGATTGAAGGCAAGGGCCGGAACGTAAATAACTATAGGCAGCCAAAATACCTACACAGACAAAAAAAGAAAGAAGATGTAATTAGGCACTAAGTAGATTTCATTATAATAGGGTACAAGGACTGAACACAAGTACTACATAGGCACGTATATAGACGACTGAAAAGATACATACCTGTATGTTATGAAGCGCTTAGAAGTTAAGGGGTGTTAGTGACATTTTGTATGATAAGTGTACCATGCTGTTACTCTAGCTGCTCTTTTTCTTAGAAACCAACAGGATCATCGGGATCTGTCATTTTGACAATTCTAGAAAGGAAAAGGGGTATTCGGGGAATTCCTGTACAGTTTCGATGGGGTTAACAACAGTTACTGTAGCCTCAATTATCTACAATGTTTATTTGTGTCAATGAGGTTCTGTAGGGACAGTTTTGGTCACTAGGTTCGCTGACGACAAACCGATATCCATATTATTCAAAATGGCCGCCGTTTGGATCCGAAAACTAAGCTCTTAGCATCTAATTAATTCTTTTAATATTTTTTATAGTATTTTTACTATGCCTGGGCTTTATTTCGCTGCATATAATTTAATATATGTATTCTCCATGATTTATAGAAAAATATCACTTCAAAATAAGACGTAATTAAAAATCATTTTAAAATAGTATTGAGGCTTATGGAAAAATCAACGCTTTGATATCATTGCAACTGGTGCTGCCATCTACAAAATGACGCCACGAATGAACCCCATTGCACCACTTGGCTTCTAGACGCTTCATATGATACATTCATTAAATTGTTCGCACTGTTGGGCCCGAGCCCTTACACTTCCATATGATTTGCTTGCGGAAGCAGGGGACCAATAGAAAAACCGCCATGTTCAAACATATCAAACTTTCGCGCCAAATGAAACTCAATAGTTTTCTTATGGTGTCTAACTCAAGATTTTTAAAACTAAAAAAATGTGTCTTTATTAAATATTTAGGCTGTCTAACTTTACTATTATGATAAATGTTTTCCCAAAATAGCTGATAATTATGTGGATTAAAAAGAAACAATAGCATCAAAAAAGTTCAATCATCCGAAACAGTATGAAATATGAAACCCTATATGAAATTTCAAATGTAGCAAATGCAAAATTAAATTATAGACAATTATAAGGGCAACAAAAAGGAATTTCGTCTTAATTTTTAAATAAAATACATAATACCTCCTGCTGTGAAGGCCTAAATAAGGCGGATATTTGAGGAGGCTGTTTACAAACATGGCCAACTCCAAGTTGTAGAATTTTTCAGGGGAGCGGATTTTCTGTTGAAAATTGCATTAAGTTTATAGCTAACCCTAGACTTCTCAGCGTTTCTGTGAGCAATCTGGCTGCATTTGTCACTTTATTTTACAACGGGCGGGTGGACATTACAATTTTCTGCAAGGTCGGATCAAAACCCCATTTTGTAAAAGAATGGAGTTGGCCACGTTTGTAACCAAGCTCCTCATTTGGGTTTTCAAATGTCCATGCGACATAGCTTCTAGTATATTATATTAAAAGTTCTTTGGTTGGACCAGTCGAGATTGCAAATACACAATGAATATTCCTGCTATGCTTTCCCAAGTCCCGCCTCTCCAAGCAAAAATCCTATTCTCCATTTTCAAACCAGATATAACTACTTTGCATGTGTTTGGATGTATGCACAAAACTAATAGGGTTTCCATTTATAATTTAATGCATTAAGGTCACAAGTGGACATTTGCTCATTTACTGAAATTTTTGATATGTTGCAAAGTAGTTCTATCTGATTTGAAAATGCAGCATAGGAAATTTGCATAGAGAGACGGGACTTCGGAAAGCATAACAGGAATAGACATTGTGTGTTTGCAAACTTGGCTGGTCCAACAATATACGATTAACATTGAAAAATATATTATTCTAATTTCCTTTGGGATCCCCCCTTCACAATTGTAAAACTACCTTATTGTTTATTGTGTTTATGTATATAAATATACGATTTTCATTTCATTTTCATTTCATTTCATAATATCTATTATACATAAAACAATAGACAAATAGGGCTGACTGTTGATACTTACAAGGCTGATGGTAAATAAGGCAGATCCAAAAAATCTTGCTTTATTGTCAAATCTCATATGTAGATACTGTAAATATATAATAGCTGTCAATTATTTTTTAAACTTTTTATATTGTATATATATCCACACATTGGATAGAGAAAACCCATTGAAAATGTAACTCCATTATGTTATGCACAAAATTAAATTGACAATATTCATGTAGGCTATCGGACTTAGGTAAATAATAAATACTCATTTCTACATTCATAGGCTAAAATCACGTGCAAATTAAGTGTTAACAATAAACAAATGAAATATTAATTTCCCATCCAAGACCACAGTTTTGTAGCCTATTATTGTACATTAAACACACAGCGCGTAAGCCCCAAGGACGTAGCGTTATAATTGTAAAAAAAATTATAATAATTTACAACAAATAAAACATCGTCTGTAGCCTATATATATCCACTTTCAAATGCAGTGATTCTGTTCTTCATGCAAACTACATAAATGTAGTACACTATGTTAGTTATGTTTTAGATACCGGAAGATATGGTCACCGAGCACTAGTAGTTTTAAGTTACGATTGTAGTCTTAGGTTAGTAGTAAGATTCGCTCAAAATTGTTGTTACGAATGTTATGGTGAATATATTAAAAAAGAAATAATGACTTTTTTGTTCTATAAATTAGCCAACCTAGCTGAGTTAGGGCCAGGGACGGTTTCAGAACAAGTTTTCGGGGGGGGGGGGCGGTGACATGAAAAATATAAAAATATCGCGTTTCCCTTACTTGAGTGGCAATTTCTCTTCATTTCCTTCAAAAGTCCATTCTATCTAGTATAAAGCTATTTTTCTCGGGGGGGGGGGGGGGCGACGGCCCCCACCGCCCCCCCAAGGATCCGTCCCTGGTTAGGGCTATAAAACGTTTAAAGCTCATCTAGGAAAGCCCGGGACCACCTGCTTTACACGCATGGCCAGAAAATGTAACTAGTGTGAGACTCGAACCAAAAACCTTTCGGGTGAAAGTCAGAGTCTGTTCCACTACTCTACTTGTTCTGACATATATATTTATTTATCCGTACTCACCTCATAAGTAGATGAAAGTCGTAGATCGTGAAATACGGGTATGACCAGCCAGCTCGCCAAAAAACCTACTGATACAAAACTGAAACCTATGTACATAAACTCGGTACCATGCAGGTACATTTCAGTAGGGAGACCCAGGAGGCTGATGCCTGATATAAAACTGAAATAAAAATTCGAAATGCAAGAGTATAATTTAACAAAGGGTTAGTTGAACTTACATTGCCTGTTGTGTTAATAGTTGTAGTTAGTCGAGGAAGTCGATGTTGTTGGAATTGAGTAGACAGTTGTAAACTTGATCTTGTGGAATACCCGCCTTTACAACCAATGCCACAATGTTACTGTAATTCAGTGGTTCCCAAACTGTGGTCCGCAGGCATGCACCAGGTGCTGGTACACGGACCAAAGTAGGAAACAAGAAAATTAAACAGCTGAGTTATTGGAGATTTGAATTAAAATACAGTAAGTGTTGCCATTGAACTATAAAATCTAACAGGTACCAGTCCTAAACATTTAATCAAATATTAGCACGTAGCCTAATTGAACGCACAAACTACTTGATCTTGGTCCTCTTCCTGTCAAAGCCATGATGGTCCACGGAAAATCAAAAAATAATCTAGTGGTCCACGGACAAAAAAAGTTTGGGAACCCCTGTAGTATTAAGTACCTATTAGGCAAATTATGCAAAACACTTGCTATAATAAGCTCACAAAAGCCTAATAAAAAGACCTCATTATTTCTTGTAACGACATTAATAGAACCAATATTGTTTAAACAACCAATTTTTAAATGCCAAAGTGCTATTGCACTGATTTTTAATGAGCTGGGAATAAAAGCGGGTTCTGAATCTGTGAAACGCACACCTCAACAATCTGTCGCCTTAAGATGTACCGATTGTGCTTTGTATCCTTGGCTGCTTTCGTCGTTGCCGGTTATGGCCAAGACACAAACATGCAGGCTCCAGGTAAGTTCTTTATTTTTTATTGTTTATTTTGGGAATAATAACCTACTCTGTTCAACTAGATCATCGACAAAAATCCCCGGTTATACATAATTATACATACCTACATACATAATTGTCTTGTCTCTAATTGTCATTCAAAGTAGAACTGACTCTCGCTCATGTTAAATATAAAAAGCCCAAAAGGTAATGGTTTGAATTACAACTACAGTCATCCGTAATTCCCAACATTCGGGTGAACAAATTGAACATAACACTGAACAATCTCTTTTTTACAGGCTTTTACATGCGGCAGAATGATTTCGGCAACTTTGGGGATTTCTTCAAGAGGCAAAAGGGCCCCAACAACTTTGGCGACTTTGGGGATTTCTTCAAGAGGAACATTGAAGTGGCCGACTTATTGAATTTCTTCCAGAGGCCAAATGATTTCGCCGACTATGGGGATTTCTTCAAGAGACAAAAGGGCTCCAACAACTTTGGCGACTTTGGGGATTTCTTCAAGAGGCAGAAAGGGTTCGGAGATTTCGGAAACTTTGGCAATTTTTTCTAATGACTCCATTAATACGGTACTGAGTTATTCTCTTGAAAATTTTGTTTTAATAAGCATCTCACTCCATAATACACATAGAGAAGACTTTAAATGTAATTGCCTTATTATTTTACACTATTACACCCAGCAAGCATGAGGAATTGTTATGTTCGGAATTACGACCTCACACAATTTTAAAAGGGGTAACCTTCTCACATAGTAGAGTGGCAAACGAACCCTTATATTAAATTGGATGGAAATTAAAATGAAATAAATAAACAAAAAAAATCAATGAATTTAGTTCTACTAATAGCTGAATTGGTGTGTTTGTGTAAATTAAATATATGGAGACGTCAGTGGAAAAACCGGAAAGGTGATCAAAAGTTGATTTTTCGGATATCTAATTTTAAAGTTTAAAGTAGCCATATCTTCCCCTGTATACTGTTTTTTCCCACGCCATTTGCGCAGAATCTAGATTGTTTCTCTCAGATTTTGTTCGGCCATTTAAAACTGCATTAAAAACTAAACAGAATGCCACCACCAATGCACCTTTCCCGTTTTCCCCCTGACGTCTTCATATATATATACTATTACCTTTCCTTGTGATTAGAAACATATAGAATACCTAATGGAATACTGAGGAGGTTCATTCCTCACTAGGAACCTTACCTCTCAACGCGTATTAACTGCACCTACGACAAAAATCTACACAAAAATCTGAGTATAGATTCAACTTTACCTAACCCTGTTTTGTGTTCCTTAATTCTTTCTTGAACATTTCATCCGGTTTGACCTCCATGCAATCCCTCTAATGCACTTTTAAAAGCTGCAGTATACTATTTATTCCCTTACCTTGCGATTAGAGACATGGCTACGGGAAAGACCTGCATATTTCTTCCACCCATCAAATACTCAGTAGCCTCATCCCCTCCAGGTTCCTTTCCTCTCAAAGCATAATAAACCCCTACAGCCGCACATCCCACAAGCATAGACACAAACACAATGTAGTCGTCCAGACCGAATTTCTGAAAATTGCGCTGGACCTCCTCAACAGTGAGTAGTCTATCGGTTACGTTATCCATGGTGAGCTGCTGTTGGTAGATTGGTTGACTACCGTTGCATTATCTGGGAAGGACAATAGTTTATTAATTGGCCAGTAATACTGGAGTTTCTGAGTAACCTATGGTTACGTTATCTATGTCCGTCTGCGAAGATTGATACTGTACATGGTACATTGATACTGGGGACATGGAAGGAGCCTCCCCGAAGATTGCGCTTATGAGCGATCGGGCGTCCCTGGTAACGGCGGGAATTACCCCGTCGGCCAATCCTTCCACCACCGGGTCAAGCGACAACAACGTGTCCAAGGCTCGGACACGTTAAGTAAGTAAGTAAGTAAGTAGATACTGTACACACCACAAGGCACAAAAACTAATATGTAGTCGTCCAGACAAATTTCTGAAAATTGCGCTGCTGATCCCACAAGCATAGACACAACCCTATGTAGTGACAAGGGCGCATTTTGCCCCCAATTTAGGGTGGGGGGGGGGTTAGCGGGCAGATTCAGTGGTTTATAACATTAAAATCCATTATTATTGTTGACTCCCACTGTAAACCCATTTTTATCTAGTGTAAGTTGGTTTTATTTGGGGGGGGGGGGGGGGTCCAGACCCTAAAATCCGCCCTTGTGTGGTGGGTAAGTGGGTAAGTGAAAACTTATATTTTTGTGGCAAACTTCGTTGCCTATAGAGGAGGCAGATAGCCTACTTAAGTACGAGGTTATATATAATTTTAAAAAAGTTAATCGGGAACAAAATGATGAATTAACACAGCTGCAGATAGAGCGGAATACTGCATGACCAGTGACCGCTACCGTAAAACCCACAACTTCGGAGTTCTGCCCAGTGATATTACCTCAAAAAAGTAAATTTTTTCGCAATCAACAATGTGAACCATCACTAAGATTTACAATGTTTACGTATTAATAAGAAAGCAACTAATATTATTTATTAAAAAAAATTTTTTTTTTGTAATAGTCATACCTGAAAAGTGATAGGTCAAACCATAACGTGCCTAAACCTGAATTTGAAAGATTTATAATGTGATATTATCATAGAAAATAGCTCACGTGATGACTGAGATAGTTCATACTGACTGCAGAGAAGCGACAAAATGAGCTGAGTGACAACTCTCTAATAACTTAAGATCCTTTCCGAGGTCAGCCATTTTGTCCTTGCTAGGGCTATCATGTCAATGTAGCCAAAATACGCTTACTGGTACATTCCGGCTAAATGCGTAGGTTTGTCTACAGTAGACTCTACACGCATTTTTTTTTTGCTTGCCTATTTATACGTTGGTTACAATGGTTCGGCCACGTCCAAAAGGATGGACTAGAACAGGGCCACCCGGAGGTTGGCGGAAGCAAGGCCACAAGGAAGAAGTTCCAGACCGAGGACAACCCTCGAGGAAAGGATTGAACAACTCGCCGGAGCAAGAGGGAAGACAATGGCAGAGCTCAAGGCGTTAACGTCCGACCGGGGTGAGTTCAGGAAATGGGTTCGGGGCGACCCCCCCCCCACGGTGCCCACACGACATTAAGGGGGAAGAAGAAGAAGCAGAAGAAGCCTCTTATGCGTTATTAGACTTTAGTATATTGTTTTCCTATTTATACATTAGTATAGTTTAAGCCAAGGAAATCAGTTAATTTGAAATGTGTATATACATATACCAACTGACGGTTAAGAAACGGAAACTAACATAATTCAGGCCGTGTGATGAGGAACGAAAAGGATTGCCTGCATGTAATAATCCAAGGGAAGGGCTCTCGGCAGAAGAACATCCTCATTGAATAACCTGAGGCAGAAGTTTAGTTGGAGCATGTAGCATGACTTCCTTTTTCAGAAAAGCAAGGTTCAAAATTCAAATTGCCATAATTATTGCCAATCATCAATAGAAGAGGTAAGACTATCTGAGCTGTTGGCACTTGTAGTCGATGTGGGTTGACATCGGGGAGTGAACCAGTTTGCCAATGGCTAGAAATTCATTCGGAAACAACACCATCCAATGATGTCCGAGAACCGATGGGGTCGTTGACTGGGGTTCAATGGGTCACACTACAAGTAGGTCTTTGTCAATAGAAAATCCCATCTTCAATCATAATTATAAATAAATAAATATAGACTTTTTGTTTTATTATTAAGCCAACCTAGCGGAGTTAGGGCTATAAAGCCCTCTCTTACCTAAACTAGGAAGGCCCGGGACCGGCTGCTTTACATGCCCTCCGAAGCATGGGCAGAAAATGTAGCAAGTGTAAGACTCGAACCAACAACCTTTCGGGAGAAAATCGGGGTCTGTACCAATAATACTCTATATGTCATGACAATTGTATAAATAAATAAATAAGAAACTTCTTCCATATATCCGAAAGAGAAATAAATCTGGACTTGGCGGGAGTCGAACCCACGATCTATATGCCTTGCCAGGGCATTGTGTTACCCCTGCCTTTGTAAAACTAATTGTCATTTAATTATAAACAAGCAGGATGATTAGTAACGAAGGCGCCCATTCCACCGACCGGCTAGGGCTATTTACAAAAAACGGTGACGTGGTAGCAGACATTCAAGACTTAGGCGGGGTTTCCACCGACCTTGCATTGCAGAATTGACGGAAATATTTATTTTCCTCTATGCTATAGTTAAAATTGATCAATGATCATACAGTAAAATCACAAACAAACATACTAAAATTAAAAAATGGCGTTATGGGATATGTTAAGTACAAACATTTTAATAGATTTCTATAAAGAGAAAAATTCTAATTTTCGTCAATGTCATTTGCATTCTGCAATGCGAGATCGGTGGAAACGTCACCTAAGTCTTGAATGTCTGCTACCACGTCACCGTTTTTGTAAATAGCCCTAGCCGGTCGGTGGAATGGGCGCCGAAGCAGTATAATCCGGGATGGTTGGCTGTGGTCAATACAATGCAATACAATACAATATATATAAAATATATAATATATATTTCCTTTAAATTGTACAATACATGTTAAGTATAAGATAAAATCATCAGAGTATCGTCAAAATCAGGTAGTTCTGTCATTGTCATTGTGCTAGTGCCTCAGTGACAGCGTAGACAGCTTTCTCTAAGAGATGGTTTCTAAGCAATTTAGGGAAGTTAGAAGCATTTCTCGCCGCTCTCAGTTCAATTGGGAGTTTTCTAGGGTAGCCGAAACCTTGTAGTATAGGATCCAGTCACTCACACTTGGCTGTGCGTGGCGCTGGCCTTACAAGGTCTCCCCGTTGTCTCGTGTTGTAGGTGTGAGTGTCCCCGTTTTGTTTAAATGTCCCCCACACCTCAGGCTTTAAGATATGTAAAATGCAGCTAAATATGTACAGACTTGGGGCTGTCATGATTATTAATGATTTGAAGTGAGAGCGACAACTGTCATTCTTAAAGCGTACTTCCAAACGTTACGTAAACAACTGCGGTGAATATCTTCAGTGGAACTGCGTTGACTTCTAAGACTGTACCCAGGAGGCTAAATAGTTGCTGCTTAGAAGTCTACGCAATACCACTGAAGATGTCGGCCCCAGATGTTGACGAAACGTTTCAGAGTGACCAGTGCCTATCATCCCGGCCGTGAAAGCCTTTGTAATTACGTATAGTATGGTTGGTCTGTAATTATAACCTCAAAACCCTGATGGAGGTAAGGATAAAAAAAAAAGAAAAAACTGGGCTTGGCGGGATTCGAACCCACGATCTACGCCTAACCGGGGCGTCGTCTTAACGGCTGGACCACAAGCCCCGACAAGTCCAGTAAATGCCAATTCCTCTACTTATGCTCTAATTGACATGATTCGTGTTGCTAGACAGGTTAGCACAACTACACAACTGTCTAACCGAACAGGTCTGTGAGCTGACTTAATTGCATAAAGGCAATGCTTTATTCATTACATTGTAGTATTATATGGTATATATAACACTGACATTAAATTAACTTTGGCTGAAGAGGTAACCTCCTCGTTATAACCGAAATTATAACGAGGAGGTTACCTCTTCAGCCAAAGTTAATTTAATGTCAGTGTTATATATACCATATAATACTACAATGTAATAAAAAAAAGGAACTAGGTACTGTAATATATCAAAAACATTTATATATACTCTTTTAAATAACGTAATATAATCCTAGGCAGTACCAATATAGCTATATCAACATGGCAACATATCAGAAGCTTTTAAGACATCTTGGTAGGTACATACTGTAGATAATATTAAATGCAACAAGTTGTAAATAAATAAATCCATTTTATAAAAATAATTTGTTCTATACGGCTATTTTGACATTATATTACACTATTCTTCAATCTGTTATATAAAATTAAATACATCAATGCATCTACACATAAATTGCATGCTCCTATAGTATACATAGGCCTACTAGGTATTCAAAATACCTGCCATATAAGAAATTAATTTTTTGCTCGTTAGGAAAACGCTTCTTAATTAGTATACGGACAATGTGAACATAACAGCAATTAATGATGAGCTATATTTTGAGCGTAATGTAAATTTACACTTTACATAAATTTATATTTAAATACATATTCTAGGGATACAATTTATCATTTTATGTAAACCGGTATTGTTTGAAGAATTGGAATAAATTTATTTCAATTTGAACATTTGGATAGTATGCACTTTCATTAATAAAATAATAATAATAATAATTAAAAAAATATTTTGGACCCCCCCCCCCCCAAAAAAAAAACTAAGTGGAACTTGATGAGTTATGTAGGTACTACCCGACCATTATCGACGAATTGATATTTCATTTCATTAATAAAAATGGAATAAACTCAGTATTCCGCTTATTATGCAAGTTTTCAAATAAACAGTGTTCCAAAATCCAAATGTCATCCTAACGTGGTATAGTTTCAGTAGCAATATAGGCTGCCTAATTATACACAGGGACGCATCCAGCCCATGCCGGGGGGGGGGGGAGGTAGGTAGTTCTGGGTCAAAATAGGAAAAACATATGTAGGATCGATTAAACTAGAGCGTAATAAATTAATGTACAATTTGGGGGGGGGGGCAGGTACCCCGTACTCCGTCCATGGGTATACATAACAGTAACTGATGAGTTATTTGGGTGTAATTTGGGTAAGTTATTGAAAAGTATTCGGTAAGTGGGCTGAAAGGTTCAAAATTTGCCCAAAATATTGGCAAACTTTCTTTCGAATTTTATGTGGGCATAATGTATTTATGATTTTTGATATATATGACCCAATTCAACAATATACAATTGTAGTTTCAGCAATTTCTGCCCGTTCAGTCTTCGATATTCCACTTTCAGAATGTTCATTTGGTAATTTTGATCATCTGAAAAATTTAAAAAAAAAATTAATTTAAAACGATGATGTGAAATCATTCCCAAGGTGAGTAGGCTAATATTTCGTTGAAACACATTTGTTTGTACTGTAATTCATCTGCATGGTACAGCGTCCAACTGCACAAATAAAAAAGCGAAAATTTGTAATTACCAAATTTACAGTTTTTTTTCTGTAAAATTAGTGTACCTTATGTTTTTAAATATATATTCACTTATAAGCCTTTTGCATGTAAGCAACTATTCCAAGCAGAAAATTCCATTAAAAAAATAATACAAGTGTAGGTATTTTTACAAAAATAAAAAAATAAAAATATAACAGACTGAAGATGACCAAGTAGTCGCAATTTAAATATTAGCGCCAAACAATTCGATGGTGACTGGTGCTTAAGTAACTATTCCAACCAGAATATTCCATTGATAAAATAATTTGTACCGTTTGGACACTAAGTGTAGGCATTTTTACGACAGTAAAAATTTTAATAAATAACGGCCTAAAGATCACAGCTAGTAGTAGCAATTTAAATATTGGCGCCAAACAAACGATTGGATGCGACTCGTGCGCCACCTACGTTTTCAAACCTACAACCATTCTTTTTCTATCCATCTCTGAAACCGATAACTAGTATCATCAGTTTTCATATTATTATCATTTCATTTTTCTTTACTAAACAGGTATACAACTACTACTACAATGCTGTTACTATTTGACAACGTCTCTTACTGGGGAAAACCCCCAAGTACCGCTCGGGAAAGGTTGCACCGTCACTAGTAAGCTAAGCGCACTATCTGTTTGTTAACTTATCATACATGTATTTACATTATTAATAAACTACCTTGGAAGCTCAAACTTACTTCGTCCTTTTTCAAAATTTCCAGCAGTTCCTTTTCCTCCGGTAAAGTTACCGCAGAGTCTCTCCTACCCAACTTCCTCCTTACGTACGGCGAAAACAGCAAGGGGTCCATTTTGCTGTAGTCATTCCCACCAGTTACATAGCTGATGAGCAACGATAGAATCACTGTCACCACACCCCCTAATGCTGTGTAATACAAGTAGCTGACTCGATATAGGGGAAACGTGTCTGAGGAACTGAAAAAAAAACAAGTTAAGAATCATGATAAAGCAGCCATGTTGATTCCATGAGAGCAGAATATGTTTCAAACTGCGGTAAACTTGGTAGTGTGCACAGCGTTGACAAGGGAATGGAACATGATAACGTGCTGAGACTGTACTAGTCAGTCTACGTGCGTGGTGAGTCCTGGTCACCTCCGAACTAATCGTGTGACTTTACCATGTTCCCCAAGTGGTTCGGGATCCACTATAAACAGGAGGTCCACCCTGTCAGTCAACTCCCCTTTCCCCCGAGGTGAAGGAATCTGCCCTTAGGGTGCCTCAAGTTAATATACAGACTCACTCCCCCCGCCAGGCTGACAGGGTTGCTTGAAAGCAGAAATGCTGAAAGCGTTGGAAACAACAACAACAACATGATAAAGTAGTTAAATCCTTATAGGCCGTAGTCAACTTGAAAGCAAACGTTTCGCAAGCATGTGCGCTCGACATCTTCTGTGGTACTATACAGACTTATTAGATCAGTTTCATGGTGGCATGATGGTAGCGTCCTTGTACTTGTTCGAGGCTCAACATACCTTGCGATCGGAGACGTGTCGTAACTCGTCATAAGTACCTACTAGGTTACTTAGTGAAGCGACTGAATAGGTCAATTGAATACATTCATTATATCTGTTGTACAGTATATGCTATTCACATTTGAAATATTAACTGTCCGTCCCGTATGAAATTGGCAGCCCGACATGTAATACTTCTAATTTTGTATTAAATTTACTAAGCAAGTTATGCAAACATGGGTACATTTAAATATTAGAAGGCTACTTTATGAATCATATATTAGTTGGGTAATATTAATTTTTGTTTTGCATTTTTCTCATCGCTTCCATTTTAGCCGTCACTCATTTTTATGAAAAAGCTACGGTACACACAATTAATAATGCACTATTATACCTATTTTTATTATTTTTTTATAAATCGGTTGTATTTTTATGCCTCAACAGTAGTAACTAGATCTAGACCCCTTTTCTATCAACCACCTAGCCGAGTGGACATTACCTTTCATTCCACTGTAACCAGAATTACAACTCTTAGACACTTAGACCCATTTTTTGATAAATTAACAGTCTATAGAAGAAAGTGTCTTAATGTATTTGCTTGAGATTGCCTCTTTATAGGTATTTGTTTTAATACTATTGCGTCAGCATTGAATTTATTGTTTCTATTAGTTAAGTTATATTCTACTCGCAGAAGAATTTTTTTAATGTTATTATTAATTTAGATTATTGTACAATGTATATGGTGAACACTGTTTTTGTACAATTAAAAACTTATTCTATTCTATTCTATTATACCGAGTCCTTTTTATCTACCCACGTGATTACAGGTCTGAATACACACATACTGTAGATAGGCTACTTACGGTATAGTGACATTAGGCGTCAGAGATATAGATTCGAATGTATAATCACAGCCTTCAGTAGACAAAGGTTTATTAGGAAAGAAAACAGCTCCTGTTGCCAATGCATGTTGTCCTCCCAAAATAATCATAGCGCTTACAGACATTCCTCCCAAACCTCCATATAAAGCTCCCTAGAAATAATGAAATATAAATATTGACTTTTTGTTCTATTACTAAGCCAACCTAGCGGAGTTAGGGCTATAAAGCCATCTCTTACACTCAACTGGGACCACCTGCTTTACACGCCTTCCGAAGCATTGTCAGAAAATGTAGTTAGTGTGGGACTCGAGCCAACAACCTTTCGGGCGAAAGTTGGAGTCTGTACCACTACTCTATATTTCCTGTCAGAAGAGGTACATATGTGTCTGAGTTTGCTACTTTCAAATGAGTCTATCCCCATTCTTTTGGAACATGAGTTTTTGATTGGATTGGATTCCATGTTTAAAGCCCTGCCAACGGCCTTACCATGTTGATTCCATTAGAGCAGAGTATGTTTCAAACTGCGGCAACTTGGTAGTGTGCACAGCGTTGGCAGGGGAACATGGTGGGACATGATAACGTGCTGAGACTATACCAGTCAGTCTACGTGCGTGGTGAGTCCTGGTCACCTCCGAATTAATCGTGTGACTTTACTATATTCCCCAAGTGGTTCGAAATCCACTATAATCAGGAGGTCCACCCTGTTAGTCAACTCCCCTTTCCTCGAGGTGAAAGAGTCTGCCCTTAGGGGCCCTCAAGTTAACAAACAGACTCACTCCCTCCGCCAGGCTGACAGGTTTGCTTAAAAAAGCAGCAATGCTGAAAGCAGGTGTTTCTAAACAACAACATGTTTAAAGCCCTATCGATGGACATTTTGGCTCCAAAAAATATTTCGCCCATGTTATGGTCCTATAAAGTTAAACATTTTTTAAGTTAAAAGTTTGAATGAACAGGCACGAGTTAACCTTTACATTTGCTTCGGAGGGCATGTAAGGCAGGCGGTCCCGGGCCTTCCTAGTTGAGTATATAGCCCTAACTCCGCTAGGTTGGCTTAGTAATAGAACAAAAAGTCCTTATTTATTTCTTTTATTTTACATGTTTTCTTCTTATCATTTAGTATAGGTACCGTAATAGATAAAATGAGTAGTGGGAAAAATTGTCCTAAATTAAATTTCGGTTGCCTTGACTTTCCCTTACCCAAAGCACTGAACTGATCGATCAATGGGACAATAATTGCGTAGTCAAGAACAGGTAGACCTACGTCATAATACAACACAGTAATAATGACAGGTCTTTAAGTAAAGGTATTGGGGCATGAATAATATAATTGAAATGTAATGAAATGAAATGAAAAAACGACTTTATTGCAAAAAAAGGCGAACAATAAGACTATAAAGTCTTGTTTTCATGCTAACCTTAATTGATGATTTTAATTTTTTTTTAAATAATTTTTAATTTAAAACTTAAACTTTCCTGGTGAAAGCAACCTGTGCGGTTATGTTACTCTATCCTAAACATACCTGCAGTCTGATCGAGGCGTTTATAATACCGGGGTTAAATAAATACCCTAGGATTATAATTGTAAATAAACAAATTTTGAACAGCACTTTCCATTATAAAATTATCTTGTTTACCAGTGGGTTAAATAAATACCGGTATTATAAACGCCCCGATCAGGCTGCTGGAGTTGGAAAGCATATATAGAAAGGTTCCGCAGAATTTTTTTTACATTAATTTTTTTCTTGAAAATTAAGTCTTTTTTTTTTGTTTTTTTTTTACCTTTTCTTACCTTTGCATTGATCCATGGGAGTAACATACCCCCAAGAAATAGTCCAAAGGCAGCACCGCTTGTTATAGCCCCCAAACTCACTGATAGCTGGAAATTGCAATAGCACAATTAATATGGCCTTAGATTATATTATATATTATAATATATATATATATATATATATTATAGATTATATGGCATAGTGGTAGCTTGTTCGTACTTTGTGCGAGTCTCTAAACATCATGCGATCGGAGACCTTTCGTAAATTATTCGGATACAATCAATGAATATTATATGTATACGATTGAACTTTTAAAAAACAAAAATTAAAAAAATTAAAATTACCAACAGTGTCGCCCTGAGCTTACATATACGGCTGGTGTTATCATAGTTTGGTTTCCATACCTAGTTTGTGAGCACACAAAACTCTGAGACTTAGAAGATGATTTTTTTTCGGAATTTCAACTAAGTTATACTATTTCAATATCCAAAGCAACAGGGTGGAACGTCAGAAATAATTCATTTGGTACTGTAGAGAACTACACTATAAAACGGAAGATTAATAAATAAATAATAAATAAATATAGCCATATATTTCCGTTAAATTATACATTCAAGTAATCAACATGTAATCGACGAGAAAGTATAGAAAGTACGGTATTAACATCTGTTCAAACAATAAGAATCTTACCTGCAGAACAGAGCCCAGTTTTTCAACAATAAAGACCAATATCACGCAGATAATTCCAAAAATTACTACAACAGAGCGTAAAATGATGCTTGTCGTACGATTTGTGAGTTTTCCACTTATATTGGGTTTCACAAAGTCTTCCAAAACGACAGCCGACATTGAATTTAGTCCTGTTGACAGGGAGCTAAAAAAAAGTTGAAAAAAAGTATAGTCAATTCCATGTTATGCTCTTATGGCGCGTGGCTCGCCGAGTCTCGTTCGAAGTTCGACCAGCCTTGCGCTATTGGAACACGAAAGTTTGTAGCCTGTCGTGCAAGCTTGTGTGGAAGCGTGGAGGCTCGTTCGGTATAATCAAAGGCATGTACTGGCAAAACCGGTCCTAAAATGGGCGAAGCCATAGAGGTGCAGGGGGGGGGCGTGTGTTCACCCCCCCCCCTTAAAGATCTGACGAGTTCACACTAGATAGAATTGGGTTTTCTTGGATGAATTTACACAATATAAAAAAGTGCGGGGAATTTAAACTAGATACAGTGAATAAGATTTTATTGCTTATGTTCCAAAAAATTTGAAGTAAACCCGCGGAAAAAAATCGATTTAATATAACTTTAGCACCTGTCCCCCCTCTGGATCCAATTCTAGCTATACGCCCATGGGGCCCTGTTGCTATATACCTATGGTATTAGTTGGACAACGCCTAGTCATACCTGAGCGCAGCACTGAATACACCAGCCACAAAAAGCCCGGGCATACCCGGGTATTCCTTCATTGTGTCCATTACAAATAATGGTAAAATTTGGTCTTTAGCCTTGGCTAGTCCCGTAGTCAGAGGATCGCAGTTCTTATATGAGGCGTACGCTAACAGGCCACAGAATCCACAAGAGAGAACATAAAAGTTGCAGCCGAGTACGAAGACCCAGAGGGCTCTGAAAGAAACATGTGGGTGTAGGATAAATAAATTTAGGCATATAAAATGTGATATCCATATAGGCATGAGGTGTACATCTATGGCAGTGGCACGTCTCTGGATGGCTTGATGAACTTCGGGCCTGGTGTGTTGGACCTGCCGCCGGCCGCTGACAATGAGAGCGAGGAAGTAGCAATGTATGCCGATATCCACAAGAGAGTGCATAAAAGTTGCAGCCGAGTACGAAGACCCAGAGGGCTCTGAAAGAAGCATGGGGGTGTAGGAAAAATAAATAAATATAAAATGTGATATCCATGTAGCCATGAAGTGTACACCGATGGCAGTAGTACGTCTCTGGATGGCTTGACCTACTTCGGATCTGGTGTGTTGGACCTGCCACCGACCGCTGACAATGAGAGCGAGGAAGAAGCTTTGTTTGCGTACCCTTTGAACAGCATAATTATTGGGATCACATCATTGGACCCCAGCCATTCATATTATGACCATTGCCGATTAATAAACAGTAGTTTAACCTAGTTAGCAAAGACAACCATGTTCTTCAATGGCAAGTCAATCAGATCGACCTGGTCGATATTGGCAGCCCCAAAACAGTCCAACCGCGCTCGCCACATTTACGATGTATGTAGTTAATGCATATTGTACTTAATGGTAGGTACCTTTTGGCTAATTTTAGAGTCGGCAATGTCAAATATCGCTGGATCATGTTCTGGTTAACCACAGCTGTCTGCAACGCGTGTATGGAACCACCAAAGAAGATGGTAAATACTGTGTGACGCTGCGTCGGATCCGGATCAAACCTGAAAAAAAAAAAAAAAACAGAAGTGAGGAGCTTGGTTACAAACGTGGCCAACTCCATTTTTTTTTTCAAAAAATGGGGTTTTGATCCGACCTTGCAGAAAATTTTAATGTCCACCTGCACGTTGTAAAATAAAGTAACAAAATCAGCCAGATTGCGCACAGAAGCGCTGAGAAATCTAGGATTAGCTATAAACTTAATGCAATTTCCTACAGTAAATCCGCTCTCCTGAAAAATTCTACAACTTGGAGTTGGCCATGTTTGTAAACAGCCTCCTCAAGTTTAAAATAAGAAAGATGATTCGCATACAAACAATTCAATTAGTGTGTACAAAAAACCTCTTCAGTCACCTCTGTAGGTAATACCTGAGTTGAGTTCCGACAGGTCACCGATCGCATGATGTGTAGAGACTCGCACAAGTAAGTACGAACAAGCCAC
The DNA here is from genome assembly GCA_963971405.1 of Psococerastis gibbosa. NCBI lineage: Eukaryota > Metazoa > Arthropoda > Insecta > Psocodea > Psocidae > Psococerastis > Psococerastis gibbosa. The sequence continues at coordinate 3,567,432 of OZ020490.1, read as the reverse complement.
CACAGCCAGCGCTGTGTCAGCGAAGCCCGTCTAGCTTTGTGGTTCACGTTTCTAGTCCAGGAGACCATTTCAGTTACGGTATAGCACGTGAGCAAGGATTGGATGGGGGGGGGGGGGGTGGGAAGGAGGGGCAGGTGCAAATTTACAATTAAATCGGTTGGTTTTTCGCGGGTTTATTTGAATTTTTTTTAAAAATATAAATATTAAAATCTTATTTATTACATCTACGTAGCCTACTAGTAGTTTCAATTCACTGCACTTTTTTATATTATGTAAATTAATCAAAGGAAGCACAATTATATCTAGTGCTGAACTATTGAGGTGGCAATGAAACTTTAAGGAACCAAATGAATGCCAACTAAGAATACTACGTGTTAATTGTATGTAATTTGCTCACTTTGTTTTTATTATTTTATTGCTTCCCAATTTTTTAACTGTAATTTCTTAAACTTCAAAATTTTCTCTATTTTAATATTAATTTTATTTTAGTAATTTTGATTGAGGGGCCCATTACGGGAATGCCCGAAGGTGCCCCTCTGAACCACATTCCTAATTAATTGTTTAAAAAAACGGTAAATTTTTTGATTTTGAGTGATAACTAGTCAAATCTTTAGGGGGGGGGGGGGTGCATGCCCCTTCCTTGCACCTCTCTGGCTACACCATGTGTATAAGTATATTAACTTAATAAGAATCCAACATCCCAATCGTTAACAATTTTTGTTTTGTTTCTTCTACAGCTACAATTATATGGGCATTTGCAGTGACTTAATTACAGGAAGTCAGTCAGTAGTCAATTATTCAATAATGTTATGAGATAGCTTAGCGTTAGATAAGTTTGGTTATGTTGATATACAGACGAATGCTGCGCATATCCTGAAGAGATCGTGTCTCTAATGCTGAGGTCCTGAGGCCAATGGATACAGAAGCCGAGTAGCTGTCGACGGTTAAGAAACAGAAACTAACATCATTAAGCCATGTGTTGAGGACCGAAAAATATCGCCTTCTGCATTGTAATAATCTAAGGGAAGATAAAAGGACTGAGGGTCCCAGTGGCTTGGCAAGAGCACGACTTCCCTAACCGGTACCGGTGAATATAGCAGCGTGTAATGGTGACTGAACTGATAGGGGAGCGAATTTGAACTGAGATAAGAAAAAGCACAGTTCCTGTTCAGGACAGTGTTTTGTCCTGAAGTTGGGAAACTGACCCCGAAGGCGGAGGAACTCAATGAAGCGTCAACGGCATATGGATGCAGAACTGCATTACAATTCGTAGTATAGTCGTCATCACTACAATTGCCATGATGATCGGCAATCATCGCTAGAAGAGGCACTAGAACAAGAAGTAACTGCAATCTATAGGGAATTTAATAAATATCCTATACATTTCCGATTGATGGAGCCACGTATAAGCTCCACATATTATTAACTAACAAACACCTAGCAGACTTATTAGCGGACTATTTTCGATCTCGGCCTTACGATGGGAAAACAATGCGTCCGCTCTCCCAATTGGGTTTCCAAAAGCCGCTGAGTCCCCCAACATCGTATGTTCCCATAATCATTATAATGATGATTGTTCCCATCATTATCAGCATTTGAATGACATCTGTCCAGACTACTGCCTTTAGGCCTCCCTGAAACAAAAAATAACAATTACCACAATACGGAACTCGTGTCTGTACTTGGTTAAGTCATGCTTTCGCCTGTTAGCGATTCTAGTGATGAAAAGAAGAAACGGCTGCCTGACTGTGCCAAAGTAAGAGAACCGGTCCGAGTTTATTCGAACATGCTTTCCAATTTATCAACAATAGTAGATAGAGAATATGAGTAATTTCAAGGTAAATGATTTCCCTATTGTTAAATTTCCGATATTTCGGGGGGGGGGGGGGGGTTGTCCATCTAACGTCACTGGAGGTTAGATAAATTCTAGATAGGTCAGACATTACCACACAGCAATAATGGCAGGGCACGCAATGCATTTGAGCGCGAATCATTTTTTCAAAACATATTTTTTTGTGCAAAACCAAATAATTTTTTGGGAAAGCAACCTATTCAGTTTCGTTACTCAATTTAACACCTAAAACACGCCAGAAGGTAGAAATCATCGATAGAAAGGTTTCGCAGAAAAATTATTTTTTTAGTAATTTTTCATTAAAATTTAGTTATTTTTATTTCTTTACCCCCAGAAGCAAACTATCAAAGGGCAAGCGACCCCCCGCATTTTGTCAACATTAATATCGACTACAATATATGATAATTTAAAAGAAATCAGTTTTTGAGAAATAATTTTTTTATACGTTTTTTATTAGTTTTTTGAAAATAAAACCCCCCAAATTGAATTGGCTCAAAATAAAAAAATTTTCCTGAGGTATGGTTTTTGTAAACCTACATGCTAAATTTCATCAAAATCGACAGAGTAGTTTGCCCGGAAATCGATGAACAGACAGACAGACAGACAGACAGACAGACAGACAGACAGACAGACAGACAGACAGTCATTTTGTAAAAACCACTTTTTTGGGTTCCTGGGACCTAAAAACGTGTAAATCATCCTTTGAATCTCGGAATCGAAAATTTTGGCCATCACAAAGCTTTCCTTATACTACGTATAAATTGGAAAACAATAAAGTAAACCTCTACACCAGGGGTTCCCAACCTTTTTGTCCGTGGACCACTGGATTATTCTACAATTTTCCGTGGACCACCATGGCTGTGACAGGAAAATTGTCAAATTCTAGGACCAAGATCAAGTAGTTTGTGCGTACAATTACTCTAATATTTGATTAAATGTATGGGACTGGTATCGGTTAGATTTTATAGTTCAGTGCCAAAAATTATTGTATTTTACTTCAAATTTCCAATACCTCAGCTGTTTTATTTCCTTATTTCTTACTTTGCTCCATGGACCACCTGATATATGTGTGTGGACCATCGGTGGTCCATGGACCACAACCCCTGCTCTATACTTCACGTCCCTTATTTCAACGCTTTGTGCACAATACATAACTTTCTAATGTCAATGGTAAGCTTGTGTCAGCTTGTCCATTATTGCTTCTAGCCGGTGTAGGTGGACATCGAGGACGTATACCAGTTTGCCAATGCCATAAAATTCATATGAAAACAATATAAATAATGTCCGAAATCCATGGGGACGTTGGTATTGCCCTGTATAGACTAGATTTAAGCTATATTACTTACTACACACGTGTAGAATATGCAAACCAAGCACACACAAGGCGTTACTATGTGAACGTTCACTCCAGTCACTGAAAACAGATAGTACCTGATTAGTCATTCTCCAGGTTCTGGGGCCAGCTCAAAAGGCCTTAGCATTGCATTTTCATTACATAAAAAAAAAAATCCCTTGCGATGCGGATCAGGTGTATCTTCTTCAAGTCACAGCCGGATGGCTGGTTAGCAGCAACATGTGACTTCGATGCCTCGAATTATACATGGTTGCTGGTTCTTGGGATGCCACTTGGGCCTATAATGCGGGGGTTTCCCCTTGCCTTCCGCATCCTATGCCGTTGACCGTAACTTGTTGCCAGGATCCAGTTCGTCCGCCTTTAGGGAGCTTTTCGTCTCCCATGGACAAGAGGGTGCCCATGCCCTAACTCCACGGAGTTAGGCGGGAGGTCATTGACCGAACCCCACTCGGTACCTGCCTGTGTTAGCCGTCATTGAATGTTGACGTTGCCCGCCCCTCACCGCGAGGAGGTATGGGTCAGGAGTTTCCTGAGGGGCCAGGTGTATAAGAATTCAAAAAAATTCGAAAATTGTTATATGATCAGACAATTGAATCTAATTCTAGCTAAGGCCATGAACGTATCTCTATCTTGCCTGAGGCACTTCTTGCTAAAACAATTTTTATATTATACTATATGCATAGCAATGGAAAACTGGGCCAAATTTTTAATAATTGAATCTCACCTTGATTGAAGGCAAGAGCTGGCACATAAATGACAATTGGAAGCCAACATATCTACAACAAAACAGGGTATGTAAATAAGTAAGTAAGTAAGTAAAAAATCAATTTATTTCCTTCAAAAACAATTTTTACAAATAATAAATTCTTAGGGATCCTAATATTGTTTAATTATTATTATTAATGCAAAATACCCTTTGTACTAAATTGATAAAGTTTAATGGCAGTAGTGTAGTATTATTTAACAAAGGGTTAGTTGGACTTACATTCCTTGCTATGTTAGTAGTCATGAAAGGCAGGGGAATTACAGTCATCGAACAAGTAGGGTGGAACCCGTTGTCAGGGGAAGGGTTAGGTTGGCGACGATTCGCGAGTGTGCGCTACTGCCATCATCAGGCTTATTCATAATGACTAATGGTTTCTGGAAGTCGCTCTTGTATTCTTCTCGGAATTATTGAGTAAACACTCCTTGAGAATACAAACTACCATTCTGACTAATGTCGGACATTAAACTAACCGGGGTTGAAGAGGCAACCTTCCCGTTTTGTAATAAAGTTATCTTACTTACAGACCTGTTCGGATGGATAGATGTGTAGTTGGTGCGAACATGTCTAACAAAAGCATGATATATATAGAGGATGTAGGCCAAACTCTGTACATGAGCGGGCTTGTGGTCTAGCGGCTAAGAAGATGCCCCGGCAAGGTATAGATCGTGGGTTCGAATCCGGCCAAGTCTAGATTTTTCTAGATTCTCTACTTTTGGTTATAACGTATATAGGGTTAGAGTGATAGTCGCAAAGTCTAAAACCGAGTGCTGTCGTTGTTCGATGTTTAGACATTTTGATTAAGATAAATTTATTAAGATATTATTATTATTAATGTTATTTAATTATTAATTACTTACGAGGCCAATTGCGAATAGAATTGATCCGACTAACCTCACTTTATTGTCAAATCGCAAGCTAAGATACTGAAAAATAAAACCAAAATCATAGGGTAATTCTTGTACAATTAAATGCAACTACCCTTAGGTGCCCATTCCATTGACCGGCTAGGGCTATTTCCAACAACGGTGACGTGGTAGCAGACATTCAAGACTTAGGTGACGTTTCCACCGACCTCGCATTGCAAAATTGACGGAAATGTTTATTTTCCTCTATGCAATAGTTAAAATTGATCAATGATCATACAGTAAAATCATAAAAAAAAAAACTAAAATTAAAAAATGGCGTCATGGGATATGTTAAGTACAAACATTTTAATAGATTTCTATAAAAAGAAAAATTCTAATTTCCGTCAATGTCATTTGCATTCTGCAATGCGAGATCGGTGGAAACGCCACCTAAGTCTTGAATGTCTGCTACCGCGTCACCGGTGTTGGAAATAGCCCTAGCCGGTCAATGGAATGGGCGCCTAAGCGCCTGGAATACTTCAAACACTTTTAGGGAGATTCCCCCACCTATTGAGACCGCGACCAATGTTCAACTTCTGGAAAATTTCTTCACAACTTTATTCTTTTCATGCAGAGGCGTAAAGTTTTAGAATGATGGCGGGGGCAAAACTAAGTGGACCTTATGACGTCATCAGGTAGGATAAGGAAACATTGAAAATATAAGAGCAAAATAGTAGGCTTTTACGCATTTAAATAGTAGTAAAGTATAGCTGTAGATTTTACAAAGCTAAGAAAGAACTGCCCATATTCATATTGCTGCAAAGGGGACCATGAAGTATGAACCATGTCTTACAATGCTCGAGGCTAGGGGGGGAGGCAATTTGGACCATTTGGACCGTGCCCCCTCAACTTTACGCCCCTGATTTCATGCCTAAAACCACCCCCCTAATACAGTATGTAGAGTATGTATGTATTGTATGTAGATATATCGATTTTATATTAAACACTGTAACTTCCGTAGTTGTTATCCGATTTTGATGAAGCTTTGCACAAAAATTGATCATAAAAATGTCTTGATCGAGTTCGTTAACCAGCTAGATCCGCCATTTTGTTTCAAGTTGGTGGCCGATTAAAACCTTATATAAATCATATAGGCCTAGCTCCGTTAATATTGGTCAAGTAGTGAAATGAAATAAAATATGGCTGAAAACCCGTTTTATTATGTACCCGTATATATTACAAATGAAACTTTTAGATTTATTAAAAAAAATCCTTACTAGAGTGGATAACCATCAACTTTGTAGTTTTACAATACCTCGTATGTAGATGAAAGCTGCATATCGTGGAAGACAGGTATAACCAACTCACTGGCTATTACTCCAGTTATTGTAAAACTTACGACAACCCATCCATATTCCATTCCATGTAGATAAAACTCTGTAGGTATACCCAAAAGCGTGATTCCTGATATATAACTGAAAGAGAAGAAAGAGAGAAAATAGTCTTTATTTTCCATATATATGGGGAATTTCAGACCTTCCGGCCCACTCTTACAATTAAATTAACTCATCAACTGAATAACAAATCAAATATTAATAGTTTGTACCTATGGAAACATTGTCATACTTCGTACCCATATATATTGGTACCTATTTAAGTGCTATGTGTTTTTTTTTTTGCCTCAAACCCAACATCGCAATAAAATTACTCCCATAGTACTTCATAATGGACACCAGTCACCATAGGTACATTGTTCTGTCAATTAAGGACATGGAAACCGGAAACACCGCCATATTTAGTTTTCCCATTAAGTACTCATCGGCTTCATCGCCCCCATACAACTTGCTCCTGATCGAATAGTAGACAATAATACCTACGAAAACTACTTACCTGGCAATTAAGGACATTGAAAGCGGAAGCACCGTCATAGTTCTTCCCCCATTAATTAATATCATAAGCTACCTCCCCCCCCCCAGACACCTTGCTCCTGATCGCATAGTAGACACCAATACCTACGAAAACCACTTACCTGGCAATTAAGGACATAGAAACCGGAAGCACCGAGCACCGTCATAGTTCGTCCTCCATTAATTAATATCATAAGCTACCCCCCCCCCCCAGACACCTTGCTCCTGATCGCATAGTAGACACCATTACCTACGAAAATCACCCCCCCCCCCCACCCAGACACCTTGCTCCTGATCGCATAGTAGACACCATTACCTACGAAAATCACTTACCTGGCAATTAAGGACATTGAAACCGGAAGCACCGAGCACCGTCATAGTTCGTCCCCCATTAATTAATATCATAAGCTACCCCCCCAGACACCTTGCTCCTGATCGCATAGTAGACACCAATCCCTACGAAAACAACTTACCTGGCAATTAAGGACATTGAAACCGGAAACACCGTCATATTTCGTCCACCCATTAAGTACTCATCGGCTTCATCGCCACCAGACACCTTACTCCTAAGCGCATAGTAGACACCAATAGCAGAGCACCCAATAAGCATTGCTGTGAAGACAATGTAATCAGCCAGGCCGAAACTTTGGTAGTTCTTCTGAATCTCCGCAACTGTCGGAAGGTTCTCCGTTAAGTTCTCCATGCTGGTGAGCCTGTGTTAATGTCCCCTGAAAATGTACAACACTTTCTTCAAATTTTGAGGTGGTAAAAGCGCGGGTGAAGTGACATAGGGAGGGTGGTTTCAGGCTCTAATTAAGTTGTCACGAGGCGTGGTGACTTCCTCGTTACGCTTGATATCAGGACACACCTGGGCGAAATGTCACCTGCAGCGAATGTCAATTGTTGACTCAGCCTCCTGCGATCAGTGTAGTCAACGGGAAACAAAACACATTTTATGGGACTGCCCACGCTTGGATCTAGCCAAGAGGTGTAGACTCACAGTTGCCATTCGTCAAGGTTTGGAGGACTCGGACGCGAAAGTAAGAGGCATCATGGCGATGGCCCTTGAATTAGGAGTATATTTGGTCCTGAAATACCTTACAAGGGAGTTGGACGGTGTAGTGAATGAATGAATGAATGAAAAACGTCTTTATATTAGGCGAGTTTTAGACCCGAACGGCTACTTTACCAGCTAACCAAGTCACGATTTAGGAGTGACTAAGTTTGTGCAGTACCTGGGCCTGTCAATTGGCTTAGCCAAGTGGCCGTAGTGTAAATAATATATAAAAAAGAGACGAATGGACCAATCCGGATAAAACACCGTTCTTATATTTGAGGTCAAAATGGAGGTTTTCACATAAGCAAAATTAGAACAACATTAATTACTTTAATGTACTTTTTTATTGAAACTAAAACAAATCTAAAAGTGTGAACCCGTTCATAAACGATATTATGTACACCACATACTAGGCATATACTGCAGTAAATGCGTAGGCTAGACTATACCTGTTTACAGATATATGACAGCAGTGGCATACTATAATATTTACCAATTAGCACAGGTACCGAGATGAGTACTTCCATGGTACCTATATAATATTGTCCTATATAGTTAAAATTCGGTTGCCTTGACTTTCCCTATCCCAAAGCACTGCATTGATCGACCGGACAATTGTATAGTCAAGAAAAGGCAGACCAATTTATCGAATTCGATGACCTGGTGGTAGCGTGTTTGTAAGCGACTTATGCGAGTCTCAACCCGCCATGCTATCAGAGACGTGTCTTAACTCAACACTGGTACTAGTAGTAGTAGTAGTAGTAGTGTTTGTCGGGTTAATAACGACTAAGGCCTCATATTTGGGCCCATAGAGCGACCCCGACTTGACTGTCCTATGCCAGTCCATAGGACAGTGGACCTCCGGATTATAGTGGATTCCGAACCACTTGGGAAACACAGTGAAGTCACACGATTAGTTCGGAGGTGACCAAGTCCTACCATGTTTCCCTACCGGCACTGTGCACACGACCAAGTTACCTGCAGCTTTAAACCTGCTCTGGTCGGCTAGACTCAACTTGGTATGGCGGCCGGTAACGCTGGTACTAACCTACAAGTCCTGGTCACCTCCGAATTCATGGTGTTCCCCAAGTGGTTCGGAATCCAGTATAATCAGGAGGTCCACCCTGGCAGTCAACTTCCTTTCTCCCTGAGGTGAAGGATTCTGCGCTTAGGGTGCCTAAAGTTAATAAACAGACTCACTCCCCCGCCAGGCTGTCAGGGTTACTTAAAGCAGAAATGCCGAAAGCAGGAGTTGGAAAACAGAACAGTGTGAATTTTCCATAATTTCTTCCAAAAATGTTTTTTTTCACAAAACCAAATCTTTGTTTGGGAAAGCATCATGTTCGGTTTTGTTACTTAATTTAACTGCTTGTTTGTGGAGCTCTTAGGCATGCTTTTCACCTATAATGCAATGTTGTACTGTACCTTGGATTGTATGTTACACGTGTAGATGACATTCACAGACTACAGCGCAACTATCTGCGACAGCAACAGCGGCGACGGAGTAATGACACTTAATAACACAAAATCCGCAACATCAAGGCCTATCCTCGCCCTTGCTCTCGTAACAATCAGACACTCTTTCTGAGCCCATTGACCAAGAAATTGTGTAACAACTTGATTGCATTTGCTTCGTCACCTACGAGACTTGGAATAAGAAAATGCTGTAGATATATGCGTAACTCTGTATGGGAAATTGGAATAGGCTACGTATGCACACACGCAAAGAATGGGCTTTGGGGGATTAAACCACACCCCCTCCCCCGAACATTTTCTTGGCTACTATCACAATGCGTAAAGCCTGCTACCCTGTGGCTATTTTTTTTCTCTCCAAAAAGTTACCTCTTACTAGGTCTCCCACAGACTTTTAATATTAAATTAAATATTAATATTTAATTGAATAAACTCAACTTTTCAAAAAAAAAAAAAAAACTTTTAAACTTGCAATATACTTGTGACCCCCCCCCCTCCCCATAAATTTTCGGCTGGATCCGCCCTTGTTTGGATCAGGTGACGAATGACAAAGTGCTATAGAGACTATTAATAAAGGGATAGGTACAGCTGTTTCCATGTCAGCCTTTCTCTAAATCTCACGCCTGTAGAGGTTTTGTACAAAGCAGAATATCTTCTTATATGGTAACATTTACTATTGAGCTTGTGAAAATGTGGGTTTTCCCTACAGCCATTGTAATATCATTTAAATCCAATTAACTATGCTCAATATTATGTAGGTAGGCTACTGTATGTGCAATAAAACCGTTGTCAATGGCAAATAATTCGCATGGACACACATCAATACCGTTTACAAGCCAAAATCCCCACCGATTTAGTGAAATATGGGTTTTCCCTACAGCAATTGTAACAGCGCATAAAAAATTAAATTTAACTTTTTTTAATATGTAATCGTTAGTTAGGTACTTAGTGTAGGCTATGTGAAATAAAACAGTTATCAATGGCACATAATTGGCATGGACACACTTCAATAATGCTTATCGCCAATTATCTATGTGTCATATGTAAACGTTAGGTATACCTATGTTATCGCATTCTGAGACCCTGAAATCTTATCATTCCCAACCAGTATTATGGGCACAGTCTGTATTTTATTTATACATTAGTACGAAAAATATACATCCGTCACTCCTTATGTAGTTTATTAATTCCATTTCTATAACGTAACTTATATTTATAATCCTACTCTACTTCACTACTGCTGGAGTCATCGGTGTCATTATAGTCACAGTTGCTGGAACTGAGCCCACCAGACGGCGCCATTAGAGTCACTGCAGTAGGAACTGAGAACACCAGAGTCACTACTTCTGGCGTCATCGGCGCCATTAGTCATTGCTGCTGGAACTATAGGATAATCTGTGTCACTGCTATGGGAACTGGGCACATCACAGTCACTACTGCTGAAGTCATCGGCGCCATTAGAGTCACTGCTACTGGAACTAGGATCGTCTAATTCACTGCTGTAGAAACTGAGCGCAACAGAGATACTAATGCTGCTGGATCCATAGACCCAATTAGAGTCACTTCTGCTGGAGATAGGTTTATCTCAGTCGTCACTGCTATCGGAACAGGCATCAGAGTCATTACTGCTGGAGTCATTGACTCTATTAGAATCACTGCTGCTGGAACTAGGATCATCTCAGTCACTGTTATCACAACGGGGCGCGTCAGAGTCACGACTGCTGAAGTCATCGAAGCCATTACAGTCACTGATGCTGGAACTAGGATAATCTGAGTCACTGCTGTTGGAACTGGGCGCATCAGAGCCACTGCTGCTGCTGCTGGACGTTGAGTCATTTCTACTAATATTAATACTGATCTACTGTTGGACCAACCGACTTTGCAAATGCGCAATGGATATTCCTGTTATGCTTTCCAAAGTCCCGCCTCTCCATGCGAATGCCCTATGCAGCATTTTCAAATCAGATAGAACTACTTTGCATGTGTTCGTACACACAAAAGTAATGGGGTTTCCATTAATCATTTAATGCATTAAGGTCACAAGTGGAAATCCCCTCCAATTTTGGTAAACATGGGTTTTCCCCACTGCCGTTGTAACAGTATATCCAATTAACTATGTGTAATAAGTATCGTTAGGTACCAACTGTATGTGCAATAAAACTGTTATCAGTGGCAAATAATTGGCACGGATACACTTCAATAACGCATACGAGCTAAACTCCTCACGATTTGGCTTTTTAAGCACTAAAGATTAGGTTTACAGGCTAGTACAGGATGACGCAATGGTTTTCCCATAGGCTGCTGAACGGAGAAACCCAGGCGATAGAAAGGCCAAGGCTGTAGGCTGTCGGAATAATAACAATTAACAGAAATAGGTTAGCTGGTAGAGTAAACCTTCGGGCCTAAAGCTTGCCTAATATAAAATTTTTTTTGATTTCATTTCATTTATTTCATTCATTTCATTTATTTCATTCATTTCATGCATTTCATTCATTTCATTCATTTCATGCATTTCATTCATTTCACAATTTTACAACGGGAAAGGAAGGGGCAAGACCTATGACGAAGGGGGGTTTTCATTCCAAGTCATCGTTACCGCCTGTTGAACCGATCATCTTTTTTAAATGCCTCTTTGATCGAAGATTGGCGATCATCATGGCAATTAGGACCTTGCACTCTCCTGCTCTTTATCTCTTTATCTTGCATACCGTTTTTTTTTTACTGTTTTCTTACACTGACGATGGCGTGAGCCGAAACCAGTTGTGTGTTTTATACGATATAATTCCTAAAATTTAACAAAGCAATTTATTCACAATGAGTGACAACAAGTTGTACAAAGTCACTAAGGAGATAGTAATAATAATAATCATTTAGTTCCCAAATAGTACAGTACAAAAGTTCGATTAAATCGATGCACGGGTTTATTTGAATTTTTTTTATAGTATAAACATTAAAATCTTGTTCATTATATTATATCTAGTTATAAAATTTCCCGCACTTTTTTAAGTTATATAAATTCATCATTGCTTCACCAAATTCTATCTAGTGTTAACTCTTCAAATCTTTAGGGGGTAGACATATCCCCCCTACCCCTCTCTGGCTTTGCCCATGCGTGCAGGTTAGGTCTGCAAGAATTCTTTCAAGCCAAGTGCTGGACAGCTCAGAGGACCGACGTCGCTGAGAAAACGTGGAAAAAACTAGTACAGAAGAAAGACTGGCCGCCAAAGATCTTACCCAGATACCAATCAGTGGCAAAATTTAGGTTAACAACTTCAAAAACACCTTCACCGCATAGGTGTAGCAGCGGAATTCCTTTCTGCCCCTCTGTCCGACACCCGGGAAGAAATGGACAGAAAACAACTTTAGACGTGCCCAGCTCTCGTCAATAAATAACAGAGGTTCACTAGATTATGTGTTGTTCTGGGCTGCAAGAAAGCTGTTGGCGGAAGTCTAATGTTATGGCGTGATTAAAATATAGAAATATGAAAAAAAACATGTACATCTATTAAAATAGTTCCAAGACCAAATCGCGAGCAAAGAACTTTGACCTCTCCTTTCATAGTCTAATTCCCTACAAACTGCATTAATCCTAACTCAGTATTTCCGATGAAATCTAGCAAAAAGCAGATGTCTCTGGTTAGGGTTTGGAATTTCCAGTTAAAAGAGGTTCAGGTGAAGAACAATAATGCTGTTGTATTTCATTCATATCAGTCAGATATGGGCGTCTTTGACACATGTGATTCTACACCTGTGTACAAAGGGTCTAGGCAAGAAAGTGTAATATATTGTCAGTGTCTTAGCTCCACACTATACAATTGGCATCGGTAGCATGGTAGGCTAGGCTACCGTGAGAAATTTAGCAAACCAAGATAAGGAATAGGCTATAACTTGCATTGCCATGACGCACGGGGTTCCCTTGTCGCTTTCTGAATGGGGAAAACCAGGCCTTAAGCCGCTGTTGGGGATTGAAATTCGATCTTCAATATAAAGCCATACCGGGTCCGGGCACAAAATAGGTCTAATGGCGTAGGCTACCGTAAGAAATTTAACAACCAAGATAAGGCATAGGCCATAACAATCATTACCGTGACGCACGGGGTTTTCCTGTCGCTTTCTGAATGGGGAAAACCAGGCCTTAAACCGCTGTTGGGGATTGAAATTCGATCTTCAATATAAAGCCATACCGGGTCCGGGCACAAAATAGGTCTAATGGCGTAGACTACAGTTAGAAATTTAACAACCAAGATAAGGTATAGGCCATAACAATCATTACCGTGACGCACGGGGTTTTCCTGTCGCTTTCTGAATGGGGAAAACCAGGCCTTAAACCGCTGTTGGGGATTGAAATTCGATCGTCTATTTAAAGCAATAATTAGAACAAAGAGGTCAAAAGTAAAAGAATGCCAAGGTTGTTGATAAGACTGTATAAGCTATTAAAAGTTAATGATTTTGTACCAAAGCTAACTTAATAATTTATAATGCATAACTTATCATAAAACCGGAACCTCTTCTTCTTTAAACGCCTTTTCTATCGAAGATTGGCGATCATCATGGCAATTTGGACAATACTGCTCTAAAAAGGGAAGTCGTGCTCTTGTCAAACCACTGCCTCCGGTTTTTCAACCAGGATGTTCTTCACATCTTCTTCTGGGTTAGTTGGAAGAGTGGGCCTAGCGGCCCAAAGCTCGCCTGAAAAATGTGAAAAATAAAGTCAATTTTCTTTCTTTCTTTCTGCCAGGAGCCCTCAAATCTTCTATATCCCCTCGGATTATTACTAATGCATGCGCACAAGGTTATAAGGCGTTCCTCATCGCGTGGCCTGCAGTATGTTAGCTTGCGTTTCTTCACCGTCAGCAGCCACTCGCTTCTGAGTCAATTAGCCTCAGAACCTCAGCATTAGTGACAAGATCTCCCCAAGATATGCGCAGCATTCGTCTGTATATCCACATTTCAAATGCACTGATTCTGTTCTCCATTGCATGATTATTTTCTATTAGGGGTAACTTATTCTCTTACAGCTAAACAGGGAAGTCATGGCAGATATAAATCGAAATAAAAGTCAATGAAATAGACAACTGGAGACACTTACCGCCCGACCGTAACACTAATGGCTACTGCAGATAGGCCGAAAACGGAAAAAAAAAATTCGTTCTTTCTTTCTCTCTTTCTTTCTTTACATAATTTCTTTATGGCTCTGCTATTATATTTCCTGTGTAATTTGATTTTATTTTTTTCAAAAAAAAGTGTGCTGCAACATTCTGAAAATTTCATTGTTTATTATTTTCTTATTTAACCCTTTCATTTCCACCGTGTTCAAGGCCGTAGCCAGGATTTTAGAAGATAATTCGGTAGTGAAAGGGTTAAAAGAATATCTTTATACCCTTCATAATAAAAAGGTAGCCACAGTGAAGTGAAGTAAAGCCCCGATGAAATATAATCCTAGTTCCCCCTACAGATATAATACTGCAAATTTCAAGACGAAAATTCCCAGGCAAGCTTTTTGGGTCACCCCTGTCCTGAAAAATTAGAATTAACAAAAAAAGTGTGCGTCTCTTAATTTAATAAAATTTAATTAATAAAATAAAATTTATAAAAAATTATAAGTTCTTATGAATTCTTCTTCTTCTTCAAGCTACCGTCGGCTGGCTGCCTGCCAGCAACATGCGACTTCAATGCCTCCACTCCCCTCGATCCTGGCACGCCTTCTTCAGCTCCACGTATGTATTGGCCACTACATCTTCCATCACTTGCTGCAGATACTCTTCTCGGGGCATCCAGATCGGTTGACGCCTGAATGTAACTACAATTACAATACCTATATTATTGGCTAGTAGGTAGGCTTAGATGACGTGTATTAGGAAAGCGTATTGCACGGTAATAAGAGTTTAATTGCATGATTAATAAGGTAGCCTATTCACAGCCAACAGCCTACAGCGGGCCAATAAAAGGCCACAGCTAAACCTGCAGCATTCAGTTGGGAATAGCATTCGCTGATGACAATGAATCCAAAGTTATTTGCACTACTTTTTGTCGCCATCTTGGGCTTTGCGGCCATCCCTAAAACTGAGGGAAGGGTAAGTGGCTTTTTGTGTTTCAAGGAAAGTAGAGACTATAATTCTACAAAGGGGTCTACGTGATTGTCGAATCCTGGTCACCTCCGATTTAATCGTGTGACTTTACCATGTTACCCAAGTGGTTCGGAATCCACTATAATCAGGAGATCCACCCTGTCAGTCAACTCCCCTTTCCCCGAAGTGAAGGAGTCTGCCCTTAGGGTGCCTCAAATAGACGCACTCCCTCCGCCAGGCTGACAGTGTTGCTTAAAGCAGAAATGCTGAAAGCAGGCGTCAGAAACAAACAACAACAAAGGGGGTTGGGACATTTCCACCTGAAAACAAACTGCTAGATCGACTTCGATGGCCAGGTGGTAACGTTCTTGCACTTGTGCGAGTCTTTACGCGCCATGCGAGCGGAGACGTGTCGTAACTCAACACGGGTACTAACCTACAGAGGCGACTGAAGAGGTCAATCGGATACATTAATGTGTTTTTTATGCGATCAGTCTTTTTAAAATAAAATAAATGATAAAATACGCCGAGGGCCCAATGTAAAGTACCTGGCCCTCGTAGTGGCCCTCGAGGGAAAAAGTTTGGGGACCGCTGTGCTCGATCCTTTTAATGGTACATAGAGACGTGGCTGGTGGCTCATGATATTCAAAAATAAATTTTTGGCGGGGAACGAATGTCCCTACTCTCATTTATAGAACTCTAGGGATTCGGTCCAATAATTCGATTTCGGAATCGAGTACAGCTGTGCAGCCATCCCTAAAACTGAGGGAAGGGAATTTTTTTGGTTTCGTGGAAAGTAGGGACGTCTAGATTTTTTTTTAAATATTATTTGCATACCTACCTACAAACGGTTCAATGAATGCAATGAATGATTACAAAAACGACGGAAACACTCATAGGTACTTAAAAAATGAACCTTTCTTCGGCTACTATTTCACTAACACCTGCAGTTTAAAGACTATGCTGTCTTGTAAAAATTACATAGCCTATCACAGAAGTTCATGTAACATAATATTGCACTTCACTGACCGTAATATTAATATTCCTTTTTTGGTACCGTTATTTTACTTAAGCTTAGTCCTCTATTTCTAAAGTCGAAATTCTTGGCCGCCATATTCCCAAGTTGTCACGTGAGAAACATATACTGGAATCGGTAGGACTCTTTCACCTGAAAGGTTCTATACTCAAGGCACCACACTTGCTACGCATGTAAAGTACGTGGGTCTTCCTGGTTGAGTGTAAGAGAAGGCTTCATAGCCCTAACTCTGCTACGAAGGTTGGCTGGCTTAGTTTTTGGCACAAAGAATAATTAT
The DNA here is from genome assembly GCA_963971405.1 of Psococerastis gibbosa. Lineage (NCBI taxonomy): Eukaryota > Metazoa > Arthropoda > Insecta > Psocodea > Psocidae > Psococerastis > Psococerastis gibbosa. Next base: position 3,550,797 of record OZ020490.1, on the reverse strand, counting down.
TTGTTTAAATATTACCGTGAGACATAATAAATGATTTCCCCCTGATTCAGGAAATATCAAATTAATACTATATTCCTACGAATCCTCTTTACACCTACTTTGGTACCCGAGTACGAGGTATCTTAATCATTGTCATTGCCTTGGAAATGTTCCAGGACTACCGTAATAATTTGAGTGTTCGAAATACCTAGATGTAATAAATTATAATTTCCTTACATTTCAGGCGCTGCTCAATAATGAGGAAGAAAAAGAATCAACAGGTATGTATGTTCCTTCTTTACAAGGTATCGGTAGAAGTGGAGATAGTTTCTGATCCGAACTAGAAAAAAAAGGTCACTGGGCCTGCGCCCAACCGTAATGGATGCTTAACCCTCACCGGTGTGGAGACCCTCTACCAGTCTTCAGTCATGAATTTTCAATACGTTGTCGTACGACACCTTTATGTGATAGCTGTAGAAAATTGGTTTGTTAGCTTCACCTGCGTTTGGTGAGGAGATTATACTATATGTGTTACACCTAACAATGAACCCGTTTTACAAGCGAATGCAGGATCTTGTAGACTATAGACCAATCCATCTATCATAAAAAAGTGACTAGTCTACCGTCTCTTTCAGGCGCATTAAGACATGTTCAAAAAGTAGAGGAAGGTGATGATGACATGACTGCAGATAACGACAATGAAGAAGACTTGGAGGCCATTAAGGGAACAAGGGACAATGACGACGACGACGACGACGACGACGACGACGATGATGATGATGATGATGATGATGATGATGATGATGATGAGTAAGTTTAACAACATCTAAATTCTTTTAATGCATCACAATAAAAAAAATTAAAACTTTCTTTATATTATATTGAAGAGTTGTGTATGGTAGAGTACATACATATTATAGTAGGTGCTTAATTTCATGCCCAACATTGTATAATTATTATTAGATATATGCTTCCATTACATCTTAAATTATTTATTTTTCAGTGACGATGACGACGACGACGACGACGATGATGATGATGATGATGATGAGTAAGTTGAAAAGTCTTTAATGCTTGATATTTTTGGGGCAGATACGAGTAACGGAAAACGGAGAGAGTTTGCTCTTTATTCATTAACACAGTCAAATAGAATTAGTCTATGTAGATTGATAACGCATGTTTCTTTGTCGTTTATTTTCTAACTATACCGTAATTATTTCCGGTTTCAGTGATGATGATGATGATGATGATGATGCTGATGACGATGACGATGATGACGATGAGTAAGTTAAAAAGCATTTTACACTTCTTATTTGAAAGGGCGCATAGAAACAAAAATCTGACGGAAATGTTTTCTCAATGTAGGCCTATTTAAATCATTAGCAGTAGTGACCAGACCAGCGGGGTAGACTACGTAGCAGCTTTGAATTTTTCTATAACAGAACTATATTATAAATTAATGTTATTGTATTTACTATTTTATAAGTATGTAGACCTAAAGGAGAGGCTGGAGTTTTTCCACTTTAGTAGCTTTGGGGATCCACATACTTATCGAACCTAAATTAATTTCTCCACTACAACCTGAATTATTAATTTATTTGTAGTGACGATGATGATGACGATGACGATGATGATGATGATGATGATGATGATGATGATGATGATGATGATGATGATGATGATGATGATGATGATGACGATAATGATGATGATGATGATGATGATGATGATGATGATGATGATGATGATGATGATGATGATGATGATGATGATGATGATGATGATGATGATGATGATGATGATGATGATGATGATGATGATGATGATGATGATGATGACGACGACGAGTAAGTTTATTATATATGCATCTATTATAGTGCAACAAGCTAATGCTTGTTATTTTTTAGTAGAGGCACGTACTCTTTATCAAATTACATTTACCGAACATAGGTCTACATTTACTTTCTACTCATAATAAACAAACATATGTTTTAAAATATTTTTGCAAGTAACTTCACCAATACAGCCGAAATTATCAAACATTCTCATACTCATACTTAGTCACGTATTTCACAGCTACAGCTGAAATTATTTCGTGTTTCAGTGATGATGACGACGATGACGACGATGATGACGACGACGACGATGACGACGACGATGACGACGATGATGACGATGATGATGACGATGACGACGACGCTTAAAGACGTGGTTACCAGCATGGCAGTGAGCAAGTTCAGTTCATCCACCTCATGCACACATAATAACTTATTGTGACTGCTATTAAAAAAAAAATTGTTTGACGACAAGTTTTTTTAATTTCTATTCCGCTTACCAACTTGTACAATATATTGTATTATATATTGATCATGTAATATAAAGTATTCGATACAAAAAAAGAATCGATAGGTATTCGGAATTCGAAAGACATTGCTAGACTATGGAATCGACCGAATGCGGGATTCGGATATCCCTATACTTCTTCTTCTTCTTATTCTTCTGGCTCTACAGCCCTTGATGAGATTTGGCCTACTCGACAAGACTCCTCCAGTCATCTCGGTCTCGTACGACGCTCCACCGTCTACGGACTTCAAACTCGCGAAAGTCAGTTTCCGAATCATCCTTCCAGCGTTTTCGAGGACGTCCGGCCAGTCTTCTTCCTGTCATGCTTGCTTTGTGCATCTTTTTCGGCATGCGGTCGTTTGACATTCTTACGACGTGTCCAAGTCATCTTATTCCTATACCCTTATAGGTCTAAAGAAATATCCCTTCCCAGTAGAGCTCTTGTGGCATCACTAAAAAATCTAGGATCTCAGATCATTTATTTACCAGTATAGATACACCACTTACGTCACGTTTATATCTACAAACCCTACCTAGGCTTATCCTTAGGTAAAAGATATAATCATTCACTAATTTGGGAAGGCCGGTATCTCACGGTTCCTTAGAGCCTTTAACGTTTGTAGCATACTGTAAGACCCTATACGAGGGTAGTTCAATAAGTTTCGGCTTTGGTGACAAGGTGGTATAGCGAGCTTGTGCTTGTGTGAGACCCTAAACGCATGCGGGCTGCGATCGGAGACACATCGTATATACCAAAATGGGTACTGGGTAATTAGTTTTAATTTACTCATTGCTACGTTTGAACAGGTAAATCGGATACCAGATATGGTAGCTATAGCTGCATATTAATATATGTTTTCTTACTAATATAGGCCAAATACTCAATCTCAGTCGGAAAATCAGGCTTTCGGAACTACTAAAAAAAAAAAAAAAAAAAAACGTAACGCCGCCTGAATCAAATTAAATAATTCAGCTAGCAATGAAACCAAGCTATGACTGCAGAAGAACAAAGTCATTGAAAACTAATAATGTATGAAATTAATGTTTTTCTATTATTTTCAAATTTCACATTTTTTTATTATAATAATTTTACCCATAAAACAATTACTGTATAGAATTTCGTCATATAAATACGCATATATAGCCCTGCCTATTATAATAGGAAGAGTGCTCCATGAATTCTCGTTGTGAGTAAAATGCACTCAGTCCATCAAATATTTTTTTTTAGTGCGTTCTTAAATTGCCAGACACATTTCAATTGCCTCATAGAAAAGGGTAATTTTAAAATAGAGTTTTTCTAACAATCTGAACAAGCCTTGTGTAATAATACCGATTATTCGTATAAATGAAATGTATTTTCGTCATTGGCGTAATTAACCATTTGCCTCCAGGGTTGGAACTGATTCGCAGTCAATGAGACTTTCTAATTTTATCGCGGAAACCCGATTTCTAACTACATTAGGTCTATACTCAGAAGTAGTAAATTTTGTCACTTGAGAACAGTAGCACGCTCTTCAACTGTAGCTTCTATTATGTTTGTAACTACTTGACAGCTTCGTATACCTACTACAGCAGACATAGGTAAGATTTTTGATACTAACTCTCCCTACCGAAATATGTTACTCAGTGGCGGCCCGAGGTCAAATCATTGCAGGTGCAAGCTATTTTGGCGTTCCCCCTGTGAAATAATTTTTTTTTAAATCAAGAGCCAGAACTTCCACTTCGTGACTTGTAAGTGTAACTATTATACCAAAACATTTTCAAAAGAACCGGTCCGAGTTTACTCGAACATGTTTTCCAATTTATCAACATCAGTAGATAGAGAATATGAGTAAAATAATAATATAATATAATATAATATAATATAATATAAATAAATATAAATATATGTATATATAAATATATATATATATATATAAATATAAATATAAATATAATATATATAATAATGGAAAATAATTTTCCAGTGGTTAAATTTCTGAAATCTCGGGGGGGGGGGACGTCACTGGAAGTGAGATTAATTCTAGATAGGTCAGACCAACACATTAATTACCACACTGCAATTATGGCAGCGCACACAATGCATTTGAGCGCGAATTTTTTTTTATCATTTTCTCAAAAAAAAATTTTTTTGTTCAAAACCAAATATTTTTTTGGGAAAGCAACCTATCCGGTTTCGTTACTCAATTTATCACCTAAAACATGCCTGAAGGTAGAAATAATCGATTGAAAGGTTTCGCAGAAAAATAATTTTTTAGTAATTTTTCATTCAAATTTAGTTATTTTAATTTTTTTACCCCCAGAAGCAAACTATCAAGGGGCAAGCAACCCCCCGCATTTTATCAACATTAATAACGACTACAATATATGAGAATTTAAAAGAAATCGTTGCAGCCGGTTTTGAGAAATAATTTTTTTAGACGTTTTTTTGGAGTTTTTTTTTAGAATAAAACCCCCCCAAATTGAGTTAGCCCCAAATGAAAAAAATAGTTCCGAGGTATGATTTCTTTAAACCTACTTGCCAAATTTCATCAGAAACGACCGAGTAGTTTGCCCGAAAATCGGCGCACAGACAGGCAGACAGACAGAGCGTCAGAGCGACAGAGCGACAGAGCGACAGACAGACAGACATTTCGTAAAAACCACTTTTTTGGGTTCCGGGGACCTCAAAACGTGTAAATCCGTTGAAATCTCGGAATCGAAAATTTCGACCATCACAAAGTTTTCCTTATACTAGCCTACGTATAAATTGGAAAGCAAAAATGGAGGCGGACTGGATTTTTCAAAAATTACTTTTTATTTAATTTAATTCCGAGAGAAATTATCATTGATATACATGGATTGCTACCACGACCCCTAGCCCATGCAGAACAAATGTCCTCACTTTTGGTCACGTGACAAATAGGCTTATTTGGGCAAGAAGTGGTAGACTCCATTGGGTTCAATGCGATTTTGACGTATTTCATTGCCTGTTATTTAATCTATTTACCAATTTATTGAGTTTTTCTTTGGTTTGACAAAATGGTCATATCTTGCTCTGCTTATAAATGCACTAATAGGTTCAAGAAATGTCGAGAAACGGGGGAAATTATTACTTTTCACAAGTAAGTGTTCGCATGGTTTGGTCATTAGTTGAGGCAACATTTATGGGTTTATTTCAGTTTTCTTAATCGTTATGTTAACAAATTGCACACTTTCAATTGTCCTGTACATAGCTGTCCCCAGGGGGGTGGTCCATGGAGTCTGAACCCCCCCCCCACCAAATAAATTTTTGTATGTAAACCTGTATGGTCTGGAGAATTTAGATAGTCAAGTTTAAAATCCTTAGCCGGCCAACAAATTGACTTCGTTTAGGTAGCTAAAACATTCCTATAGCCTAAGTAGGCCTAGTCCTGTAGAACCTAAGTTTTGATAGTGAATGAAAATAGCGAATCACTACAAGGCAAATTTAAGACAGAGAAAAAAAGTGTTTATATTTTCCATTTGGGCAAATTTCGGGGGCTTTCTTTCAAATCACCCGTACTGCAAAATATCTAGAAATGATTAGGCTTATTGGTATTGACATCCTTAAATCATCAGCATTGGCCTACTACACTGCAATATTTTTCATTGATGATAGCACACAGAATATTCATATCTGGTAAGCATAAGAAGTAGGCTATGAGATTTAAAAATTAGAATGCAGGTGTGGGTGGTTCAGGGACGGATCCAGCCCATTGGGGGGGGGGGGGGTAGCTGTGGGTCAAAATAGGAAAAACCTATGTAGTATCGATTAAATCAGAGCGTTTTAATTATTAACTTATAAAATAGATTTACAGAAAAAAAATGGGTGGGGAAATAGCCGCACCCTGTCTCCGTCCATGGGGTGGATCCAGGGGGGGGGGGGTAGCTGCCTGTAGCTGCCTCCCTGTATCCCTTCATGGGGTCTAGCCGCCAGAGTGATTACTTATTATTATTATATTCTGCTTATTCTAGTTGAAGTGTAGTCAAGGACAGATGAAGGGGGGAGCTGCCCCCAAAATCTTAAAAGCTATACAATATTTCTTAGCAACATATTCCTAGCTAAATATTAACAAATCTTCAAAAATGCCGGTGTGTGACCATAGAATATTGTTCTAAAATAAATAAATAAATGTTAAAAAAGCAAAAATGTCAATTAATCGTATTAAAAAAATTAAAAAAATTTAATTATTTTTTAAAAATTTAAAAAATTAAATTAAAAAAATAAAAAAAATATTGAAATACATCAAATTTACACGTAAGTGTGTATGGTATGGAACGCTTCTGCCCAAATAACCAAGATATCAGGTTTTGTCCGTTGCCGACAGCCCTAGCGCTCCTGGTGCATTTCCAGTGTATATAGCCTTCAACTGATAGTCATAGTATGATAAAACTATAGCAACCTGCAAGTAATACATTAATTTTCCTTGCGTTAAGTTCTTAATTCGGTTAAAAATCTTGATATGCTGGATTCCACTGAAGATTATGAATCTATGCACACTGCACAGGACCACCCAAAACGTTTTTCTTCTTCTTCTTCGGTCGGTACTCCCCTGTGCCGAAGGAATACATTTGTCAAATATATCATTGTAATACAACAATTTAATTTAAAGCTTAATAATTATAATAATAATAATTATAATAATAATAATAATAATAATAATAATAATAATAACCCGAAGGACTTTTTATGGGTTTAGGCCTACTTATCATATCTATATACAGTGTATATATGCACATATATATATATAGTAGGCCTAGGTCCATAAAAAGTCCATTGGTCCCTTGTTCAATGCCAACGACCCCATGGATTTTGAACATTATTTATGTTGTTTCCGTAAGAATTTCGGGCCACTGGCAAAATACTATACGTCCTCAATGTCAGCCTGCATCGACTACAAGCGATAATGGACAAGCTGCGGCAAGCTTACCATTGACGCAGTGTAACAGGGGAGACTTAAACAAGTAGCCTACAGATACGAGTCAAATAATAAGAAATAAAACTGCAATATAATTGAAAATCCAAAACCTTGTATGCATAACCTAATCTTTCCGGTAATTTGTTTTTCTTTTCTTTTCGCCAACCTACATTAATAGTCTCTCAAAGGTTCTTCTTCTTCTTCTTCTGCCTCTACAGCCTTTGATGAGCTTATGAGCTTTGGCCTCCTCCAGTCATCTCAGTCAATCAAAGTTTGGCTGTTCAAATCCCAGGCGTCCGTCAGAACTACATTGTAACAGTGCCACTTTCGGTCACTTCAGGTAGGTAATGACCAAAGCTAAACATGCTTTAATGCTTACTTAAGAGACAATTGGAGGTGGAAAAGCTTTATAAAGTGTGGAAGAAGGGGAAGACCAGGGAAGAATACAGGAACCAGATTGAGGAGGATCTCAGAAGAGTGTAACTGGAACCAGAGAAATTGTTCAAAACCCAGGCGTCCGCCAGAAACTATATTGTAATAGTGCCACTTCCGTCTTCAAGTAGGTAATGACCAAAGCTAAACATGCTTTAATGCTTACTTAAGAGACAATTGGAGTTGGAAAGGCTTTATGAAGTGTGGAAGAAGGGGAAGACCAGGGAAGAATACGGGAACCAGATTGAGGAGGATCTCAGAAGAGTGTAACTGGAACCAGAGAAATTGTTGAAAACCCAGGCGTCCGCCAGAAACTATATTGTAATAGTGCCACTTCCGTCTTCAGGTAGGTAATGACCAAAGCTAAACATGCTTTAATTTTTACTTAAGAGACAATTGGAGGTGGAAAAGCTTTATAAAGTGTGGAAGAAGGGGAAGACCAGGGAAGAATACAGGAACCAGATTGAGGAGGATCTCAGAAGAGTGTAACTGGAACCAGAGAAATTGTTGAAAACCCAGGCGTCCGCCAGAAACTATATTGTAATAGTGCCACTTCCGTCTTCAGGTAGGTAATGACCAAAGCTAAACATGCTTTAATTTTTACTTAAGAGACAATTGGAGGTGGAAAAGCTTTATAAAGTGTGGAAGAAGGGGAAGAAGACCAGTGAAGAATACGGGAACCAGATTGAGGAGGATCTCAGAAGAGTGTAACTGCAACCAGAGAAATTGTTGAAAACCTAGGAGTCCGCCAGAAACTATATTGTAACAGTGCCACTTCCGTCGTCAGGTAGGTAATGAACAAAGCCAAGCATGCTTCAATGCTTTCTTAAGAGACATCGAAAGGTGGAAAAGCTTTATGAAGTGCAGAAGTCAGAAGAAGGGAAGACCAGGGAAAGAATACAGGAACCAGATTGAGGAGGATCTCAGAAGAGTGTAACTGGAACCAGAGAAAGTGTTGAAAAGTCAGCATTGTGGAGATTGAAGTGATTGGGGGCTCACATATCAAACCCAGACAGTTGCTGTTGATTTTGGATGATGACGATGCTGAAAGTACGACGTCATCCAGCTATGAAGTCATTTGATGGACGAAATCATTGATGACGTCCAGTGTGTCTCCTCATGATATGATGATATTTAAGCAGGGAGCCACTGAAGGTCCCACACCCCAATTCTAAACTGTTCATGAGATCAGCGTTATTCATTGGTGTAAAACATTTTAATGCCCTTCCATTGATATGCCGAAGTTCTGGAAGTCCATATATCATAAAAAAGGAAATATCTAATTATGTTAAAGTCGTTAAAGAGCATGATGTTTTTGACATTTGATACTTTGTAAAGTCGATTTATAACAATATACAGTTGTATACAATGCTACTATACGTGCGAAAAACAAAATTAAACATGAGTATACCTATTTTATTGTAGCCTAGCTAGCAAACTTTTACTGATTATATCGTTGTGTTAACGGATGTAGGCCACACTCGGGCATTTGCCCAGTGGCGTGATTTTTATAAATTGTTGTTATATTGTATATTGTCGCATTGTATTGTATTAAATATATTCATTCATTCATTATATAATTACAAAGACTTTCAAGTATCTGTACTTTTAGTGACGGAGCGTGGGATAATTGTGGGTGTAATGCTTGTAGAACAAATAGGCCAGTGGCGTAACAGGAGGGTAGCAAGTTATGCAAGGCATAAGGGCACCCGGCCAAAGGGGCACTCGCAGTAAGGGAAAAAAAATGTAAATTTATTGGGATTTTCTGAAAAAATTTATAAAAATTAAAAAAAAAAATTAAAAAAAGAAAATAAGTTTAAACTAAAAAACTAATTTAAAAAATTTAAAAAAAAAAATGCAGGGTATGCCACTGAATTAGGCCATATGCTGTATAGCCTATATCAAGAAGGTATATTTTTCTAATGCACGTTGCTGAATCTCCAACGTCGGCGGCAGCATCACCAGGCACGCCTGGTCTTCAAGGTGCTGCGTACCCAGTCCCCAACAGCTACCTGAGCTACCTCTTCTCGTCCCTTACACCATTTTCCTCGCGAGCCTATAATAAAAACAAATATTACAAGTTCCTCCCTAGTCAGAACTCAGAAGATCCCCCAAATTTGGTAAATCTATTATTGTAAGTTAATTTATTAAGCTCTGATTTATTCGATACTACATATGTTTTTCCAATTTTTACTCACAACTAACCCCCCCCCCCCAAAATGAGCTGGATCCGCCCCTGGATCCCATATGTAAATCGACTACACCTATACACCTCCTTCACTTTTTATTTTTGCATGAAAGGAATGCTTTTTGCTTATTAATCCTGATTTTTTTTTTTTTACAGATTCATAGGAATATCCATTGTTTCAAGACGCTAAAATTGACTGAAAAGTATCTGCGGAGGATTCGAGGGTAAAAATTTACGCGTTTTATGAAGAAATATATTCTTGGCAATTATTATCAAAAGGACTCATGTTGACAACTTTAAGGATAGAGCAGCTTATTACTGCAGTGTAAAAACAAGAAAAAATACATAGTTTTTTTTGTGAAACTTCCCATACTGTCTGGACATTTGATTGGTAACATAGTGATTTTTATAAAGTGAAATCATGAAAATTATAACAATCGTATTAGCCTTTTCCATAAGATTTCTCATAATTACTAGTTTATCTGCTATGCTTGAGACAAACGAATCAGCACTCTTCAGATTTAATCGTCTAAGCAGATTTAAAAGGAGCACGTTCAGCATTAGGATTAACTCAATAAAAATTGCCGATATAAAGGCAGAAATCTACTGCGTAACGACGCTCGGCGACAAAATATATTTTGGGGCTCAAAATGCAGGGCTTTTTGAATATGACCCATCTAAGGGCCATCACAAGCCTGTTGCATACATTGAAAGAGATGTAACCGCTTTAACAACAGTTGATAAAAAAGTGTATTTTGGTGCTAAAGATGCTAATGTTTACTTGTATGACCCTGCTACAGGAGATCACAGAAGCGTTGTTAAAATGAATTCAGATGTCTTCAGCATTGCCACTTTAAATGATGATATATACTTTGGCACAAAATCTGGGGTTCTTTATCGGTATAACATAGAAAAAGCTTCACTCAAAAAAGTTGTAGATTTGGGTGGAGACGGTGAACAAACCATATTTGCTATAGCAGCTCTTAACAATAAAATTTACTTCGGTGCAAAAGATGATAACCTTTATGAGTACGACACTTGGTTTGACACACACAGAAAAGTAGCTAGTGCAAAGGGTAACATTTATGCTATAGGCGCACTGAATAACAAAATATACTATGGCTCAGAAGATACGCAATTCTACGAATACAATCCCGATACTGATGGAAGCAAACAAGTTGCCAAAGCCAACGACGTTATTTACTCGGTTTTACCGTTCGACAATAAAATTTATTTCGGGTCAAGGGATGATGGCTTGTATGAATACAACCCTATAACAGGGCAACTCAACAAGCTGGATAACTTTGGAGCTGATATCTTTAGCATAGCAGAGCTGAATGGGAAAATGTATTTGGGTACGCAATTTAACCGTCTTCAGGAATACGATATAAAAGAAAATGAAAGGAAATATGCGACACTTTTAAGTCAAGACATTCATGGCATCGTCGAATTGCATGGAAGTGTATACTTTGGAACTGAGCATGGCAACGTTTATAGATATGACCCTGTCGTAAACAATCATACAAAAGTCGCTCATATAGGATGGAACGATATTACTGATTTGGAAACTGCAAACAACAAGGTATATTTTGGGTCCAAAAATGGGAATTTATACGAATTCAACCCGAACACCGATAAACTCAGAAGTGTATCATTTTTTGTCGATGGTATCACGTCACTTACAAGGTTAGATGACTCAATCTGCTACGGGACGTTTTCCGGAAAGTTATACAACTACAACACAACAACAGGTGAGAATTTACAACTCACTGGCTTGGGCAAAGAAAATCATGTATGCGCATTGACGTTACTAGACGATAAACTATTTTTCGGAACTGCAAATGGAGATTTATATGAGATTGACCCGGAAATCGGTCTAAACGTAAAAGTCAGGGCCAAAGAGCGTATAACTGGAATAACACATTTAAATAATAAAATATATTTTACATCATTAAGTGACAATATGCATGAGTATGTCCCAAAAACAGGCAAACAAAAAATTGTAGTAGATCTTAATCATGATATACTTGGAGTAGCTGCAATGGGTAATAAGGTGTATTTTGGAGGGGACGGCGGTAAGCTTTATGTCTATAATCCTGCAACTCAGCGCCATAAAGAAGTAGCTAATGCCTGGTATAAAATAACGACAGTCAGAGCATTCAACAATAAAGTATATTATGGTACTGATAGTGAAGATATTTATGAATACAGTGAAGTATCTCAGCTTGGTGGAGTTTTATCGATTAACAACATAAATACAGTTCAAAGTATAAGTGATGAAGCAATATTGAATAAGACACTTTATTTGAACACTAACTTGGATATTTCACAAGTCGAAGTGACGGATAAAACCAATGTGTCAGCCACATTAAGCGCGAAAAAGGATAGCAACATATATGAAGGCAACAAAGAGATATTTTATCGTATTAGTGACGATAGCGATAAGGTGATTAAATTATGCGATTTAGTAAAAAGGGCATTGTTTCTAGAATTCCAAGACGACAACGATGGGCAAATTGCTCATCACTTGAAGGTAAATTTACAAGGGTTAACTTTTTCAAAAATATTAGCCACAAAACAGGATCAACCCAAGTCTGAGAGGAAAATTAAAGGTATTTGCTTTGGCACGACGTCATTGTCTAATAACTCTGGTAAAAATGTAACCCTGAAAACGCAACATTGCAAATACGCAATGGATACTACCATTCTAGTACAGAATAAGAGGGGTTTTGTTAAATCCTGCGATGATAGTGCAACAACAGAAATTAAAGAATTGGAGACTTACCCATTGGGTGTTGATGACGTGGAATTGCCCTTTGCTGCTAGTGACCGCAGTCAGACAAATAACAATGAAGATTTTGAGGTTTGGGATTCATCCCCCGATAAAGTTCACAGTGGAGAAATAAAGAAAAAATTTGATATTTCCAATATTGAGCCTGTTATCTATAAAAGTTCCTCGACAGTAGAATTACCGGCACAGCAAGTTGAGTTAAGCTCGGGGCTTAAACTCAAGTTTTCAGCGTCAGTGGAAGAAATAACCGAAAAGGTTACCGTGAATTTAAGACAATGGATTTCGGGAGTTGTGGAAGGGCAAGGAAGAACTATTTTTAATGAGAAAATATTTATAAAAATGTCAATTAAGAAGGCTATGGAGAAATTGAAGCAGTATAATTTGTTACCGAATGAAATCGCAATTAATCATAATGAACATGACAGTGTTAGTTTTAATGGGATTGTGGATTTGGCAATAACAAAACATAAGGATGCTAGTATCAAATTGAACTGATTGTAAAACTTTTTTTCATTTTTAATCATTAATAAAAGACTGTAAGAATATAAGGCTAACTTGCCCCACCACGGTAGAATGACACTTGAAACATTTGTAAAAATCAAATAAACACGGTATTCCGTTTAAACAAAATTTCGATCAAACAAAGTGTTCCAAATGTCATTTTATCGTGGTCGGGGTAGAATTCATTTTTTATTTACATAAAAGGTTAATTGCATACAAACAATTTAATGAATGCATCCGATAAACCTCTTCAGTCGCCTCCGTAGGTTAGTACCCGTGTTGAGTTACGACACGTCTCCGATCGCATGGCGTGTAGAGACTCGCACAAGTACAAGCCCACTACCAGCTAGACATCGAAGTCGTTGAACAACCGATATTTGGCGGGTAAGTCGACTTCGTACAAAAAAGGTACTCTTATTTGTTCTTAATGCGTCGGTTGAAATGTAGAACTTATGCTTCTTCTAATGCCTCTGCAATCGAAGGTTGACGATCATCATGGCAATTGAAGTTAATATAATACAGTGGTTTCCCATTGCCTTCTGCATCCTTATGCCGATGACTCTTCAATGAGTTCTTCCGCCTTCGGGGCCAGTTTCCCAACCCAGAACAAAAGAGTGCCTTGCACAGAAAATACTGCGTTTTTCGCTTATCCCGGCTCAAATTCAGTCCCCTAGATCTGTTCAGTCACCATTACGTGTTTCCATCCATCTCCACATGAGGAAGTAAAGATTAGAGATTTTCGCGTCTTCACCTCGATCTTAGCCCATCATAAGGTATTACTCAGGAGCTCAGCTAGTTTAAAGACAAAATTTACCATTTATTTCTGACCCAAGAATAGTTATTGACAACCAGTTGAGGAAGGAAAACTATAACGGGTGTAAAAAAAATCAAACTTCCCAGAAATTATGGTAGAACTAGAAAAGTCTTCTTCTGAGGTCACAATATCAGCGATTGGTTGTCGGCAACTCCCTTCAGCACTCTCGGTCCTGCCCCGTCCTCTTCAGCTCTTGGTACGTTCGAGCTCATGAGTCCTCCTTCAGTTGGTCCATGAATCCCTTCTTCGGCCTCCCTCTTCTGTTGGTACCTTCCATTATGCCGTTAAAAACGGTGTAGATGGCTTAAAGGCGTTCATTCCACTGGTCAATTTTACTTCATATTTGATTTTGTCTTTGATGGAAAATCATCAATGTTGCATTATTTATTTTTACACCCCATTCCACTTGTTTTCAACATTTGGTCATTTTTGTTTTCAATTTTTTCTATATTTGTAAGTTTGCATTTCTTTTAATTTTATAATCTACAACAAATTTTTATAATTTAAACTACGAAATAATTCGTTCGCTCTCAAGAAATCAATTTAAATTATTTATCGTTTCTTGACGACGCCATTGTTTAATTTAAGTTTGTTATTGTTTGCAACCATAGATTTTAATAATAATACTAGATATCGAACTCCCATGGTCTCTGTATGGAGTGTTGTGAAGCCATCCGCCATTGCTATAAGTGGATAGGCGCCCATTCCATTGACCGGCTAGGGCTATTTCCAAAACGGTGACGTGGTAGTAGACACTCAAGACTTAGGTAGCGTCTCCACCGACCTCGCATTGCAGAATTGACGGAAATGTTTATTTTCCTCTATGCCATAGTTAAAATTGATCAATGATCACACAATAAAATCACAAACAAACAAACTAAAATTAAAAAATGGCTTCATGGGATATGTTAATTACAAACATTTTAATAGATTTCTATAAAAAGAAAAACAAACATTACCGTCAATGTCACTTGCAATCTGCAATGCGAGGTCGGTGGAGACGCTACCTAAGTCTTGAGTGTCTGCTACCACGTCACCGTTTTGGAAATAGCCCTAGCCGGTCAATGGAATGGGCGCCATAGAAAGAACGGAAAGAACGCAAAGTACCTGTTATTAAATGAGTACTTCTCGACAAAATAAATTTTATCTTGATTTAATTTCAGTTAATATTGTCTTTTATGTAACTATTGATCAAAATCCACTGAAAATAAACTGAAAGATTGAACTTTTGAACGTAATTTTCACAGAAAATGTAAGGAAATCTCATAAGAACGCAAGGTGTTAATGAATGTAAACAACGTTTTCTATCCACTTATAGCAATGGTGGCTGGCTTCAAAATATGCAGGGGAGTTCGTTATCTAGTATTATTATAAAAATCTATGTTTGCAACGCGTGATTTTATTCTATTGATTAATTTTAACATGACGAAATTAAAATGGAAAATGGCATAGAGTAAAACAAAAATCTCAAACCAAGTTTGAAGTAAAATTGACCAGTGGAATACCCGCCTTAGCATATTAAAATATGCTTGGGTGCAGTGGGGTAAAACCCTGCACCGTGGTTAGGTCATTGATTTTAATTTTATTTCGACACGTTATTAATAGCAGCGGAGCCGAAGCGGGTATTTCTGGATTTACTCGAGCGTAGCATGTTAATACACCGGTTAAGTACCTCCATCAAATAAGAGCCCCATAAATATGGCCCCCGTCAAGGATAAAGGTTCAGATCATTAACAAAAAATTGATGATCGTATTTTCTCGTGTGCGTCTGCAGCTCTATCATGGCGATTTGTTATTATTATATTACCGGGGTTTATTGAATTGTTTTAAACAAATGATTGAATAATGCGCGGGAAATTCAAATTGATAAATTATCCATAACCGAAATCGCACACGGGCTGACTGAAGCCTTGCGGTATGTGATTTTATTGTATCAATATAATGTATTGTACTGGATCAATATAATAGTAATTAATAAATATATATTTTTTTTTAATTTTTTCTCCCTTGGATGTAGACACATTAATTTAAATTCTTATTATAGCCTACAGTTAAAAATTCTACCTGATCATTTTAATGCTTATAACAAGTAATATTTCTTTCAAATGTTAAACAATGCAACCAATTCTCTAGTATTCTAATAATTTATTTATTTGAATTTCCTGCGCACCGTCACGTGCTACTGCGGCATTATAAAATAAACCCCGTTATTACAACAATACCAAATCGCCAAGATTTGGCTGCAGTTGGTGAGCTAATTACAACCGAAATTAGAGGACATGGAAAAAACTGGGCTTGGCGTGATTCGAACCCACGATCTACGCATAACCGGGGCGTCGTCTAAACCGCTGGACCACAAGCCCCGACAAGTCCAGTAAATGCCAAATCCTCTACTTATGCTCTAATTGACATGATTCGTGTTGCTAGACAGGTTAGCACAACTACACAACTATCTAACCGAACAGGTCTGTGAGCTGACTTAATTGCATAAAGGCAATGCTTTATTCATTACATTGTAGTATTATATGGTATATATAACACTGACATTAAATTAACTTTATCGGAATTAACGTAGGCCACACTCTTGTATACGCCTGTTCTCGGGTTCAATTCGCATAAATGATCATCCTGTGACCCAAAATAAACCATATTATTCACCGTAGCCAAGTCATAAATATTATTCCAATGATGACCTCTACCAATGTATGCAGCAATTTTTCTTTTCTTTGTGGCTAAATCGTATTCATATAACGTCCCTATTTCGGTACCAAAATATATTTTACTGTTCACGCCAATCACACAATTGATGTTTTCACTTAAGTGAAGAGCTAATCCAATCTTATTTTCACTAGCGTCATACTCGAAGAGGTTGTTAAACTTTGAGCCAATGTAAACCTTATAAATTTTATGGTCAAATTGTATTATTGAGTAAATACTCCCCTTGAACATACCTACCATTTTCTGTTCTGTTGTGACTGAATTGTATTCGTATAACAGATAATCATCTGCAGCGTAGTATATGAAATCGTGCATACTCACTATCCCATGTACGCTTCCATATGCATAAGCTAACTCTCTGTGATTGCCTACATTTGGATCAAATTCGTAAACGATGCTGTTTATAACCGAAATTATAACGAGGAGGTTACCTCTTCAGCCAAAGTTAATTTAATGTCAGTGTTATATATACTATATAATACTACAATGTAATAAAGAAAAGGAACTAGGTACTGTAATATATCAAAAACATTTATATATACTCTTTTAAATAACGTAATATAATCCTACAAAAATTAAAGAAATTGTAGAAATTGCCCATCGCAACTAGTTATAGCGCGGTAGCCTACTCCTTCAAGTAGACTAAAAAAATAAACTATCCCGAGGTTAACATATAGGCCAAATTTCATCAAAATCCACCCAGTAGTTTGTCCGGACATTGATGAGCAGACAGACGGACAGGAAACATTTTGTAAAAACCACTTTTTTGTTTCCTGGGACCTCAAAACATGTAAATCTATTGAAATCTCGGAATCAAAAGTTTTGACCATCACTAAGCTTTCCCTTGTACTAAATTTATATAAAAATAGGAAAGCAAAAATATTATCAAAAGATTGATCTATAATAGACCCTGCTATTAATTTGAGTCTACTCCTACAACCGTGTTTTGTATATCATGGCATAATTTCTTGCTTTTTCCCTGGTAAAATTTTATTTTGGGAGGGTCATCCCTCAAAATGCCGCCTCAGGTATAAACTGAGAATAAAAACAATACTGTATTTGATTTAAGTAAATGATTTAGTTTTTCCGAACAATTCTGGTTGGTACATACAGAACGAAACGAAACCATTGAAAGGAGTAATACATTACATACATTTTTCACATTGCATGTCTTTTGAAAACATTGTCAAATTAAAACAAAATGAGCTGCTCACGGCCATACTGTACAAAACAAGGTAGGCCTAGTATAGGAGTATGCTACCAATTAGAGCGAGGCACTCCATTTTGAATGCTGATAAGTAAGTTCTGAATCCAGTTGTGTACCAAATTTCCAACGGCACTAATAATTTACCCCAATAAAGGTTGCTCACAGGATAACCTGATCTATAAGTTATTGTTTATTTTACAGGATACATGCAAGAAAGCTCACCTGTATCATAGCAGAACTTTTAAGAAAATAAAAACGACGGCAAACCTTAATACCAACGGGAATAACACTATTAAGAAGAGTTCAAGTTTTCAACAAAGCTAACAAAAGAAGATATGCAGATTTCGTAAGATACCTAAACTATTACATTTGTAATAAGGAAATTACATGCAACTCCTATTGACAAAGTGACAATCGATTAGATTCAAAGCAAAAATGAAGAAACTTCTACTGAATTTATTACTGGAATTAATCTGCCTTTTACCACAAGTAAACTTCGCGGGTGCAGTTACGAAAAAAGAAGCCGGAAACAGATGTGGAAAGGAAGACAATAATAATGGAGGAACTTACAACATTACCAAAGGCACTGAGCGGCTTCTCTATCTGGGGGAAGAAATATACGGAGTCAGCGCATATTACGATAAAAAGTTATATTTGGGAACGAAATACAAGGGCCTTTTCGAATATGACGTTGATACAAAGAGCCATAAAATCGTAGCTTTCATAAATGGTAGTGTTCATGCTGTTGCCACTTTAAATCGAAAGGTATATTTTGGGGCATACGATGATAATCTCTATGAATACGATCCGGCCAATGAAACTTATAAGAGCGTCGCTAAAGGCCTTTCCGGTATAACATGCCTTGCAGCGTTAGGAAATGATTTAAAATTTGGAACGGAACTGGGTGGATTCTTCGTTTACAATCCCGTTACAGAAAACTATATGAAAATAGCCGATTTAGGGGGGGATGATAATAGAATAAATACAATAACTGCTGGGAATGGTAAAGTTTATTTCGGCTCCAGAAACAGCATCGTTTACGAATTTGATCCAAATGTAGGCAATCACAGAGAGTTAGCTTATGCATATGGAAGCGTACATGGGATAGTGAGTATGCACGATTTCATATACTACGCTGCAGATGATTATCTGTTATACGAATACAATTCAGTCACAACAGAACAGAAAATGGTAGGTATGTTCAAGGGGAGTATTTACTCAATAATACAATTTGACCATAAAATTTACTTTGGATCGAGAGATGACGGGTTACAAATATATTATCCAGAAACTGGTCAGCATACAACTGTGGCCAACTTAGGGGCAGACATTTTGAGCCTTGCCGTCATGAAAAACAAGGTTTACATTGGCTCAAAGTTTAACAACCTCTTCGAGTATGACGCTAGTGAAAATAAGATTGGATTAGCTCTTCGCTTAAGTGAAAACATCAATTGTGTGGTTGGCGTGAACAGTAAAATATATTTTGGTACCGAAATAGGGACGTTATATGAATACGATTTAGCCACAAAGAAAAGAAAAATTGCTGCATACATTGGTAGAGGTCATCATTGGAATAATATTTATGACTTGGCTACAGTGAATAATATGGTTTATTTTGGGTCACAGGATGATCATTTATACGAATTGAACCCGAGAACAGGCGTATACAAGAGTGTGGCCTACTTTAATTCCGATATATATTCATTGACTGCATACCAAGATAAAATTTATTACGGAACGTTATTTGGGAATTTATTTGTTTATACCCCGTCCAACGGTGTGAATAAGTACATTAATAATGTGGGCAGTCATAATCATGTTGGTGAGATGACTGCGTTGAATAATAAAATATACTTTGGAACTGTCAAAGGATATCTATATGAACTAGATGTAACTAATGGTCGACACGTTGAAAGAGTAGCTAAAGCTAGTGACGGTGTGAAAGGTGTATCATCTTTAAATAATAAAATATACTTTGGATCAATGGATGGCAATCTTTACGAGTACGATCCACACACTGCAAGGCAAGGAAGAGTTGTGGACTTGGGAAAAAGTTTACAAGCCGTTATTGCAATGGGCAACCAAATTTTCTTCAGTTTATATGACGGCAAACTTCATAAGTACAACCTTGCAACTCGTATCAACAAACCGATAGATATTGGCAAAGATAAACTTTTAGGACTGACTGTCTACGACAATAAGGCTTACTATGGGACAAAAAGCGAAAATCTTCATGCATACTACGAAACAGCCGATCTCAAAGGCGTTCTACGCTCGAGCTGTATTTCAAATCTTAAAAACACCAGTGACCAAGTAATTTTCAACGAGCTGACTTATCTAAATGAGGCATTGGATGTTTCTTAGGTAGAAATAGTGGAGAAAACTGAATCATCAGCACTAATAAGAGCAAAAAGGATAAGCAATAAGTATAATGGGGAGGGGAAGATAAGGTTTCACGTTAGGACGGACAGCGATGAAATTGTAGAAATATATGATATAGTGGACAGAGCTCTATTTCTAACATACAAAGGAAATAACGACGGGAGAGCTTGGGAAAGTGTGCATATCAACATAGGAGAATTGACATTTTCAAACGTATTAGCTTCAAAAATAGGGCAACCCACGTTTCACAACAAAACTAAGAATATATGTTACGAAACAGTGTTATTGACAAATGAAGGCAATAAGTCTCAATTCCTGAAAACCCCACATTGCAGTGGCAATAAGGTGACACACATATGGACTCGGCTATTAAAAGGATTGAGCCGATCGAAATCGCAACCAATACCAGGGTCGTCACACTATGTATTAGGTGGAGACGAATGGCCCTTTACATCGGTATCAGCAGTCGAAAATACCCCAGAAGAGACAGTATCCAAGTCACACGAGTATGAGGATTATGGCATTTGGAATTTAAGGTATGAAGAGGGAGATACGAGGAATTTGAGTAACGAGTTTGACTTTGCAAATACTGAAGCTGTCAATTTCAAGAAGAGAGAACCGTTTGAATTGCCACCTCAGAAAATTAATGTCCGTTCCAATCAACGAGTGACAGTAACCACTTCAATAGTGTTGTTGACTGGGCAGGTTCTTGTGAATTTGGCACAAACAATTCGCGGTGATGTTCGAGCTGTAGCAGTAACTTACTTCGGGGAAAAGGTCAAGTTACAAGTGCCAATCAAGAAGGCCATGGAGAAGTTGAAGGAGCACGATATGCTGCCCAAAGAGTTCGTTATTAATGATAATGACAGCGTTACTTTTAATGGCGTTGCGATTGTTAATTTGCGAAAAGATTTGAATACACATATCGACTTCAGTCCGGATTCGTGAGAATCCTTTCAAAGGCATAATAATTACAATTGGCTGAATTTTACGTATGTAAAAGCAGGGGTGCTTCCAGATGAAACTAATGAATTTGGTGGTCTCCCGCAGTAATGAAGTTTTCTTTTCGACGCTAGATAATCTGTTATGGGGCTGTAGTCCATTAAAGTGAGGGGTCCATTGCGGAATTGATACTAACAGGCGCTTTTTTTACAGAAATGTTCTAAATGGCATTGTTCTAATGCAAAGCTAGAGCACTTAGAAAAACAGACAGTATGGTATTTAGTTGTTGAAAGTTAAGGTTATTCACCATCGATGATGAAGCAGTAGAAACTGGGATGATAGACCATGGTCGATGCTATTGGTTTACGGCTGGTTAAACTAGGTTATGCCTATAATATCCTCGCTACATCTCCTTAGCAGATAATCTGTAGGCTCCACTCTGTATTGGCAGGATCGTTTTTTTTTTTTTTTTTTAATCTGAAAGCATGCGTGGGATTTTTGTATCTAAGGGAACTCAGGGAACTAAAAACATTGACTTACTTTAATTTTTCGTGCCCAAACGATTCAAAAGTTTAACGACCAATATTTGGCCACGTAGCGTTGGACATTGACTTGTTGTGTGTTAGGATAGTATTTTCCTAGTGACGAATTGTGATTATTGTGCAATTATATTAATTGTATTGTATTGTATTGTTTTATTGTAATTCTACGAGTAATTTTTTTTTGTAATGAATAATATTAATATTAGGTACGTATAATTGTTTATAATTTAATTCATGAAGGATATTAATTTCATGACTTTTTAATAAATAATTGTATAAATAAATAACGACGGACTATTATTTTATAATAATAATAATAAAATCGTCTCTATAATGAAAAAAAAAAAACAAGAACAATTTTCGCAGCAAATATTGAGGTCAAATAAATAAATAAATAAATAAGGACTTTTTGTTCTATTACTAAGCCAACCTATCAGAGTTAGGACTATAAAGCCCTCTCTTACACTCAACTAGGAAGGCCCGGGACCACCTGCTTTACATGCCCTCCGAAGCATGGCCAGAAAATGTAGGAAGTTTAGGACTCGAACCAACAAGCTTTCGGGTGAAAGTCGGAGTCCGTACCACTACTCTACATGTCCCACTCTACAGGCCACCTCTTACAATTAACTGCTTAAAATAATAAGGTAATAAACAGTAATATTCTCATTCACACAGCCATTTCAACTCATTCACTCACTAGCTCAACCACCCGTTCACGCAGTCACACTTAGTGGCTTCCGCCAACAGCTTTCTTGCAGCCTTTCATCAAAATCCTCTGAGTAGTTTGCCCGGAAATCGATAAACAGACAGAAAGGAGTCATTTCGTAAAATCCACTTTTTTTTGGTTCCTGGGACCTCAAAACGTGTAAATTCGTTGAAATCACGTGATTGAACACTTTGACCATCACAAAGCTTTCCATATACTAGGTATAAATAAGAAAGCAAAAATGTTACCAAAAGATTGATCTATTCAGACCTTGATATTTTATTTTTGTTATTATATATTATTATATTGTTATTTTTCACTGTATTTCGAAATTCCTCACAATAACCGTTATTTTAAGCAGTTAATTTTAAGAGTGTACAGCCCAGAGGAAATTGACAACCCGAAATTTATTACTTTTTATTTTTTATTTAATTAACTAAGCATGTTATTAAAGATATGGCTCATCAAAGTTGTAGAAGACTACTTCATGCATCATATAATAAGGTATTTTAAGTTTTCGAAATTGTAGTTTTTTTATAAAATCGCTTTTACGTGAAAAGTTATTGTTTATAAAATATCTGCATGTTTATGAAAAAACTACAATTTCGAAAATTAAAAATTTCTTATAATATGATGCATTAAGTACAAGTAGTCTTCTACAACTTTGATGAGCAAAATCTTTAATAACATGCTTAGTAAATTAAGTAAAAATAAAAAGGAATAAATTTCGGGTTGCCAATTTCCTACGGGCTGTACACTCTTAAGAGGGTATAGTAGGACATGTAGAGTGCCGGCCGCCATACCAAGTTGAATCCAGCCGACCAGAGCCGGTTCAAAGCTGTAGGTAACTTGGTCGTGTGCACAGTGCCGGTAGGGAAACATGGTAGGACTTGTCCTGGTCACCTCCGAACTAATCGTGTGACTTCACTGTGTTTCCCAAGTGGTTCGGAATCCACTATAATCCGGAGGTCCACTGTCCTATGGGCTGGCTTAGGACAGTCAAGTCGGGGTCGCTCTATGGGCCCAAATATGAGGCCTAAGTCGTTATTAACCCGACGAACACTACTACTACTACTAGGACATGTAGAGTAGTGGAACGGACTCTGACTTTCACCCGAAACATTGTTGGTTCGAGTCCTACACTACTTCCATTTTCTGGCCATGCTTCGGAGGGCATGTAAAGCTTTCCTAGTTGAGTGCTAGAGAGGGCTTTATAGCCCTAACTCCGCTAGGTCGGCTTAGTAATAGAACAAAAAGTCATTATTTATTTATTAGGGAGATTTATCTACCTATTGAGATGGCGACCAATGTTGGACTTTCGGAAAATTTCTTCGCAACTTTTCATTTCATGACCCCCTGAGCCTAAAACCACCCTCCGTTCAAAACGTTATATATATATACATGTATGTATATCGATTTTAGGAAACACTCTAACTTCCGTAAATATTATCCGATTTTGATGAAACTTTGTACAAAAATTGATCATACAAATGAATGCCTTGATCGAGTTCGTTAACCAGCTAGGTCCACTATTTAGTTAAAAGCCTTGCATAATTCATACCTCAGTTAATATTGGTCGCAGAGGAATGAATTATAATTTGACTGATAATGAACGATAATGAACGATAATGGTAATCACTACTTTTTTCGAAAAATTAACCATTTTATGATGGCATCCAGTCAAAGTGAAAATAATTTGATAAATAAAAGTTCATAGTCGGCATTGTGGCTCGAAATTTGGAACACAAGAGTGTTTTGTGTGTTGATGTTGTGGTCGGGAAAATAATGAAGTATTTTTTATATTTGTTATTACATAGTACATTACGTAGCAGGCACGTAGCCAGGGAGGGGGCTTGGGGGCTGAAGCCCCCCTCCCCCCGAAATGTAAAAAAAGGAGATTATTATTGTAAATGAGTGAATGAGTTTTTTGTGTATATTATTATGGAGCTGATTTATTAATAAAAGACCCGCCGTTTTATTGGGGGTAATAAATACCCCCCCCCCCGGACCCCCTGGTAGTTAGCCCCATCCCCCCGAAATAAAATTCTGGCCACGTGCTTGTAGTGTAGAGGAAAGGCAAGGTCTGCGGAATCTCCCTACTACTGATCGGCTAGAGCCGAAAGGGATTTTTATTTAAACGTGAGAAATGGGGGTGTCTGGATTGTCTGGAATATCCTGTATGGTACAAGGGATATTAGGCCCGTAACCAGGGGGAACTAGGGCACCTCACCTCCCTCCGAAATTTTTTGACTTTACACATGACAGAATTCAACCCTTTGCGACATTTCACTACATAATATAGGATCCCTTCCCGAAATAAAATCCTGGTTCCGGGCCTGATGTTCCTATATATAGTTAGGTTTGCCTTCATATTACGTTGATAGGTACCTAGCAAGCAGGTATTGATACTTAATGAGAAAAAAACAGATTTAGAAAACTTACTATTCCATGTAGAACAATAAAAATATATTTTCATCAACATTTTTTTTTACTCAACTTTAAAGAACAAAACTTATATTTTCTATTAACTCTTTTCTAACATATACGTAACACATACAGTACCTGCACACTGTCGTAACAAATCTGAGTTAAACTTAAATGCTGTGCCGGCCCTAGCACGTGGAAACATAGTTGGGCTGGTTATAATTCCTTGTAAAGTATTGAATGTAATATAACTTAGCTTAATTTAGCGTATTTAAAGTTAATTTTAATTTTGTATTTTATTTTATTGTATTTTATGTATACTTGTCTTGTTGGAAAAATTGGAATAAATATATTTGATTTGATTTGAATAGTTATATATCAACATAGCCCACAGAGATAACTTCTACTTCTTCGAATGCCTCTTAAAATGAAGAATAGGGAACATCATGGCAATTTTAAACACGTAGATGCTGCACTTGGGACTCTCAAAAAGGAAGTCAGGTATATGTAGGACTGTATTAGGGGATGGTAATACAGTGGGTTGCCTTCTGCATCCTTTTGCCTTTGACTCTCCATTGAGTTCCTCCGACTTCGGGGCCCAACCCCAGAACTGAAGAGTGACTTTTGCTTTCCAATTTATACGTAGTATAAGAAAAGCTTTGTGATGGTCAAAATTTTCGATTCCGAGATATAAACGGGTTTAAACGTTTTGAGATCCCAGGAACCAAAAAAAGTGGTTTTTACGAAATGTCTGTCTGTCGCTCAGTCTGTTCATCCGTTTCCTGGCAAACTACTCGGTCGATTTTGATGAAATTTGGCAAGCAGTTTCACAAAAATCATACCTCGAGACCATTTTTTATTTTGAGGCATCTCAATTTGGGGGGGTTTATTCTCAAAAAACTCCAAAAAAAAAGTCTAACAAATTATTTCTCAAAAACGGCCCCAACGATTTCTTTTAAATTCACATATATTGTAGTTATTATTAATGTTAACAGAAGACGGTGGGTCGCTTGCCCCTAGATAGTTTCCTTTTGGGGGTAAAAAAAGTTAAAATAAAAAACTCAATTTTCATGGAAAAGGACGAAAAAATAATTTTTCTGCGGAACCTTTAAATAAATAAATAAATAAATCAGGTCTTTTTTCTATTACTTAGCCAACCTGGCGGAGGCTATAAAGCCTTCTCTTACACTCATCTAGGAAAACCCGGGACCGCCGGCTTTACATGCCCTCCGAGGCATGGCCAGAAAACCTTTCTGTCGATGATTTCTAACTTTTGGTATGTTTTAGGTGTTAAATAGAGTAACAAACCCGAATAGGATGCTTTCCCAAAAATGTATTTGGTTTTGTACAAATTATTATTTTTTTGAAGAAATGATATAAAATTCAAGTTCCAATACATTGCGTGCAGTTCCATTATTACTGCGTGGTAATGTCTGCCCGTTCTATAATATGCAATGTCATCTATTAATTCAGTGCTTCGGAATAGGGGCGTCAGATGGACCCCCCCCCTCCCCCCGAGGGTTCCTAAATTTAACTATAGGGAAATTCTTTACTATGAAATAACTCATTATCTCTACTAATTGATAAGTAGGAAAGCATGTTCGAGTAAACTCGGCCCGGTTCCTTTTTGTTTCTGCGGAAGTGGAAAACCTGCAAGCCAAGCACCTGTGCCTTTACTTGTTCCCTTTCATCACTGCCATGGTATCAGTACATGTTGTGTGATTCAGGGTAGCATGCAGTTAGTGTTGACTGAGTGTAAAAAGGTAATACGTAAAGGGAAAAAAAATCTAAAATTCCATATAGGCCCTATTTCTCTGGATTAAGGATAACACACTAGATAACCTTTTGGCATCATACTGCCATCAAGTTAATCTTTTTAGCAGAACTACTGATGTGGTCATAAATCAATTTTATTTGGCATATACAATACATAAATCTAGACATTTCTAGTATTTCCCCATTGCAATTTGAACTCAGCAGTCAGCTGCAGGGCGCCTATACGTACTACTATTGACATAAGTTGGCGCTGTCAGCCCTGGGGGACTTTTGGCCGCATTCACAACACTACGCCACCGGATCCTGTCCTTCGCCAGATCACACCAATTATCGGCCCGAAGGCCAACTTCCTGTATATCTTCGTTTAGCTGGTCGCCATAGCGTCGTCTCGGACGCCCCAAAGGTCTTCTTCTGTTGAGACATGCCATCCATACTGCTTGTGCTGTTCTATCCGCTGGCATACGGACGACGTGTCCCATCCACTGGAGCCTTCTGCTTCGTAGTATTTGTGTGACGTCTGGCGAGCCGAAGAGTTGGTGGATTTCTTCGTTCGTTCGGATTCTCCAACTGTTGTTTTCAAAAACTCTTCCGAATATTCTCCGTAACATCTTGTTCTCGAAAACAGCCAACGCTCTTGATTCTTTCTTTGTCAGGGCCCATGCTTCACCACCATATATAAGGACAGGTAGGATTAGCGTCTTGTAAAGCCTGATCTTTGTTGTCCATGATAGAATCCGAGTCGAGAATAGTGCTCTTGTTTGGAAGAAAGCTACATTGGCTGATTTAATTCTGTTAAGAACGTCTTGACTGATCTTGTTGTCGGACGTGATGATGGACCCAAGGTATTTGAAATCTTGCACTCTTTCAAAGCGACCTGTGCAGGTATCTTGGTCTCTTCCCACTAATAGGTACTTGGTTTTTTCAACGTTTATTTTTAGACCTAGCTTCAGAGCTTCTTCTTCAAGGGCTTTCACTGTGGTCTCGGCTTCTTACTTTATATCATCCAAGTCGAAATCTTTCCAATATACTGTAAGTATCTATTAATTTTACTTTATTACATGCTATAGTATTATAATTAGTATATAATTTGTGGTATCCATATATGGACCCACAAATTTTGAAGAATCAAGCTGAAGTTTTTTTTTTACAGAATAAGTTATAATATATAATAATAGTGGACCCAGCTATGCGTGGCTGTGGCTACGTTTCTTGTTACATTATATTGTAGTGAACTATTCAAGTGTATGAATGAGGTAGGTAGGACAGACTGTTTAATTTGTGGATATTCAGTGAGAAGTATGTTTTAATGTACTACTTAACTTTCTGTGTTTGTGAAGGAGCTTTTGGATTGTCCTTCGTACCGCCTAACAGTCAATGAATGTCGTGTCAGGGATTCCGTCAATTTTCCACATTCTCCGTTGCCTGCATTACATTTTCCATTGGGCATGTAATACTTCCGCATTTTTCACCCATTCCGTACCGTGTACAGCTCCGCAGCAGGGTTTTTGAAAATCGCAATGTCTTATTAAGTTTTTTCTGTAAATTTGCAATTATGCAACTATGTAATGCAGACAAATAAAAATAATAAAATAATATTGCGACTTTAAATTGAAATGTAAGCTATCCTATCTTTCAACATTCTCCGTTGTCTGCATTACATTTTTCATTGGGCATGTAATACTTCCTCATTTTTCACCCATCCCGTCCCGTGTACAGCTCCGCAGCCGGGTTTTTGAAAATCGCAATGTCTTATTACGTTTTTCCTGTAAATTTGCGATTATGCAACCATGTAATGCAGACAAATAATTTGAAATAAAATAATATTCCTAGTTGAGTGTAAGAGAGGGCTTTATAGCCCTAACTCCGCTAGGTTGGCTTAGTAATAGAACAAAAAAGTCCTTATTTATGTATTTATTTATTTATTGCGACTATAAATTGAAATGTAAGCTATCCTATCTTTCAACATTCTCCGCTCTCTGCATTACATTTTTCATTGGGCATGTAATACTTCCGCATTTTTCACCCATCCCGGCCCATGTACTGCTTCATAGCAGGGTTTTTGAAAATCGCGATGTCTTATTACGTTTTTCCCGTGAATTTGCGGAAAAAATAAAAATAATAAAAATAAAATAATATTGCGACTATAAATTGATATGTAAATTTAATTGTATCCTATCTTTCAAGTTGGGTCGGATTGCGCACGGTGTGCAAAAAAATATTGAAATCGGTTCAGTAGTAGTAGTATGGTTGGACACAGTCCCAGGCCACGGTGTGGGCCCATAGGACAGTGGACCTCCTGATTATAGTAGATTCCGAACCACTTGGGAAACACAATGAAGTCACACGATTAGTTCGGAGGTGACCACGACAAGTCCTACCATGCTTCCCTACCGGCACTGTGCACACTACCAAGTTATCTGCATCTTTGAACCTGCTCTGGTCCGCTGGATTCAACTTGGTAAGGCGGCCGGCAAAAAATCGGTTCAGTAGTTTAGGTGTCCATCGCGAGCAAACAACGTGACACGTAATTTTTATAGATAAAGACAGTAATTATATCAGCCTATATATATTTTATTTATTGCTTTGCAATTTATATATAGTATAAGGAAGCTTTGTGATGATCCAAATTTCAACGTATTCACAGGGTTTGTCGCTGATAGAGCATCAGTTCATCGATTTCTTGGCAAGCTACTCAGTCGATATTGATAATGAAATAAAAATTTGGCATGTAGGTTCACAAAATTCATACGTCAGGACCATTTTTATTATTTGTGATTAACTCAATTTTGGGCGGTTTTACTCCCAAAGAAACTCCAAAAAAATTTAATTTTTTAATTTTTTTTTAAATATTAAAAACAGCTCCAACAATTTCATTTAAATTCACATATTCACGTATATTTTAGTCGTTATTAATGTTAATGAAAAATTTAATGAAAAATGACAAAAAAATAATTAAGTTTAATTATTATAATTATTATTACTGGCAACCATCTCTTCTGCACGTTAACTAAATGCCAGCATTTCAGACTGGCAGTTGTTCTTCTAACGGACCAATCAGCACAATGTCATCTGCATAACCCAGATTGTCGAAAATCTACTACTCCCCAAAAGTCGAAACTTAATAATACACCACAACAATTACATACGGGCTGCATGTTTACTTGGATCATAAAATGTGTATATTGTTTTTGCAGGACTCAAAAGCAAGGAGCACTCACCAATGCCAAAAGAAAACATTAGAACAGAAACCAACGGCCCCGCTCTATACCAGAATAAAAATCAGCTACGGAGAGTGAAAGTTATCGACGCAGCTGACACCCATCAGGACAACTAAATTATAATTCAATATAAGGGAAACGGCATCTTACTCATATTGACATGATAATTGATAAAATGAACAAATTTCCAACGATTCTAGTACTTGCATTAATGAGCACCTTAAGGGAAGTAACCACTGCAGGAACAACGATGAAACAAGAACCCGAAAAAACAGCCGATGTGAAAATCGTTATACGATCATCGCATATTCCGAATCTTAAAGACACTAGATCACTAGTGACAAAGCAATTTTGAACGAGCTGACTTTTTTAAATCAGGCATTGGATGCTTCTCAGGTAGAAATAGGTGAGAACACTGAATCATCAGCAATAGTAAGAGCAAAAAATATTAGTAGTAAGTACAATGGAGAGCAGAAGATAGGGTTTCACGTTAGGACGAACAGTGTTGAAGTTGTAGAATTATATGATATAGCGGACAGAGCTCTATTTCTAACATACAAAGAAAATAATGACGGGAGAGCTTGGGAAAGTGTGGATATCAACCTAGAAAAATTGACATTTTCCCACGTATTAGCTTCAAAAGACCCCACAAGATACAAAATCTAAGTCGCACAAGTATGAGGGTTATGGCATTTGGGGTATAAAGTATGAAGATGGAGATGCGAGGAATTTGAGTGAAGAGTTTGACTTTCCAAACACTAAAGCTGTCCATTACGTGAAGACAGAATATTTTGAATTGCCATCTCAGAGAATTGAAGTCAGTCCTAATCAGCAAGTGAAAGTAACAGCTTCATTGAACGAGTTGACTGGACAGGTTCGTGTGCCTTTGACCCAAACAATTCGCGGTGATGTTCGAGCTGTTGCAAAAACTTTCTTCGGGGAAAGGGTCATCAAGAAGGTTATGGAAAAGTTGAAGGAGCACGATATGCTGCCCAAAGAGTTCGTTATTAATGATGATGACAGCGTTACTTTTATTGGTGTTGCGGTTGTTAATTTGCAGAAGGAAGTGAATCCACGTATCTTGTTGAGTTGAGATAATTTCTCAGAATCCTATCATTGACATAATTTTTAGAGTGAACTGAATTTTAAGTGTGCAGAAGCAGAGGCGGTTCCATATGAAACTCATCAAAGATTTGTTTAATACTTATTACTATTGTTTATTACTAATTACTTAGCTTGTGTAGGCTACACTTATCACTGGTTTCCCCCGCCAAATTGCGTACTTATCTTATGCAGGCTACACTAGCAGCCATATTGATAACGGTCTCCAGCCACGCGATGGGGTCGGCTGTAGAACAATGTAAACAACAATACCGGTATCTCGGATGCATTGTGAACATTAAGTGGGAGGTGAGTCAGGAAATTGGCAGCCGCATTGGACAAACTCGAAATGTCTGAATCAAACGCGGTTGGACCTTCTTTTGAGAATGGTGAAATGTTATGTGCCCTAGTCGTTCTATATGGCATGAAGGGCTGGACATTGACACAAGCTATGCAAAACAGAATAAGTGAATTAATGGAGGAATGTGTATTAAATATAGAACAATTTAAACACAATAATTGTAAAGCCCCACAAGAAGGCCTATAACAATTTACCCTACTCTAAAACTAAATATATAAAAAAATTCAAGTTGACATACTAACTTATTAATCTACACTTACATATTATTAACAGATCTCTCGTAAACACATAACAGTCTAGTCCACTTTTCAAATAAGGATTCCACCTCTTCCCGTCTCATCACCCATTCCCGGACGAATTTGGAAAATGTATTTATTGACAGCGACCCAGGACAAATATTAAGTACGTTAAATAATTTTGGTGCTATATATTGGTAGGATTTGGTAAAATTTGCTATGTATGCCTTAGGTACTACAAGGTGCTCAATTCTTCTAGTATTTGCTGGTCAGGGTATCTGTACCATGTCGCCTCTGATAGTGTAAAAAATTCGCAATGACGTCTTGTATAAGAACAAGTGCCGCAGCGGGAATAAATCGAGAGTCGCAAAGAGAGGGAATGATGGCCAATTTATAGGTTTTTTGACTATGGTTCTACAATAATAAGGTATTTTTGGGTAACTACAAGTGAATTTAAATTTTTGACAAAGGTCCCACCCCACACTGGGATACCATACGCTAACCTAGATTTATGAAGAGTGGATATACAGACGAAAGGTGCGCATATCCCGGCAAGATCGTGTCCCTAATGCTGAGGTCTTGAGGCGAATGGATACAAATGCCGAGTTGCTGAGGACGGTTAAGAAATGGAAGCATCGCAGAGGCGTAAAGTTTTAGATTGATGGCGGGGGCAAAACTAAGAAGACCTTATGACGTCATCAGGCAGGGTTTTACGCATTTCAATAGTTTTAAAGCATCGCTGTAGATTTTACAAAGCTAAAAATCCCTTTCGGCTCTGGCCGATAAGGTGTAGGGAGATTCCGCAGACCCTGCTTTTCCTTTACGCTACCTACAAAGGCGGATTTTGCCTCCAATTTAGGGGGGGGGGGGGGGGTTCAGTGGATTGTAACATTAAAAAACATTATTATTTTTAATTCCCTCCGAAAACCCATTTTTATCAAGTGTAAGTTCATTTTATTGGGGGGGGGGGTGGTCCGGACCCTCGGAACCCCCCCCTTCAATTCGTACATTCACCCTTGGCTACCTACGCTATGTACAATATGTAATAAAAAATAAAAAAAATACTTCATTATTTTCCCGACCACAACATCAACACACAAAACACTCTTGTGTTCCAAACAATAAAATTACGACAATGAACTTTTACTTATTAAATTATTTTTACTTTGACTGGACGTCATTTTGAAATCGTTGATTTGTCGTAAAAGGTGCTGATAACAATTATCGTAGATAATAATACGGGCTTTCAGTCAGATTTTAATTCATTCCTCTGCGACCAATATTAACTGAGATATGAATTATATAAGGTTTCAATCGGCCGCCATCTTGTAACTAAATAGTGGATCTAGCTGGTTAACGAACTCGATCAAGGCATTTGTATGATCGATTTTTCTGCTAAGTTTCATCAAAATCAGATAATATTTACGGAAGTTAGAGTGTTTCCTAAAATCGATATACATATATATATATATATATACATAACATTTTGAACGGAGGGTGGTTTTAGGCTCAGGGGGTCATAAAATGAAAAGTTGTGAAAGAAATTTTCCAAAAGTCGAACATTGGTCGCCATCTCAGTAGGTAGATGAATCTCCCTAAAAAGGAATGCTTATATTCATATTGCTGTAAAGGGGACCATGAAGTTGAACCACGTCTTACAATGCTCAAGGCTGGGGAGGGGGGCGAGTTGGACCGTGCCCCCCCCCCCCCAACTTTACGCCCCTTCAAGCATGTAATAATTCAAGGTAAAGTAAGTAAATTCGTGTCGGGGTGGTACTACCCGTGGTACAGGAGTTTTCAGGTTGCATCAACAGCCTCCTGTTTAACCTATCGACAGTCAGGGAAGACTGCCGGGAGCGCCGGCTTTACATGCCCTCCGAAGCATGGTAGTCAGAAGATAAATAATTGTACCACTAGAAAATTTTGGCATTCGGGTGGGACTCGAACCAGTCACCTTCTGGATGATAGTCCGAGTCGTTACCTCTACGCCATTCTGACTACAATAATTCAAGGGAAGATAGAAGGAAAGAGGTATGAACGTGGCAATGTTTTTGGTAAGAGCACGACTGCCCTTCTCAAAGCAGCGGTCTCCAGGGTACAAATATCCATGATGATCGTCAATCGTAGATAGAAAAGGTACCTAAAGAAGAAGAATATATAGTCTAGCGGTTGTGCAATGAGGATAGCTTACTCTTGTCATTTTAAGTAGTGTTCGGAACCCGATAAAAAAATAAATCAAGAGAAAACTGACCAAACATAGACGAGCAGGGATCTGCCATCTGATAACCAGACATCTTTTTTTTATCAAATTATATTAATAGCTTACCCATCGAAAACTTTTAATTAAATTAATATTAATTTTGCTTTTCGGTTTGTGCAACGGTTCAACGGTCATTAGGGCATAACGGCCAAAGCAAGCAAGCAGACAGTCTCTTAACCCAATGTTTTGGATACCCCTGGCACTATAAGCTGAAGACCTGGACGAGGGGCCATCCAGAAGTTTGTAGCTTAACATAAAGGAGATTGAATTTTCAGCAGCCCAATTATGGCGATTTGAGATGAGTACAATACAATACCGGGGTTTATTCAATTGTGTAAACAAATGAGAGCAAAATGCGCGAGGATGATGTGCAGGGAGTTGCCGCCAACCAATCGTTGAGAATGAAGACAAGTGAATCTATGGCCTGCTGTCACAATTCAGTGTTATTATTAGCTAATCAGAGAATATGTCTTCCTCTGTAAATTATAAACATTGCTGATGTTAAAATGGTAAAGCCCCAATGTTTCGGGCCTTTTTATTTAAAAAAAAAAAAAAAAACCCGGCCCCCCTCTTTGGGAGAAATTCAATATTATTACTATACACTCTAAACCATCATAATTATATAATTATGATTTAGTCCGCATTTCCGCGAAACAGTATCGGCCTGTGTCAGCACCAAAGCTAAATCCGCCACTAAACTGACGTTTGATGTGCCATTGCTATCATATACTGTATACGAGTAACACCACAACCTCTAAACTCTAAGGAATACACTAGGTACAATTATTGAGTTCTCAAAAAAACAATTTACAATACTGTGGATATAGGATCGCAGTCGCCAAAGCCACCAAAAAAATCCTGGCTACGGTCTTGCTTAAAACTGATGACAGAAGTTTTTGTAATATTATTTTTGTTCTTGTTGTTTTTTGTTCTTCCAACGCCTGCTTTCAGCATTTCTTCTTTAAGCAATCCTGTCAGTCTGGCGGGGGAGTGAGTCTGTTTCTTAACTTGAGGCACTCTAAGGGGACAAACTCCTTCACCTCGAGGGAAAGGGGAGTTGACTGACAGGGTAGACCTCCTGATTGTAGTGGATTCCGAACCACTTGGAGAACATAGTAAAGTCACACGATTAGTTCGGGGGTGACCAGGACTAGACACGCACTTAGACTGACTGGTATAGTCTCAGCGAATTATCATGTCCCACCATGTTCCCCTGCTGACGCTGTGCACACTACCAAGTTTGCCGCTGTTTGAAACACAGTCTGCTCTCTTGGATTCAACATGGTAAGGCCGTTGGCCTGTAATATTCTAATACATTGTATATTGTAGATAATATATACGAATTAGGTATATTAGCCCAAGTCAAATAGACCATAAAACATTTGGTGGCAACGGTGGGACGGCAAGGCAAGGTACAGTCCGTACAGTGGCGGCGTTAGAAATTTTAAGGTGGTAAGGCCAAGGGGGGCCATGACTTCTATCTGGGGGGGGGGGGGGCAATGAAAAAACAAAAGATTTTTCATTGGGAGTAGGTCTACCGTTCAATAATTCTGTAATTTAACAACATGTAAAATATCTCAAAAATGGGGGGCCCCGGGGGGCCGGAGAAACTGTTAGGGGGGGGGCAGGCCCCCGGGCACCCCCGCAGCGCCGCCACTGGCAAGGTACTGCAGACCAACTGTCCCACTGCCCTGCCTTACAAAGAATCAGCGTTGATGGTGAGCATTTTGAATCCAGGTTGTGCTGGGAGGGCGTCAAATGGCTTAGCAGCTAAGGACGGTTGATGGCCGCAGTAAAAAGAAACACGCCTAGTAAGAAGAGACTTAAATGGATGGGGCATGTTCTGAGGCGTGAAGGACTAATCAGGAACATCATTGAGGGTATGGTTGAAGGCACCAATTGAAGAGGGCGACAGAGGAAGGAGTACCTAGAGGATGTCATGAAGGAACTAGGATGCGACACCTACCTTGCACTAAATACGTACAAGACAATTGTGGAGAAGGAGATTGAAACATTCGCTGCAAACCAATCACGATGGATTGAAACCCCAGAAGAAGAAGCCTATGTTGATGTCATATTGATTAAATATGAAGCGTGATGGTAATAAAAACCTGGTTAACCGCCAAAAATTCGAAATCAGTTTTGT
This sequence comes from Psococerastis gibbosa, assembly GCA_963971405.1. NCBI lineage: Eukaryota > Metazoa > Arthropoda > Insecta > Psocodea > Psocidae > Psococerastis > Psococerastis gibbosa. The sequence continues at coordinate 3,514,811 of OZ020490.1, read as the reverse complement.
CACTTAAATACGAATCAAGAAAAATTGTAGTTTCAGTTGGTAGATGGATGGCAAGTGTGTCACATGATGTCATGACATTATGGCATAAACAAAATCGTGTTATAACTCAAAATAATGATTTTGGCGGTAAACCCGGTTTTATATCCACCCTTCAATGGAGGATCTATGATGTGACACACCTTTTACTAAACACGCACAATTAAAGGTAAACAAGAGAAGGCGATTAAAACATTCGCTGCTAACCAATCGCAATAGATTGACTGTATTGAAGATAATAAAGATCAGCCTGGGCAATTATGTTCTTTGTTCTGTTCTACTATTTATTAGCCTGTACTATATCTATATGTTCTATAATTAATTATGTTCTATGTTATATTCATGTTGACAAAAGAATAGGGCCCTATATTAAGTTAGACTAGATTATGGTATTAAAGTGCCTTACAAAAGAACAGTCCGAATAACCGAGATCGCCAACATAACGCATTAAAATTGAAGAATTTTCGCCCTAAAGTTTTTTTTTTCATTTTTAAATATTGTTAGGCCTTTTCTTTGCGGAAAAACTGTCATGTATATTTAATTATTCGTTTATTTATTAAGTGTTTTCTTTATGGTCATAAAGAACATTATGGCTTAATGTTATAGTCACTCCCCTACATGCTAAACTACGAACTTTTGGACGGCCCCTCGTAATTATATGCAACCTACAAGATACAGTATAGGGACTCTGAATCCTCCACTGTAATAGATGAAGATGGCCAATTCAAGTCCATGACGTCACGCTACACCACGGAAAGTAAAGATATGAAATACCCGCAACTCGATGCGTTATCACATAGTACGGACTTTTATCTCATTCTATGTAGTGGTATGAATAAATATAGACGGAGATGTAATTTATGCTTAACTTACATGTAATTCTGAAGACTGATTGAATAATTACTAACTATTGGAATGTTTTGGAGCTAATGAATGTAGCTGAACAGTCCCCTGTCAACAGACTACCTACTGCGTAAGTTCAATATGTTGCTATTGATGTGTTGTAGACTTAGAAATCAGCTGCTAAAATCTAATAGGCCAAAATGACAGTTAGGTTATGATGTATATTTTGTTGGTATTTGGGAGTTTTACGTAGAGATTTCAGCACATTTCTCAATGTTATTTGTACAGGGCCTACAGTAATTATAGTATTTAGGAGCAACATAAACTTTATTGGAAGTACCTATGCAGGGATGTATGGTGTGGTATCATATTCAATAATTTACAGTATGGTGTGCATACGGGATGGGGAAATATTTCTTGAGTTTTAGATTGTGTTGGGTTTAAACAAGCCATTTGTAATTTTTTTTATAGGCCTAAATAAATTATACAATAGTTGGTGAGTTTTTTTTATCCATAGCAAGTTGATTAAAATAATGAATTAGTGCGACTGTTATTCTGATATTCGGTATATGAACAGGGGTGGATCAAGCCCATTTTTGGGGGGGGGGGGTAGTTGTGGGTCAAAATAGGAAAAACATATGTAGGATAGATTAAATGAGATCTATTTACAATAGATTTACCAAATTTGGGGGGGGGCAGGTACCCCCCCTACCCCTCCCCTGTATCCGTCCTTGTATATGAATGTAGTTTATTATATTATATACCAATTAAAATTTATTACCAAAAACTAAGCATACAATATTGTTATTAGTATTTAAACAGGGACGTAACATGAAATGAAATATAATTGAATCCTTTTCTACAAAACGTTTTTAAAATTATTACATTTTCTCATGGTAAGGGCCCTAAAGGATAAACCCGCGCTGGACCCTTGTTTTATTGAAACTTTAAACATAATAATGAAATTATTGAATAAAAAAATGCTAACACTACATGATCTAAACTAAACTGACCTTATAGCAAAATTAACTATAATTAACTAAGTTAAACTAAACTAACGTACGTCTTAATGTATACTTATGTTAAACTAATACATAATAAACGATTATTGATGACAACAATAACTATTGACAAGCAAGACCGTAGCCGGGAAGTTTTGGAGGGGGGTTTTCATGAACACTGATTCTCAGAACCAGCAACCATTTTCTGTATAGGTCACTGTAAATTAAGAACTTTGGCAAACACGGGCGAATTAATTTGGGGTGGGGAGACAAGTTTAAAGAAGGGGGCATTAGCTTCAACAAAAAATATTTTTGAATTTACCACAGCTTTAGTATGCTTTATTCGTTGATAACCAATCAATATCCAAATGATATCCAAATTCAGTTGACAGCTGTTGCCGGCGCAGTAGTAGTAGTAGTAGTAGTATGGTTGGACACAGTCCCAGGCCACGGTGGACAGTGGACCTCCTGATTATAGTGGATTCCAAACCACTTGGGAAGCACAGTCAAGTCACACGATTAGTTCGGAGGTGACCAGGACAAGTTTTACCATGTTTCCCTACCGGCACTGTGTAGTCAGAATGGCGTAGAGGTAACGACTCGGACTATCATCCAGAAGGTGACTGGTTCGAGTCCCACCCGAATGCCAAAATTTTCTAGTGGTACAATTATTTATCTTCTGACTACCATGCTTCGGAGGGCATGTAAAGCCGGCGGTCCCGGCAGTCTTCCCTGACTGTCGATAGGTTAAACAGGAGGCTGTTGATGCAACCTGAAAACTCCTGTACCACGGGTAGTACCAACCCGACACGAATTTACTTTACTTACTTTTACCGGCACTGTGCACACGACCAAGTTATCTGCAGCTTTGAACCTGCTCTGGTCCGCTGGATTCAACTTGGTATGGCGGCCGGCTTGTTGTCGGCGTACTTTCCTTGCAGAATCTAGTGATCTAGTGATCCAATCATCTACGTTGCTGAACAAACAGTATGCACTGTATGAGGGAGTTAAATTATTAGTATTAATATTAATACAACTTTTAAAAATTAAAGGGACAGCACAGTAAACGGGAATTAAATTTATTGTAATTTAAAAAATAATGATTGAAGGGCGAATGAAAATGAATGTGACCATCTAGCTATTTGTGATGTTTTTGTGCTGTTGTGTGTAAATTGAGACGTATGGTAAACTGCAGTCAGTAGCGCACTAGCTGAACAGCGCGGTTTCCCAGGGACTGTCTAAAACTTTGCCTGTGACATGTAAGAAATACAAAGCGATGAAGTGCACTTCTTCCTATAAGATAAGTAAAGTAAAAAAAGTAAAGTAAATGTAAACGAAATACATTTATTATTTATTTATTTATTTATTATTATATTTCAAAAATTGTCCTTCGTAATTCACTAATAATAACCATATGGGGCCCGTTAGGCTAGGCACGTGATGGGCCCCCAAACAGTTGCAATACAAACAATATTTAAATACACTAACAACAGCATAATAATTTATGTTTAAATCAAGTAAAAATCGCAGAAAATAAATTAAAATATTAGTAAGAAGCAAAAAAGAAAAAAATAATTGCAATAATGGTAGGTTAGTACAATATATGTAAGTAGATAGCATAAATTAAATTAATAGCTTGAGCAAAAACTGAGGCTGTCACTCGGCTAATTGGGTGAAAATGAGTTTTTTTTTTATGGTACTATCGAAAAGTTTAACATTGTATAGTTGTTTAATTGATTCTGTAAGACTGTTGTATGGGAAAATGGATCTATGTATGTGTGATGTTTGAAATAGGGATGTTTTTGGGGCAAAGGTTCTGAGATTGCGGCCCACTCCAAGTCTTGTGTTTAGTCCATGTTGTATGTAGTCTGCCCGGCCGCCTAACGTCATGCTGCGTTTGTATCTGTATAGTAGTAGTTGTCTTGTATAAAGTAGTGTCAATGGAGGAACCTGGAAGTCATTATATAGGTGGAGGGATGGGAAACGGTGTGGTCTGCGCATTGCGACCCGAATGACACTTTTCAAGGCGAACTCAAAAGGTAAAGTAAAGTAAATTCGTGTCGGGGTGGTACTACCCGTGGTACAGGAGTTTTCAGGTTGCATCAACAGCCTCCTGTTTAACCTATCGACAGTCAGGGAAGACTGCCGGGACCGCCGGCTTTACATGCCCTCCGAAGCATGGTAGTCAGAAGATAAATAATTGTACCACTAGAAAATTTTGGCATTCGGGTGGGACTCGAACCAGTCACCTTCTGGATGATAGTCCGAGTCGTTACCTCTACGCCATTCTGACTCAAAAGGTGGAGTATGACTGCAATTACACCAATTACGCTCAACCATTGAACCATATGTTATCGTTTCTGTTGCAGGGCTCAAAGCATCCAAGAAGAGTTAACAATACCACCGAGGGACTTGAAGGAACTGCATCGACTGCAAACTTCAATATCAGAATTAAATAATATTAAGAAGACATCATGTTTCCGACGCAGTCAACTATATCATAAGATGTCTACCTAAATTATTAGATAAGTTATCGGGATATTACGCATTGCTCATATTAATATGCAATTTAATAGAAAGCCAAAATGAACAAACTACCATGGACTTTAGTGCTGGCTTCACTAAGCATTTTAACAGAAGTAAACCAAGTGGGTGTGCAGGCAAAACGAGCAACAGTATACAGAAATAGAATCAAAGAGAGGAGTATTGGCGGCACTTTTAATATTGCTATAAACTCCAGGAAGCTTCTCTATCTGGGGGAAGACATTTACGGAGTCAGCGCATATCACAATGAAAAGTTATATTTTGGAACAAAATACAAGGGCCTTTTCGAATACGACGTTGCAAAAAATCGCCATAAACTAGTAGCATTCATTAATGGTCGTGTTAACGCGGTTGCAACTTTAAACCGAAAAGTATATTTTGGGGCTTACGATGATAACCTCTATGAATACGATCCTGCGTCCGAAACTTTTAAGAGTGTCACTAAAGGACTTTCAGATATAACTAGTCTAGCAGTGTTAGGAAATGATTTATATTTTGGAACGCAATTTGGTGGGTTATACCTATACAACCCCACTTCTGGAAGGAGTAGGCAAATAGCTGACTTAGGTGGCGATGGTAATACAATTAATACAATAACTGTTGGGAAAGGAAAAATTTATTTCGGCTCAAAAAACAACAAACTTTATGAATTTGATCCAAATGTAGGCATTTACAAAGAGTTGGCTAATGCATATGGAAATGTACATGGGATAGCAAGTGTGAACAATATGTTATACTATGGCTCTGAAGATAATCTGTTATATGAGTTTAACCCAGTCACCACACAGAGCAGAATTGCTGCTAAAGCCAATGAGGGCATTTACGCAGTAATTGGTTTCGATAACAAAATATACTATGGATCAAGAGATCTGTATGAATATAATCCACAGACGGGCAATCATACAATAATGGCCAATATTGGAGCAAAAATTTTGAGTCTTGCTGTCATGAACAGTAAAATTTACATGGGCTCTGAGTCTAACAACCTCTTTGAGTATGACCCTAAAATAAATAACAGTAGAGTTGCTCTTCACTTAAGCGAAAACATCAATGGCGTGGTTGGTTTGGACAATAAAATATATTTTGGAACAGAATTTGGGACTTTATATGAATACGACCTCGCCACGGACCAAAGAAAAATTGCAGCGTATATTGGTACGGGTCATTGGGATAATATTTATGACTTGGCTACCATGAATAATAAGGTTTATTTCGGGTCACAGGACGATAATTTGTATGAATTCGACCCAAGTTCAGGCGCGCACAAGAGTGTCGCCTACGTTAACGCCGACATATACGCATTAGCTGTACACAATGATAAAATTTACTATGGAACATTGTTTGGGAATTTATTTGTGTACACCCCGTCCAATAATGAGAATAAATTCATTAATAATGTGGGCACTGATAATCATGTGGGTGGGTTGACTGCATTGAATAATAAAATTTACTTCGGAACTGTCAAAGGAGATCTATATGAACATGATGTAACTAAAGGTCAGCACGTTGAAAAAATTGGCCAAGCTACTGAAGGTGTGAATGGGATTGCATCTTTAAATAACAAAATATACTTCGGATCAATGGATGACAATCTCTACGAGTATGACCTTAAGACTAAAAAGCAAGTGACGGTAGTGGATTTGGAGAAAGATATACATTCAGTTATTGCAATGGATAAAAAAATCTTCTTCGGGGCAGACGATGGCAAGCTACATGTATTTAGCCCAGCAACCCGTCTCCACAAAACGGTTTCAAACGTTCACTATAAACTCGGAGGACTTACGAAGTACAACAATAGGGTTTACTATGGGACTGAAAGTGAAGATCTTCATGAGTACTACGAGACAGCCGATCTCAGAGGTGTTATACAGTCAAGCCATATTCTAAAACTGAAGGACACCAGTGACAAATCGATTTTGAATGAGTTAACTTATTATAACCCGTTGCTAGATATTTCTCAGATAGAAATAGTTAAAAAAACAAAAACATCGGCAATAATAAGACCAACAAAGACAAGCAATAAATATTTTGATGAGAAGGAAGTAATGTTTCGGGTTAAGACGGACAGTGATGAAGTTGTCAAATTTTATGATTTAGTGAGAAGGGCTTTATTTCTGTCTTACAAGGAAGAAAACGATGGGAGAGTTTTGAGACAATTGAGCATCAACCCAGAAGAATTGATATTTTCAACCGTGTTAGCTTCCAAAATAGGCCAACCCACGTACCGCAGAAAAATTAAAAAAATATGTTTTGGTACAACAATACTGTCTAATGATTTAGCAAAAAATCAAGTCCTGAAAACCCCACCTTGCAGATACACGAAGGAGACCGTTATAAGGACACAGATACTTAAAGGTTTCAGCCGGTCCAATGATGATATGCAATCAAAAGCGACAGAAATTCAAGAGCTAGAGTCGTATTCATTAGGTTGGGACGAATGGCCCTTTACATCGGGATCAGCAGACGAAAAGACCTCGGAAGATTGGAAATCTGAATCAGGCCAGTATGGGGATTATGGCATTTGGAATTTAAGGTACGAAGAAGGAGATACAAGAAATTTGAGTAAGGATTTTGACCTTGCAAATACTAGATCTGTTATTTACAAAAGATCTTTAGACTTGGAATCACCACCTCAAGACATTGACATAAGTCCTCGGAATCAAATAAAACTAACTGCTTCTTTAGAGGAGAGAACTGGACAGGTTCGGGTGAATTTGAAACAAACAGTTCGAGGAGATATTGAAGCTGTAGGAAGAAATGACTTCAATGAAAAGGTAGACTTCAGAATGCCGATCAACAAGGTTATGGAAAAGTTGAAAGAAAATGATATGCTGCCGAAAGAACTAGTTATTAATGATGACAATAGCATTAGTTTTAATGGAATTGCGGATGTTACTTTGAGGAAGAAATTGGATCCAAAAATCAATTTATCGAGTTGAATCAATAGTAAAGCAGTAGGATAATAATTAAACGGTGGCGCTTTCCTCATTCATGGGAATATCTGCCTTCACGCGCAGGAGCAGGGGCGCCTCTATAACAATCTGACGGAATCGGGGTCCACTGCAGAAAATAATATTTTTGAAAATGCAAGACGGTCCATAAAAGCTAGATAATCCGTTGTGGGCTACCTGGAAATATGTGGAACTGAATCAGCAATCAACCCATCTGGTCTAAAAATAACGGCTTGTTGTGAAGGTGCGTCATAGGAAACTTTTTTTTCTTTAATGACCAAATCGTGTGTGGAAACATCTCCGCGTGCTTTACCCAAATGAAAAATAGTTCATTAAACCGGCGCCCTACTCTGTAGCTGCAGCCCTATCATGGCGATGGGGGATTATCATAGTACCGGGGTTTATTATATTGTTTTAAACAAATGAGTGTAAAATGGGCGGGAAATTTAAATTGATAAATTAATATTTTTTGGTGAGTTTTCAATTTTTTTCTACCTTAGATGTATACATATCAATGATACTTCTAATTACATTTCAAAATTCTACCAGTAAATTTTAATGTTTATTAGTATTTCCTTCAATTGTTAAACAATGCAACCATTATCTTGTGTTCAAATAATTAACTAATTAAATTATAATAATTTATTATTAATAGTGTAATAATATAGGAAGGAATATTTAGCCTACAAAGATCTATGCTAGTTCCTCCGCCTTCGGGGTCCAACCCCAGGACGATGGAGTGCCCTAGTAGTGCTTGCTTATTTAGTGGTGGCGACTATTCGCCCCACACATATAGTCATCCTCGGGCTACTTTTTCTAGACAAGCCTGCACCACCAGACTTGCTACCCTCCGATTATGCCGCTGCTTTTTGTCGGGGACTGCTTATTCGTTGTATTCGCAGCTAGGTACCATATCTGGTGGCCTTTTCTCTATCCGCCACCGCACCGGCGCCACCTCCGACCCCGCTGGTAGCCTGCAGCTCAGCCCTATCACGTTCTATATCCTCTTAAGTTAGTACAAACAACAAATTAGGTCTATTCGACCACTTAACAACAATATAGTTTGGATACCCCTGATGCCAGCGTATACTGAAGACCCATAATTATAAGAGAGAGACAGAGAGAGAGACGAAGATGGCCGCTAAGCCTAAAGTGTGCGACGTCAACTTATGCCGGAAAGTACCGATATAGAATACCCACTGCTGCTACCACAAGTCAATGGGTTATCGCAAAGTACGGATTTCCCCTAATTTATCTGGTCTAGTATTAATATATTGTACGATACTTATCAATAGTGACCTGTAAGTTTGAAGGCGGATTGGAGAAGAAAATTTTTGGTCAATTTCGGAGTTAAATAATAGCTGAACGGCTAGCTGTCAATTGATGACCTGCTGGTAAGTTCTCAAAGGTGTATTATATATTCTTTTAGAATTAAGCATTTAATTGTATAGGCTGAAACAATCTAGGCTGTAACATAACTTAAAGAGGAGATGTCACAACGTTTAGCAAAAAAATGAGGACCAGGCATTACTTCTTATTTATAATTTATATTTATATAATAATTCTTAATATTTTCCTGAATTAAAACTCGTTCATTTTAATGTTTAATTGTGGAACGATACTTGTTAGTCATACCCTTCACTTATTAAACTATGCAACCATTTTAACTTCTAAAGCCCAGCGAAAACAAATCTATTGTAATGTGCATATATACTGTATATTGTCTTATGAAATACATTCATTCATTCATATATCATTCCAATAAGAATATTTTAACAGAACCCCCAAGAAAACTAAAATAAGTAGTACAGGCGCGGATCTACGGGGGGTAGATTCGTAGATTAGGTTCCTCAAAATGCGTAAAACCCCACTATTTCAGTCATATTTTCAACAAGTTTTCTCACGGGGGAGACCCCCGGGCCCCCCTCGTGTTAAAAATTAATATTTATTAATTAAGCTACTGGTACCTTGCCGTCGCGTCCATAATTCCACTTTGAAGCGCCGCGACAGTTCAATATTGGTCAGGACATGTAGAGTAATGGTACAGACTCCGCGACTTTCACCTGATAGGTTGCAGGCTCGAGTCCCACACTCGCTACATTTTCAGGCCATGCTTTGGCGGGCATGCAAAGCAGGCGACTCTGGGCTTTCCTAGATCAGTGTGAAGAGAGGGCTTTATAGCCCCAACTCCGCTAGGTTGGCTTATTTATAGAACAAAAAGTCAATATTTAAATACGAAAACGAGCCGTCACGACTTCTGTAAATACCTATGACAGGTTGAATCTTCATATTAAGGCGGCTATTCCACCGGCTTCTTTTGTGATACTGTCACTCACGTTTATTTTGTTTCAAAGAGACTATTATGTAGATACTTAACTTATCTATTATAAATTAAGTTATAATATGGTAGAGGCTTATTAATGATGTCTGCTACCATATTATAACTTAATTTATAATAGATAAGTTAAGTATCTACATAATAATCAGGACATGTAGAGTAGTGGTACGGACTCTGACTTTCACCCGAAAGGTTGTTGGTTCGAGTCCTGCACTTCCTACATTTTTTGGCCATGCTTCGGAGGGCATGCAAAGCAGGCGGTCCCGGGCTTTCCTAGTTGAGTGTAAGAGAGGGCTTTATAGCCCTAACTCCGCTAGGTTGACTTAGTAATAGAACAAAAAAAGTCCTTATTTATTTATTTAATAGTCTCCTTAAAACAAAACAAACGTCAGTGACAGTATCACAAATGAAGCAAATTGGCCGGTGGAATAGCCACCTAAAGAACCGGTCCGAGTTACTCGAACTTGCTTTCCAATTTATCATTAGTAGATAAGTTAGAGAAAATGAGTAATTTCATAGTAAATAATTTTCCTATGGTTAAATTTCGGATATCCCAAGCGGGGGGGGGGGGGGTGTGTTCATCTGATGTCACTGGAGGTGAGGTAACCTCAATATATTTAAAAATAAAAACTCCATTCTACCTAGTGAACCATTTGGGAAAGTGGGGTGGGGAGGTATGGACCCGCTGGACCCCCCCTCTGGCAACAGCCTAGGTTAACCCCATCCCACTGAATTAATCGATGGCATTGCACAATCGACTTTGGCGAGACCAATACCTTACCGCAAAGTAATAATGGCAGGGTGCACAATGGATTTGAGCGTGAATTTTCTATCATTTTTTCAAAAAATAATTTTTTGCACAAAACCAAATACTTTTTTGGGGAATTTATTTGGGCTACATGAAATGAAATAAAGTGAATGAAAATCGTCTTTATAATAGGTGAGCTTTAGCCCCAAAGGGCTACTCTACCAGCTATTTTTGTTCACAAATTATTTTTTACATAAATACATTTTTCCTGAAAAAAAAGGAGAGAAAATAATACTCATTCACTCACTCTCACACTTCACTCCCCAGAACCTGATGGGAGGCTGTCCTAAATCTCCCCAAATTATTCTGTGTTCTCGTTTTTTCTGGCAACTATTCCAAAGCCAACAGGTGTTCACTGCGAAGGAATGGTTCTAGTAATTTATTCGGTTTCAAGGAACAGTTTGTTAGAAGCTCTTGTGTTAAAATTGTGGTATCAGAGAAGTATGAGAATAGGGATGATACTGATGATAGGTTACCGTTTGTTGTTACAGAACTCAAAACAAGAAGTATTCACCATTAACATAGCAAAACTTAAGATGCTGAAACCGATGGCAAGCCTCAACACCAGAATAAATGTACAGTTATGAAGGAAAACATTTTCGACGCAGTTCTGCATATTCTAATACCACAAACTACAAAATTACGTGCCTAAACTATTAGTTAAGTAACAGGGAAATAACATCTTCTGTTCACATTGATATAAAGCTAAATTGATAGAAAGCTAAAATGAACAAATTTCCATTGACTATAGTACTTGCTTCACTGAGCATTTTAACAGAAGTAAGCCCTGCAACAATGAAACGCGCAACGGTAAACGGCAACAGAGTCAAGGACAACAGTGATGAAGGTACTTTTAGTATTCATATAAACTCCAGGAAGCTTCTCTATCTGGGGGAAGACATATATGGGGTCACCCCATATGATAATGAAAAATTATATTTTGGAACAAAATATAAAGGGCTTTTCGAATATGACGTTGCTAAAAACAAGCATAAATTAGTAGCGTTCATAAATGGAAGCGTTCACGCTGTTGCCATTTTAAACAAAAAAGTGTATTTTGGGGCATATAATGATAATCTCTATAAGTATGATCCTCAGTCAGGGACTTTTAAAAGTGTGGTTAATGGAGTTCCAGATATAACTTGTCTTGCAGGATTAGGCAATGATTTATATTTTGGAACTCAATCCGGCACCTTGCACCTTTACAATCCAACTACGGATAGCAATAGGCAAATAGCTGACTTAGGTGGGCAAGGAAATGTAATTAATACAATAACTGCTGGGAAGGAAAAAGTTTATTTTGGCTCAAAAAATGACAAACTTTATGAATTCGATCCAAATCAAGGCAATCACAAAGAGTTGGCTAATGCATATGAAAACGTATATGGGATAGCAAGCGTGAACGATATGGTATACTATGGGTCTGATGATAATCTTTTATATGAATACAACCCTGTCACAACGCAACGGAAAATTGTAGCTAAAGCCAATGCGGGTATTTACACAGTTATTGGTTTTGACAATAAAACATACTTCGGGTCCAAAGATGGTGGTTTGCATGAATATAATCCACAAGTGGGCACACATACAACAGTGGCCATGATAGGAACAGAGATTTTGAGTCTTGCTGTCATTAACAACAAAATCTACATGGGTTCAGAGTTGAACAATCTCTTCGAATATGACCCCAAAGAAAATAAAAGTAGAGTTGCTCTTCACTTAAGTGAAAACGTTCATTGTGTGATTGGAGTGAACAATAAAATATATATTGGTACCGAGTTTGGGACTTTATATGAATACGACCTTGCCACAAACCGAAGAAAAATTGCAGCGTATATCGGTAAGGGTCATTGGGATAGTATTTATGAATTGGCTACTGTAAATAATAAGGTTTATTTCGGGTCACAGGACGATAATTTATACGAACTAGACCCAAGTACAGGTGTATACAAGAGTGTTGCTTACGTTAACGCCGACATATATGCATTAAATGCGCACAATGATAAAATTTACTATGGAACACTATTTGGCAATTTATTTGTTTACAACCCATTCAATAATGAGAACAAATTCATTAATAACGTAGGCTATGCAAATCATGTCGTCTCGTTGGCTGCACTAAAAAATAAAATATACTTCGGAACTGTCAAAGGTGATCTGTATGAACATGATCTTAATAATGGCCAGCACGTTGAAAAAGTTGGCCAAGCTGTAGAAGGTGTGGATGGGATTGCATCATTGAGTAACAAAATATACTTTGGATCATTGAATGATAATCTCTACGAGTATGATCCTGTGATTAAACAGCAAAAGACAGTGATAGAAAAGAAAGAGAGAAAGACTTCTCCTCCGGAGAAGGAGCTATATTCAATTATAGCAGCAGACAATAAAATATTCTTTGGGGCAGATGATGGCATGCTTCATGTGTACAACCCCGCCACCCGTCTCCACAAAACGGTAGCTGACGCTGAATTTAGACTTGGAGGGCTGACTTTATACAAAAATAGGGTTTATTATGGGACCGAAAATGAAGAAGTTCATGAATACTATGAAACAGCCGATCTCAGAGGCGTTATACAATCAAGTCATTTTCTAGAACTAAAAGACACCAGTGAAAAATCAATTTTGAATGAGCTGACTTATTATAACCGGGCTTTGGATGTTTCGCAGATAGAAATAGTTGAGAAAACAGAAATATCCGCAATAATAAGGGCAAAAAATACAAGCAATAAATATTTTGGGGAGAAAGAAATAATGTTTCGCGTTAAGACGGACAGTGATGAAGTTAATTTATATGATTTAGCGGAGAGAGCCTTATTTCTATCTTACAAAGAAGATAACGATGGAAGAGCTTTGAAACGTCTGAGAATCAACTCAGAAGGTTTGATATTTTCAAATGTATCAGCTACCAAAATAGGACAACCCACGTACCGCAGAAAAAATACTAAAATATGTTTTGGTACGACAGCACTGGATAATAGCGCAGCAAAACATCAAATCCTGAAAACCCCAACTTGTAGATATAAGAAGGAGACTATTATAAGTGCACAGATACTTAAAGGTTTTCGCCGATTTAATGATGATTTGCGATCAAAAACACCTGAAATTCAAGAGCTGGAGTCGTATTCTTTAGGTGGAGACGAATGGCCTTTTACATCGGTATCAGCCGAAAATAAAACCCTGCAAGATTTAAAATCCGAATCAGGCCAGTATGGTGATTATGGTATTTGGAATTCAAGATACGAAGAAGGAGATACGAGGACATTGAGCAAGGATTTTGACCTCGCAAATACTAGAGCAGTTGCTTACGAACGGTTTTTAGATTTGGAATTACCACCTCAGGAAATTGACCTTAGTCCTCAGAATCAAATAAAACTAACAGCTTCTTTAGAGGAGAGGACTGGACAGGTTTCTGTGAAATTGAAGCAAACAATTCGAGGAGATGTTGTGGCGCGAGGAATAAATTACTTTAATGACAGGGTAGACTTCAGAATACCTATCAAGAAAGTTATGGAGAAGTTGAAAGAGTATGATATGCTACCGAAAGAACTAGTTATTAATGATGACAATAGCATTAGTTTTAATGGAGTTGCGGATGTTACTTTGAGGAAGAAAATGGATGCAAGTATTAAGTTGAGCTGAGTCAATCGTTGAAATATAATTAGTGAGCTTTTGTATGGGGGTGGGGGGAGAAAAGGAAATCGACGGGATGTTTGCCGAAGATATTCGCAATAATAGATAAATTTATTCCTTTTTTATTATGCGCATAACAGTGGGATGTTTGTGTATACTCGTAGGTAGCTAATTTATTTATATTGAGAAAATGTCACTGAAACCATGATTTTGTGGGAACGGACGTATATTTTCAGGAAATATTGAATTCATTTACATTAAAATAGTATTGTCAGAGATCCCACATTGAGAATATTTACGCCCACCTGCGGCCCGATCAAGTCGATTTTAATACCGGGGGTAATATAATACCATGTCACGTGATACTGTTAATTCAATTGTTTGAAATAAATGAACTGTTAATTTCAGAATTTTTTTAATTGTAATGTTGGCAATACTGAAGAACTGAACTGACGCGACGTTGCCGTGGCAAATATAAATAGCAAAATATAAACATATCGCCCTAGAAATTCGCCTGAAACACCCTGCACTGACCAGACCGCCTTTAAAAGGCTTGGCAACCATGGCTCAGTCCAAGCTTTCCTTAGGCGCCTATTCCACCTGCGTCAATAGTAAATGTGGTATTGACTATTGACGTAGGTGGAATAAGCGTCTTATAATTGTAGAAAGAATGAGACGCAACTGATCCACAATAAAATATATTAAACGTGACCGGTTTCGGTAAAATACCATCATCAGACATTTTACATTTTAATCCGGGATCTAAGGCTAATGCAGCCCCTATTGACACATAGATGGGTACTAGATATTATTTAGATAGATAGTAGGTGGGTGCAATATTCAGCAAGTACTATGGCATATCTATGAGAATAGGTTCGGATAATTATTGCTTATTTTTAAGTGCTTCATTTGTTTATTAATTTATTGACTTAACGCCTATTGTTTCATATTATGACTCAATACAAAGATATTCTATTCTATTCTATTCTTTCCTATTTATTATATCTCAGATGTGCAATATATTATTATTTTATTGATCCATGGATTTCTTAATAAATGAATAAAAGTAAATACAAAGAATAACCTTTTAATTATTATTTATCTAACCAACCTAGCCGGATTAGGGCTATACATTTAAAGCCACAGATCTGGAGTATACACCCAGTGAATGGGTCTGGAGTATTTTTTGAATAAATAGCCGAGAAATTCCAACGCCTGCTTTTAGCATATCTGCTTTAAGCAACCCTGTCAGCATGGCGGGGGAAGCGAGTCCGTTTTTTAACTTGAGCCACCCTAAGGCAGACTCGTTCACCTCGGGCAGAAGGGGAGTTGATTGACAGGGTGGACCTCCTGATTATAGTAGATTTCGAACCACTTGGGGAACATGGTAAAGTCACACGATTAACTGACCAGACACATTGACCAGGACACGAGACTGACTGGTATAGTCTCAGCGCGTTATCATGTCCCACCATGTTCGCCTGCCAACGCTGTGCACACTACCAAGTTTGCCACAGTTTGAAACATGCTCTGCTCTCATGGATTCAACTTGTTAAGGCAGTTGGCATTTTTTTTTAATTTAAAGTGTGCCGTACAAGAGGAATTCAGCGGGACAATTATTAGCCCATAGCGCTTTCTGACGCTGTCTCAGCATTGTTTGCTGACATGACGTCATCTTAGATAGATAATCTAAGCTAATCTAAAAAAAAATACATTATGACTCGTACCCTAGAGACCTAGACAGGTTTTAAATTTTTATCAATGATGTAAAAATGGGACAACATATAAATAAATAAATGAATATTGTTCCATTACTACGCCAACCGAGCGGAGTTAAAGCTATGAACCCTATCTTACACTCAACCAGGAAAACCCTGCCTGCTTTACATACCTTCCGAAGCATGAAAATGAAAAGAAAATGTAGCAAGTGTGGGACTCGAACCAACAACCTTTCCAACCTTTCGGGTGAAAGTCGGAGTCTGTATCACTACTCTAAAACAATGCGTATATGTAAGTTATATATATAATACGTCAGGGCATGTAAAGTTGAAAAAAATCTGGGGGGGGGGGCTAATCTAAAAAAAAACCCCTCCAGGAAGACTTCACCGTACGGCCCTGCCTACTGTGTAGGTGTGAAGACTAAAATTCCCAGGCGGTTTGGACACCCCTGTCTTGACCCTGACTTCCAGCCTAGTTGGTGCCGACCTATGAAGACCACGGGTAATCTCATGTTAGCCTACCGCAAGTTAGGAGCACTGCGTGCCAATCACGACGTCATAATTTCATCCCGGAAAGTCTGGGTAAAGTAACCACAAGTCAGACTCGCTGTAGATTGCATTTACTCTTGATCTGAACAATAATACAGTAAGTTGTGATTGTGAACTTATAATATCTGAGGTTAGTTTTGATTGTAATACCTACCGATAGCCTGTAAATTTTATTTCTTAAACATTGCTGCAAAAATAATACATTCTGGTAAGTACCATTTTTATTATGTTGTTTTACTATTTTAGAAAAGGGGTGAAGGTACTGCTCCGGCGGTGTAGTCCCTACTCCGTGAGTGAGTTTATGGGGTCTTATAACAATTAATATATCGTTGAACATTATAATATTGTATAGGTGGCAACCCTAGTTGCCAATGTTGTTTTTGGTTTTGTTTATATGTCATATTTTGTGAATCATTTGTCGAGTAGTTCGCTTTATGATGAGGTCGAGCTGCGTCCATGGATTGCATGGATGCAGATGTAATGACAATACACGATTGATTGATTGATTGATTGATTTTCTTTATTCTATTGGCCTAATCCCCTTTATCACACACTCGAGTATTGTATAATTGTTCCAATATTCGACCCAATCGACCCTATGGGTACAAAAAAAAAAAATCGAAAGTGTAATACTTAAATTCAGATTTACGCATACTTCAACTAAGGCTACCATTTTGTAAGAAAACGGGACACCTTCGGGCAAGGCGGTACCCAGAATTTTTCCAAGAGGCGGGGGTTGAAATTAGTTTTCGTGATGTTCATTCCCATGTTAAGTAGGCTGTAGCTCACTAAAATAGGCCGACCGACGCAGCAGAATTTTTTTTCACCTGTTTTGGTGTAGGTACATTTTATAGTCCGGGGTAGATAATTTTTGATACGACATCAAATTATAGTAGAATGAAACCCATTGGAAATGGAAGATAATAATATGACAGAAATTAAAGGAAAAATAAATTACGGGCGATCTGAGTTCAAGAAATAGGCTAGGTGGGGTGGGTTTTTAAGGGTGAAATAATGTACATCTTCATTTCCGGCTAAACTACAAGTCCTATGGTAAAACGTCAAATAGCAAAAATGTAGGTAATAAGAAGATCTACAACTTTAGTGATTACACTTTTTTCACATAACCTCCAAATTTATGTGAAAAATGTCAAAAACCAAGGTTTTGCTTTTGGACTATTTGCTAAGTTTGCCCCCGTCGGCCCTGTGCCATCTTCCTTTTAGTTTTGAAGTATTTTGTCGTACATTTCGGAGTATAGAAAATTTAAATTACATAATATAACAAGGACATTGCATTACCAACGTTTTCTTCGAGCATGTTTGTTTTTCCAGACGACCAAATAAGATTTAGTTTATAAAACATCAGACGTTCTATTCTAGCATTGGAACCTGGTCAACACATACAATACAGTTTTCTGCAAGTTTGGCAATAGTCTTCAACATAAACATTCCAAATATTTATTCGACCGAAGAAATGTAATCAGGGCCAATACCTCACAACAACAGCCCATAGACCTTTCCTTACACAGTCTTAAAAATAACCAAATCACTACCGCGCACTGTACCTGCACAATATTATAAAAGATAAAATATGCATTGATTCATAAGGTGCCCATTCCATTGACCGGCTAGGGCTATTTCCAAAAACGGTGACGTGGTAGCAGACATTCAAGACTTAGGTGGCGTTTCCACCGACCTCGCATTGCAGAATTGACGGAAATGTTTATTTTCCTCCATGCCATAGTTAAAATTGATCAATGATCATACAGTAAAATCACAAACAAACAAACTAAAATTAAAAAATGGCGTCATGGGATATGTAAAGTACAAACATTTTAATAGATTTCTATAAAAAGAAAAATTCTAATTTCCGTCAATGTCATTTGCATTCTGCTATGCGAGATCGGTGGAAACGCAACCAATGTCTTGAATGTCTGCTACCACGCCACTGTTTTTGGAAATAGCCCTAGCCGGTCAATGGAATGGGCGCCTTATGAAACAATAGTCGTTAAACGTCAACAAATACAAATGTAACTGATTTTATGGGCGTACGGTACGCAACAAAATAAATATTTAAGACTATTTACTCAATAATTCAGATTACAATACAAGAGCAATGAGTCAATGGTGCGGAAACCAACAAACCAACAGAGCATATCAGGACTAAACCATCAGTCCTTCTCAGGCCTGATGATGGGAGTATGACCGACTCCCGAAACGTCACTCGATTCCCCTGACAATGGGCTCCACCCAAATTGATCTATTAATACAGCAGGCAATGTAAGCAAGGCCGTGCCCAGGTTTTGATTTTGGGTGGGGGGGGGGTCTTCTTTCCAAATAAAATTTACGTAATTTATTTATGAATTAATGGATGAATTCTTCCAAGAAATACAGGTTTACATTTTTAAAAAAATATTTCGGAGGGGGACCCCTTGGACCACCCCCCTGGGCACGGCCATGAATGTAAGTACAACTAACCCATTGTCACAAAATATATAGCAAATGCACAGCCTTATGCGTAGACTTTTCAAACGATAATGGGACGCGACCTTAGCAGGCAAAGAGAGTTGCTGAGGTCAGCTTAGTTCAGCACTTTGCGATAGTACCGATAAACCAGTCAGTACTCAGTATCTCTCCAGAAGTCCTGACCCATACAGCAACATTTATACCCGTAAGCCGCTTCATTTCAATTAACCATATTTAGTAATGGTTTCGCAGAATATTTTTAAAAACTAAAACGTAGAGTTTTACCTACGAGAGATGGGCCATTTGAATTCCGCTAAAACATTTAATTTAATTTCGAGTACCATCTGTTACGTTTCCCAGTCGTTGAAGACGAGGTGGCACTTAAATTTACAAAAAATATTTTGACGGGAACATTTTCTCTGATGCACAGAACGTTTGTAAAAAGCTTCCTCAAACTTCATTTGCACTTCTGCTGAAGATGAAATCAAGATAAACGTCACTCATAAGCGCTATATATACACGATCATAAGTCAGGATAGGGGCTCTTTTTTTGATTTCCAATTTATACGTAGTATAAGGAAAGCTTTGTGATGGTCAAAATTTTCGATTCCGAGATTTCAACGGATTTACAAGTTTTGAGGTCCCAGGAACCCAAAAAAGTGGTTTTTACGAAATGTCTGTCGGTCGGTCTGTCTGTTCGTCGATTTTTGGGCAAACTACAAAGTGATTTTTATGGAATTCGGCATGTTGGTTTATAAAAATCATACCTCGGGACCGTTTTTTTTATTTTGGGCTAACTCAATTTGGGGGGGTTTTATTCTCAAAAAACTCCAAAAAAACGTTTAAAAAAAATATTTCTCAAAAACGGCTCCAACGATTTCTTTTAAATTCACATGTATTGTAGCCCTTATTAATGTTAATAAAATGCGGGGGTCGCTTGCCACTTGATAGTTTGCTTCGGGGGGTAAAAAAAATAAAAATTATTAAATTTTAATGAGAAATGACTAAAAAATCATTTTTCTGCGAAACCTTTCTATCAACGATTTCTACCTTCAGGCATGTTTT
This sequence comes from Psococerastis gibbosa, assembly GCA_963971405.1. Taxonomy (NCBI): domain Eukaryota; kingdom Metazoa; phylum Arthropoda; class Insecta; order Psocodea; family Psocidae; genus Psococerastis; species Psococerastis gibbosa. The sequence goes on along the minus strand of OZ020490.1, from coordinate 3,494,859 downwards.
AGGTGTTAAAAAGAGTAACGAAACCGGAAAGGTTGCTTTTCCAAAAAAGTATTTGGTTTTGGGCAAAAAAATGTTTTTGAAGAAATGATAGAAAATTCACGCTCAAATGCATTGTGTGCCCTGCCATTATTACTGTGTGGTAATGTGTTGGTCTGACCGGCCTGGAATATGCAATTCCATCGATTAATTCAGCGCTTTGGGATATGTGATATCCTAGGCGATTGCCAGAGGGGGTCCTTGGGTTCCGGACACCCCCCCCCCCTTCCCAAATGGTTTCGGCATACCACTAGATAGAATTTAGTTTTAAAGATTTTTAAATTTATTTAGGTTACCTCACCTCCAGTGACGTCAGGTTGACCCCCCCCCCCCCCGAGATATCCGAAACTAAACCATAGGAAAATGAAATTACCTTCAGAAAGTGAAAACTGCAATTGAGCTTATTTATTTTGACTTTGGGCTAATTTTGAACATTTTTTTCTAGATTGATCTGACCACCAACGCAACACACCACAATAATATAACATTAAGAAATATGAAAGAACGTTTCTAACATTAAAAAGAACGGGCAAGCAAGAGCTGGAATAAAGCATCACATCACCAGTCCACCTAACAAACACAACGAAAAAAAAATTAAGATGGCTTGAATCGTTGTTGCATTAGATAGAATTTATACATAGACTTCGGAATAATATACATAGACATTGGAATGAATAATTTTCCAAAATTGTCTTTAACGGCATTGCTTCTAACAACACTTGCTTTAGAAGATGCCACGCATGCCAACTTGACAACCGGCAGTGTATTAACAGAAACCAGTCCACTAAGCAGAAGTAAAAGATTTTATGAGTTAGCAATAAACTCTCGGAAAGTCGCTAATATAAAAGCTGAGATACATGCAGTGACTATTTTAAACGAAAAAGTGTACTTCGTTACGGAAAATGAAGGCCTCTTCGAGTATAATCCAGATAATCAACAGCATAAGCAAGTAGCGTACATAGGTGACGATGCTACCGCAGTAGCTACATTGAATGGGAAAGTATACATCGGTTCAAACGATGATAATCTTTATGAATATAATCCTGCGACAGGAAAGCATAGAAGTGTTACGAAAGTGGATTCTGATATTCTTAGCATAGCCACATCAACCGATGACGTATACTTTGGAACGAAGTTTGGAGATCTATATGTCTACAATCCAGCAACAGGACAGCACAGAAAAGCTGCCGATTTAAAAGGAGATGGAGAAGAAATGATTTATTCAATATCGATATTGAACGGCAAAGTCTACTTCGGATCGAAAAATGTGAAGCTTTATGAATATAACCCGGAAAATAATAGCACAGAAATAGTAGCCAGAAGTGGAAAGGGCAAGATATACGCAACGGCGACTTTTAATAATAAAGTATATTTTGGCACACAAGATTCGAATTTATACGAATACGATACTAAGACACGTAAAAGTAGAGATGTCGCTAATGCGGAAGACGCGATAACCACTACATTAACTGTAAGCCATAAGATATATTTTGGTTCAAAGGATGGCGGCCTATTTGAATTTAATCCCGGAACAGGAGAAAACAGAAAGATGGACACAATTGGTGCAGAAATTTATGGCTTGGCAGAATTAAATGATAAACTTTATCTGGCTACACAACGCAATTTCCTACATGAATATAACCTGAAAGAAAATAAAAGGCAATATTCACAGTTCATATACCCTAATATTGTTAGTGTGCTGGGTGTGAACGATAAAGTTTATTTCGGAGTACATAATGAAGGCTTATTCGAGTATAACTCGCATAATCAAGAGTATAAATTAGTAGCATACATAGGCGATACTATCAACACTATAGGTACAGTAAGTGGCAAAGTATACTTCGGCTCCAACGATGATAACCTTTACGAGTATGACATTGCAACTGGGAGGCACAAGAGCGTTGTCGTAGTTGACTCAGATATAATGAGTATAACTACTATTGACAGTGATATTTATTTTGGGACTGAATTCGGTGGTGTTTATAGGTACAATCCAGCGTCTGGCCAGCATATACAAGTAACCGGTTTAGATGTTGATAGCAATAATAAAATTAATTCGATAACGACTTTGAGCGGTAAACTATACTTCGGTTCAAAAGATGACAATTTTTACGAATTCGATATTAAATTTGGAAAGTTGAGAAAAGTAGCAAATGTGTTCAGCGATGTTAACACAGCAGTTTCACTTAACAATAAAGTATACATTGGCACGCAGAACGCAAAATTATGTGAATACGACCCAGGAACAGATAAAATTAGAGTTGTAGCCGAAGTGAACCATGAAATTTACTGTGCTATAACTTTGGACAACAAGATATACCTCGGCTCGAAAGACGACAACTTATATGAATTCAATCCACAGACAGAAACAAAACGAAAACTTGGCTGGATCAGAAGGGATATATACGGTTTGACGGCACTAAATAATAAACTCTATTTGGGCACACAAAGGAACGTCTTATATGATTATGATCTCAGAGTAGGGAGAATGAACAAATTGCAATTTATTAATCGCGATATCTACTGTGTAGTTGGCTTGAATAATAAAATTTATTACGGAGTAAAGGAAGGTCTCTACTGGTATGACCCTCTTCATCAGAAACATAAGCTAGTGGCATATATAGGTGCAAATGTGTACGCAGCATGTACATGGAACGGCAAAATATACTTTGGTTCCAAAGATGGTAACCTTTATGAATATGACCCTGCGACAGGGGAGTACAAGAGTGTTGCTAAAGTGGATTCAGTTATCTCAAGTACAGCCAACTTTAACAATGAAGTTTACTTTGGTGCTCAATTGGGTCTTTACGTTTACAGGCCAGTAACTGGGCAGCTTAAGCAGGTCGTAAGTTTACCTGCTGATGGGGAAGGAAAAATTAATACAATCACGATATTGAAGGGTAAAGTATACTTCGGCTCCAAAGACGACAACCTTTATGAATACGAACCAATAAGTAACATGCTGAGAAAAGTAGTTAACGCGAAGAGTGACGTTTATGCGGCAACGATATTTCAGAATAAAGTCTACTTTGGCACACAGGACAACAATTTACATGAATACGACCCGATGACGGATCAGAGTAGAGTTGTTACCAATGCAGAAGATGGAATCATCAGTATAATAGCCATGGGTGATAAAGTCTACTTTGGTTCCAAAGATGGTGGTTTATATGATTTCGACCCCGAAACAAGGGCGAGAAGAAAACTAGTCGCTGTTGGAGTAGAAATATTATGTGTAACAGCATTAAATGGTAAACTGTATGCAGCCACAGATTTCAAACGTATAATCGAATATGATTTAAAAAAGAAAAGGAATTTAATTGTATTTTCAACAAACCCAAATATCTACAGTGTGACTAGTCTCAACGATACAATTTACTTCGGTGTAGAAAGTGAAGGCCTCTTCGAGTACAACCCAGATAAACAACAGTATAAATTAGTAGCTCACACCGGTGCGACTGTTAACACCCTTACTACATTAGACGGCAAAATATATTTCGGCTCCAACGATAATAAGCTATACGAATATGACCCTACGACCAGAAAGCACAAGATGGTTGCTCAAGTAGATTCCAACGTCTTAAGTACAGCCACATCGCATAATGAAATTTACTTCGGCACTCGATTTGGTGGACTTTATAATTACAACACAACGTCGGGACAGCATAGACAAGTGGTAGGCTTAGCTGGAGATGGTGAAGATAAAATTTATTCGATAACGACATGGAACGGTAACATATACTTTGGTTCAAAAGATGACAACATATACGAGTACGACCCTAGAAGCGGGAAGATGAGAAAAATAGCTCATGTCTCCGGCGATGTTTACACTGCAGTGTCGTTTAATAATAAAGTATACTTTGGAACCCAGTTCGCGAAATTGTATGAATACAACCCAAAAACAGATAAAAGTAGGGTTGTTGCTGAAGCGGACAATGTAATTTACTGTGCTATAACTTTGGGCAACAAGATATACTTCGGCTCGATGGATGATACCTTGTATGAATTCAATCCAGAGACAGAAGAAAAACGAAACCTTTACTCGATTGGGAGGGATATACGCGGTTTGACGGCACTAAATAATAAACTCTATTTGGCAGCAGAATTGAACGCCTTATATGAATATGATCTCAAAGATAATAAAATGAAAAAATCATTATCAATTAATCGCAAAACCCGCAGTGTAGTCGCATTAAGTGGCAAAGTTTATTATGGGGTACAACATGAAGGCTTATTCGTGTACTCACCAGATAAAGAAGAGCATAAAATTGTTGCTTATATAAGTGACAATATTGACGCATTAACAACTTTAAATGGCAAAGTATATTTTGGCACCAAAGACCATCATCTGTATTATTATGATCCTGTGACTGAGAAACATATGAGCATCCTAGAAGGAGATTCGGAAATATCTAGTATAACTACACTTGGTAATGAAATTTACTTTGGAACTCAGTTTGGTGGGTTATACATATACAACCCGTCCGATGGACAGCACAGGGAAGTCTTACGCATAGCTGGAGATGGCGAAGAAAAAATTTATGCAATATCAACATTAAACGGAAGAGTGTATTTTGGGTCAAAAAATGATAACCTTTATGAATACAACACGGGAAGTGGAAAGTATAACAAAATAGCAAAGACCATGGGTGATATTTATGCTACGACAACTTTTAATAATAAAGTATATTTTGGGTCGGAAGACAAGAATTTATATGAATACGATCCGGAAAGTAAAAGTAAAAGTAAAAGTAGAATTGTTGCCAGTGCGGACGATGAAATTTTTGGTTTGTTAACTTCCGGAAATAAAATTTATTTTTGTTCAAAGGACGATGGTTTATATGAATTCAATCCAGCAACAGGAGAGAAAGTAAAGCTAGATTCAGTTGGAGGTGACATATATAGCTTAACAGCAATAAACAACACGCTCTATATGGCCTCAGAGTTCAAACGATTGTTAGGATACGAGTTGATACAGGAAAACAAATATCGTTCTGTTGCATTATTAACTCAATATATTCACACTGTAATTGGTTTCAATGAAAAAGTTTATTTTGGGACACAACATGGGAGTATTTTCGAATATAACCCAGCTACAGAGCAGCATAAGAAAGTCGTTTACATTGGCAGGGACGATATTTTTGGCTTAGCATCAGCGAACGATAAATTATATTTTGGAGCGAAAAATGATAATTTATACGAATTTGATCCAAACACTGGTATACATAAGAGCGTTGCTTATGTTAATGCAGATATTAACTCACTTACAACTTTAAACGACAAAGTCTACTTTGGAACTAAATTTGGGGATCTCTGGGTTTATAATCCATCCACAAGTGAAAATAAGTTTATAAATAATGTAGGCCGAGAAAATCACATTTGGGGATTGACAGCACTAGATAGTAAAATTTACATTGGCGCTCTTAATGGTAAGTTATACGAATATGACGTTAAATCTCAGGATTCACCAATAAGAAAAATTGCCAATGCAAAAAAAGGTTTAACAGGTGTAACGTGTTTGAACAAAAACATATACTTTGGTTCACTCGACAATAATCTCTGTGTATACAATCCGAAAACCAAAGAACAAGAGACAGTAGCTGATATAGATCAGGGTATCCACGGAATAGCTGTAATGGATCATAAAGTTTACTTCGGATCTGTCGATGGAAAGTTACACACTTATAATCCCGTCACAAGACGTCATAAAGTGGCTGTCGGCACAGGATACAAGATGGGGGGAATTTCAACGTTGAATAACAGACTTTACATTGTAAATGAAAATGAAGAACTACTTGAATATAATGAAGAAGCTGATTTAAGAGGCGCTATATCTACAGAAAGAGTAGATACAGAAAACACTGCAAGTGATAAAACGATTTTAAATGAGCTACAATACTTAAATCCCAGTTTAGACGTGAAGCAGCTGGAGGTAGTTGAACGAACGAAATCAGCTGTAACGATTGGAGCAAGGGCAAATAACGGTAAATATTTTGGGGAAAAGGAAATATTTTATAGTATAATCGGAGATAGTGAATATCCCAGTGGCAATGTCATAGACTTAACGGAAATTATTAAAAGAGCAATGTTCTTTTCTTATAAGGACAACAACCAAGGTGAAACTGTCAGAGTAAGGAGTGTTAACATGGATCGTTTGGCCTTTTCCAGAGCTACAGCGTCTACGCAAAATCCTCCTGTGTACAATACGAAGATTAAATATGTTTGCTTCGGTTCAACGACATTATCGAACAATGGGACAAGAAATCAGCAGTTTAAAACACCAAATTGCAAATATATGAAAGAGACAATAATTACAGCACAGATACAAAGAGGCTTGCGTAGAGTAGATGCGGATTCTGTATTTAAAACGAGTGAAATTCAAGAATTAGAAGTGTATCAACTAGGAGGCGACGAGTGGCCCTTCCTAAACTTTTCTGGTCCTAATCATGAATTGGGGCAATTTGGTGCCACTGGAATCTGGAATACTAAACATGAGGGGTCGGATTTGAGAAAGTTAAGTAGTAACTTTGATTTCTCGAGTACAAAGACACGTATTTACAAAAGAAATTCTGTAGTTGAATTGCCGTCACAAGAACTTGAGCTCGATCCTCAGAATGAAGTAAAACTTACCGCTTCACAGGAAGAAATAACTGGAAATGTAAGGGTTAATTTGAAGCAAATAATTCTCGGAAGAGTCGAGGGACGAGCAGTGAATGTTTTTAATCAGAATGTTATCATCAAAATGTCTATTAAGGATGTAATGATGAAACTTAAAAAGTATGAAATGCTGCCCAAGGAAATTATTATTGAAGATGATGGGAGCGTTAGTTTCAATGGTGTTGCGGATGTGTCACTAACGAAGAAAATGGATGCTAGTTTAAAATTAAGTCAACATAATATTAGGAATCACGCTAATGAGATACTTCCCTGAGGCGATGTAAAGTAATGCTTTAAATTCGACCTCTCACACATGTGGTTAATTTTCATCTTTCTGGAAATCTACTCACTACAGCAACGATAAGAAAACGTGGGAATGGGCGACTGGAAACTACTATGTAGGTCCGTCAACGGTTAATGCAGAAAAATACTAATAACAGTTTTAAATAGTCTGTTTTTATGATGATAGCAGTGTGATAATTTACCAATGACTGAATTTTTTAAGGCAGAAATCATACATAACTGGGAATAGTAAAGTAAAAAGTGAAGATACGAGAACAAGTTAGAACTGTCATGAATATCCATTGTTAGATACATAATATTAAGAAGTGAAACGAGAAAACGTAGTCCAACGTCCAATAAGAAACAAGACCTGTGGAGTTAAGAGACTTCTTTTGCATTCCACCCATAAACAATGCTTACAATGTATCATTCATCGATATACTGGTATATTTAATTATTATCTATAACGTCGTATCGAAAATTCTTCGACACTGTAAGGATCTTCATAACGTCGGTGTTATCGAGTTATACTCAGTTACTTATGTAATATCAAGTTATGTGGAACCCGATAAGGCGCCCATTCCACATACGTACAACGTCAATGAAAATTATGAAATTGAAGGACATTTCAATTTCTCATTGATGGGGGCCATTCCATATGTTTTTCAAAAATTGACAATTTTCAATTGAAGCGTATGCGCCAAATTTTTGAAATTTGTTTCTTGAAATTGTATTTGTTTTCTTCGTCGCCTTATTATTTAATCCTTATTATAATTTTTATACAGAAATGCTTTCTTCTTAGAGAAATCAATTAAAATAGTTGTACTTGTCATAACACATGACGCCATTTTTTAATTTTAGATTGTTTGTTTCATTGTTTGTGATTTTACTCTATTAGGTGCCCATTCCACATACGTACAACGTCAATGAAAATTATGAAATTGAAGGTGGTAGCAGACATTAAAGACATACTAAAAATTCTGCTACCACCTTCAATTTCATAATTTTCATTGACGTTGTACGTATATGGAATACCCGCCTTATCAATTGATCATTGATCAATTTTACAAATGGCATAGAGTAAAATTGAAATGCCCTTCAATTTCAAAATTTTCATTGACGTTGTACGTATGTGGAATGGGCACCTAACCAAATTAAATACTATGTCATTGAAATGCACTTCAGACTTGGATAAACCGTGTTATTTATGTAGTAGTGCCGGAAATATATCTCCTTTTGAAAAAGAAAACTATAAACAAGCATGGCACTAGAAAAAAGTCCTGCCACTTTCTTTAAAAGAGCCCCACAAGCGTCCTGACTACTACCACGTTGCTTATTTAATTCGGTATTTTTTTCGATTTAACATAATAACTCACCCATTACGATTGTGTGTTAACTTGGATAAAACTTCTAACTACTTACTTTACTTTTACATTATCCAACACCGGTCCGTGGCTGTGCAGCCATTCGACGCCGAGCTTCCCAGTAGCGATTAGTAGTGGCGTGGGAAGAGTGGTTCTAACAAGATAACTCAATTAAACTGACATTGTGAAGACCCTTTCTGTTTCCTGTAAGCCAATGAATAATGCTTTAACTTAACTTACTCGATAAAATTAATTGCCATTGTGTAAGCGTGTTATGGGTTAACTATTTTGCATTATTAAATTATTACTATTGATGCTCTCATAAACGTTATTCTTTTCTCTTCTGGTCTTAATTTGTGTTTATTTTACTGCCCATAGGTCACAATTAGCACTCAATAATGCAGAGGTACTTTAGGATTATTGTATTATATCCTATTCGTTGTATAAATACAGAATTTTAAAGCATAGGAAGTCGTTCAGTAGTAATTTCATATTGTGTACGACTACTACCTACTAGAAGTTTTCGTAAAATGCACCATTTAAAATAAAGAAATTTTCTATGGTTAAACCCTACTCCTAAGTACGAAACAATATTAATTATAACCATAATTAAACAGTGGTAAATTAGTGGTATAGAAGCAAACCGGGCCAAGTCCATTGCAGTTAATTTGTCAAGAGAACCAAATAATAAAACTTTAGCTAATTGGCCTGTGATTGCTTCTGCACCCAATCTTTGAAATAGTATTACGGAGGACCATGCCTGAAATAGCATCTGATAACAATTCAATAGATAGATTTCAACCAGACGAATCAATCGATGCCAATAACTATGTTTGGTAAACGGTTTAAGTTCATCATGTTTTTTTTTTTTTTTTTTTATATTAATGTGCCAAATGTCAGGAATCTTCTGAATGTCAAATGCTGTGGTTTAGTATGTCGACACAAGAGACATCTGCATGTGTTCCAGCGCATTAATGATGAACTATTTTTTTTGTTTTTAAAGTTACATCGCGTACAAACAATTTAATGAATGTATTCGATTAATCTCTTCAATCGCCTCACTAAGTCACCTAATGGGTACTTCTGTTGAGTTACGACACGTCTCCGACCTCAAAGTGTGTACAGAGACTCGCACAAGTACGCTACGACCTTGCCACAGAAGTCGCTTTAATTAATTATAAATAAATAAAATATTAAAATAAATGCATTGCTAATTACATGGAAACAAGTTTTGCCAAACGACCATAAGGTGGACCTCATCGTCCGAACTCTAGACTCTAGAAAATGAGGAAGTGAATGTGAACTGTAGAACTACAAGTATCCATTATTATTACAAAATCGTTTCTAATTTTTTTTTTATATTTATTTTTAGATCCACCCTACTCTTTAAAGCAATAAACAGGAAGAATTGTAGAATAAAGAGGGACGGCTGACAACTCTTCCCGTCATCGCAACAACTGAAGCTCAATACGAATGACCTGATCATTCAAGTCCTCTTCCACTACCGACAATATCGCATAAAGATCCAGATCCAACTTTGAAAGAGGTCAGAATGAATGATTTCTTTAAACTATATGTACTAGCACTGCCATTAATAATCTGTGTTTTAATAAAAGCAAGTGGGGCCAGCGTAACAAATGAAAGTTTATCGGCGGAATACAGTCAGTTCAATAATGGGAGTAGAAGAAAGAGAAGTTCATATAAAATAACAATAAATTCTCGGCGAGTTGCGAATATAAAGGCCGAAATTTACGGAGTTACTACGTTAAACAAGAAAGTATATTTTGGGACGGAAAATGAAGGGCTCTTCGAGTATAACCCAGATGATCAGCAGCACAAAATAGTAGCATATATAGGTGACAATGTCAACGCAGTTACAACGTTAAACGGCAAAGTATTTTTTGGATCGAAAGATGACAACCTTTACGAATATGATCCTGGGACAGGGAAGCATAGAAGTGTTGCAAAAGTTGATTCCGATATTTTTAGCACAGCAACATTAAACAATGATGTTTACTTTGGGACTCAATACGGAGGTCTCTATATTTACAATCCAGCAACTGGGCAGCATAGAAAAGTGATTGGTTTAACTGGTGACGGTCAAGAAAAGATTTATTCCATAACGACACTGAACGGTAAAATATACTTTGGTTCCAAAGATGATAACCTTTATGAATACGACCCAGGAAGTGGTAAGCATAGAAAGGTGGCCAGTACTAATGGCAATGTTTATGCCCTGGCAACATTTAAAAGCAAGGTATACTTTGGGACACAGGATACGAAGTTATATGAATACAACACAGAGACGGAGCAAAGTAAAGTAGTTGCCAATGCGGACGACGAGATTTTCAGTGCATTATCTTTAGGCGACAAAATATACTTTGGCTCAAGGGATGATGCCTTATATCGATTCAACCCTGAAACGGGACAGAAAACAAGACTTGCCTCTTTTGGAGCAGACATTTTCGGCTTGGCAGCGTTAGATAACAAAATCTATTTGTCCACACAGTTTAACAGCCTGTATGAACATGATCTAAATGATAATGAAGGAAAGACAGCATTCTTCTTGCATTACGATATCTACGGTGTGACTGTTTTGAATGATAAAGTTTATTTTGGGACACAATATGAAGGTGTTTATGAGTATGATCCGATTGCAAAACAGCATAAACTAGTAGCAAACATAGGCGCGAATGTTAATGCTCTGACTACATTAAACGGCAAAGTATATTATGGTTCGAACGACGATAACTTTTATGAGTATGACACCGCCAATGGGAAGCATAAGAGTATTGCCAAAGTGGATTCAGATATCTTTAGTACGGTTACACTAAATAATGATCTTTATTTTGGGACTCAATTTGGCGGTTTATATACTTACAACCCAGCAACTAAACAGCATCGCTTGGTGGCCAAGTTAGCAGGAGATGGAGAAGAAAAAATTTATTCAATGGCGAAATTGAATGGTAAAATATATTTTGGTTCAAAAGACGACAACCTTTATGAATACGATCCAGTAAGTGGACAGCATAGAAAAGTTGCCAGTACTAATGGTAATGTTTATGCCATTACGACACATAAAAACAAAGTATACTTTGGGGGACAGGATTGGCAGTTATATGAGTATGACCCAGGGAACGATGAAAATAAAGTTGTTTCCAGTGCGGATGGTGAGATTTTCAGTGCGTTATCTTTCGGCGACAAAATATATTTCGGATCAAGTGGAAGTGATGACAGCTTATATGAATTCAATCCTGAGACAGGAGAAAGGAGAAAATTAGGCTCAGTCGAAGCAGACATATTTGGATTGGCGGCATTGAATAATAAACTCTACTTGGCAACGCAATACACCCGTCTTTATGAATATAACATCAAAGATAGTAAATTCAAATATGCGGTTCTACTAAGTCAAAATATCTATTCTGCAGTTGCTTTCAATGGTTACATTTATTTTGGGACGGAACATGAAGGTCTCTACGAGTACAACCCGAGCAACCAACAACAGAAACTAGTTGCAGAAATAGGCGACAATGTAAACGCAGTAACAGCATTGAACGGAAAAGTATATTTTGGATCGAAAAATGATAATTTTTACGAGTATGATCCTGCCACTGGGATGCATAAGAGTGTTGCAAAAGTTGATTCAGATATAGTTAGCACCACTACATTAAACAATGAAGTTTATTTTGGGACTCAATCTGGCGGCCTTAATATTTACAACCCAGCAACTGGAAATAATCGAGAAGTCATACGCTTAGCTGGAGATGGTGAGGAAAAGATATATTCAATAGCAATATTGAAGGGTAAAGTTTACTTTGGAACGAAACTTGGCAACCTTTATGAATACGACCCAGGAAGTGGAAAGCACAGAAAAGTTAGTACCGTATGGGGCCGAGTATATGCTCTTGCTACATCTAATAATAAAGTATACTTTGGGGGACAGGATACGAATTTGTATGAATACGATCCAGACAATGGACAAAAAAGAGCTGTTACAAAAGTAGGCGACGAGATCTTTAGTGCGATAGCATTAGGAAATAAAGTATACATAGGTTCGAAAGATGATGGCTTATATGAATTTAATCCAGGAACAGGAGAGAAACGAAAAATAGACTCTGTTGGAGCAGATATATACGGCTTGGCAGAATTAAATGATAGCCTTTATCTTGCCACGCAATTGAAACACTTGATTGAGTATAATTTGAAAGAAAATAAACGACGACGAAATTATACAGCTTTATTAAGTCAAGATATCCACGGTATAGTTGGTATAAATGACAAAGTTTATTTTGGAACACAGCACGGCAGCATTTATGAATATAACCCAGCTACAGAGCAGCATAAGAAAGTAGTTTACATTGGTTGGGACGACATTTATGACTTAGTAACGGTTAAAAACAAGTTATATTTTGGGGCACAAGATGACAATTTATACGAATATGATCCAAGCACCGGTAAGCACAAAAGCGTTGCATATGTTAACGCAGATATTTTCTCACTAACAACTTTAAACGACAAAATATACTATGGAACTCTATTTGGGAATCTCTATGTTTACAATCCATCTACAAATGAAAATAAGTTTATAAATAATATAGGCCGAGAAAATCACGTTTGGGGATTGACGGCGCTTAACAATAAAATTTACTTTGGCGCTCGCAATGGGAACTTGTATGAATACGATGCCGCATTACAAGGTTGGGAAGTAAAAAAAGTTGCCAGCGCTATAGAGGGTATAACAGCTGTAACGTCGTTAAACAAAAAAGTATACTTTGGGTCACAAGACGATCATCTCTATGTATATAATCCTAAAACAGAGAGACAAAACTCTGTGGCTAAATTACGTAGGGATATCCGCAGTTTAACTGTAATGGGTAATAAACTTTACTTCGGATCTGATGATGGAAAACTGCGGGTGTATAATCCAGCGACGCTTCATTATAAACGGGTTATAGACACAGGACACAAGATTGGGGGACTGGGAACTTTTAAAAATAAACTCTACATTGGAACAGATAATGAAGATTTACTTGAATATAACGAAGAAGCTGATTTAAAAGGCGTCATAGCTACATCAAGAATAGTTACGGAAAATACTGCAAGTGATGAAGCTATTTTAAATGAGTTACAATATTTAAATCCTAGTTTAGATATTAATCAGCTAGAAGTAGTCAATAGAACAAAATCAGCTGTAGCAATTAGAGCAAAGACCAATAATAATGTATATTTTGGAGAGAAGGAGATATTTTATCGTATTAGTGGGCAAGGTGAATATCCCAGTGACAAGGTCATAGCTTTAAAAGAAATCATTAAGAGAGCTATGTTTTTTGCGCATAAGGATAACAACGATGGAATAACTGCCAGAGTAAGGACAATCAATTTGGATAATTTGACCTTTTCCCGAGTTTTAGCATCTAAGGCAAAGTCTCCAACATATAACAGAGACATGAAATATATTTGCTTCGGTTCAACAACTTTGTCGAACAATGCGGAAAAGAAACAGGTACTCAAAACACCCAACTGCAAATATACCAAAGAAACAACCATAAGAGCACAGATATTGAGAGGTTTCAGCAAATTAAATGATGAGACGCCATCAAAAATACCAGAAATTCAGGAATTAGAGGCTTATCAACTAGGAGGAGACGAATGGCCTTTTACGTCTTTACCTTCCGGACTTAAATCTCCCTTGGGGCAAAATCGTGACACTGGTATCTGGAATTCAAAATTTGAAGGGTCAGATGCCAGAAATTTAAGTAGTAATTTCGATTTTTCCAATGTTAAAACACGCGCTTATAAGAAAAGTTCAGCAGTCGAATTGCCTTCGCAAGAGATTGAATTGAGTCCGCAAAATCAAATAAAACTAACAGCATCATTGGAAGAAATAAATGGTCAAGTCACTTTGAATTTAAAGCAAATTATTCGCGGAAAAGTTGAGGGGCAAGCCAAAGATGCTTTTAATGAAAACGCTTACTTTAGGATGTCTATTAAGACTGTAATGGAGAAACTTAAGAAGTATAATGTGCTACCCAAGGAAATTATAATTGAAAACGACGATAGCGTAAGTTTTAATGGGGTCGCGGATGTATTTCTGACGAAGAAAATGGATGCTAGTTTCAAGCTAAGCTAATGTTTCTAGTTTCTAGTTTAATTCGGGACTTAATAATTTACCGTAGCTACAATAGTTAATTTGATGAAGGAGAGGAGGGAAGAGAGCTGCAGAGATTGGGGAGGCTGGCTATACGCCGTAAATCGTTTAGCACAAGTGAATGATTTTGAACTAAGAGCAAGAGATTAAAGAATCTTGATAAATCTACATTTATTTAGGGGAGAATTCGTTTGGTATTACAATTGTCCATGCGTCGAAGTGACAGGAAGACAGATTAAAGCACGAAATGGAGATGCAAGAGCCAGAAGAGGAGGATGAAGAGAGCAAGTATACGAAAGTGGACTAGGAGTTTCAGATCAGTGTCAAGAAGAACTGTCGGAACTATCTGAGAGTGTACCTCCAAGCGTTTAATCATGAAGATGTAATTCTTCAGGAATTAGAAGTGGCACTGTGTAGACTTACGATCCGGATTCTCTTGTCCTGTCATCTCACCCATCTGCGTCTGCTATAGATTAGACTAGTATTTTAATTTATTTTCCTCCGCTGTAGTGTATTATAGTAGTAGTACTTTGTATTAATGCGTCCAATTCTTTTATTGACCCAAGCTATGAAGAACAGAATCAGTACATTTGAAATGTGGCCATACAGACGAATGCAGCGCATATCCTGAAGAGATCGTGCCTCCAATGCCGAGGTTCTGAGGCGAATTGACACAGAAGCTTAGTTGCTGCTGACGGTTAAGAAACGAAAACAAACATATTTCGGTCATGTGATGAGGAACCAAAAGTATCGCCTCCTGCATGTAATAATCCAATGGAAGATAGAAGGACTTAGGTCAGAAGAACATCCTGGTTGAAAACCTGAGGAAGGGGTTTGGCATAAGCATGACTTCCCTTATCAGAGCAGCAGTCTATAAGGTCCAAACTGCAGTGACGGCTCGATATTGGAGACAAATGAGGCAGTGCCTCATTTAGTTTTCAAATTAAATAGGTTAAGAAAGTTTATGTTTTGAATTTAAAAAGCGCAGGCTAGCCTAAAAAATATAAATTCTATATGAAAGTTTAAAAAAATACTGCGAATAAGGGAGACCCAAAACTAGTTCCAAAAATTCACAAGATAGTATACAATATTATTGTTGAGACACCAGCTTCCTGGTACAAGACAGGTACAAATTATTAGCTGCCAAGTACTTAGGCGTAGTGAATACAATTATTTATCAATGTATTTGCTGCACTGAATTCAGTTAGCCAATGAGGCTGCTGCAGCTATTGTCTGTTAAAACCATATCCATTGTCCATATGTATCGAGCTAAATATATGTTCTAGTTTTTAAACGGAAAATTATTACACTGAATATACCACTTTCTTAACATACGCAGCCATTCCTCCGTCAATCAAGCCAAAACCGAGCAATTCCCAGGTGTCAAATTTCCTCAACATTTTTTTTTTTTGTCTGCTGTTCGGCCTGTTCCTCATCCAATTGTATCCACAAGAACTTGTGGGGGCGGGGGGGGGGGGGGGGACTTTCGGCTTTTAAATTACAACACATGCTTCCGATTGCTTTTTTGATATGTTGCTGCAGCCTTCACGTCAATATTTCCAAGGAGCGTGTTTCCTTAGGCGGCCATTCCACCGGCGAATTTCCTTCATTTGTGATTTTGTCATTGACGTTTGTTTTGTTTTAAGGAGACTATTATGTGGATACTTAACCTATCTATTATAAATTAAGTTATAATATGGTAGCAGACGTCAAATGTGAATAAAAAGAGTCTGCTACCATATTATAACTTAATTTATAATAGATAAGTTAAGTATCTACATAATAGTCTCCTTAAAACAAAACAAACGTCAATGACAAAATCACAAATGAAGTAAATTCACCGGTGGAATGGCCGCCTAACGATATCCAAATTTCAAGAAGTGGAGATAGGCAATAAAACTATAAAACAGACTAAATAACCAGTAACAAGTTTTAATAATAAATTATCGAAATCAAAAGTTTAAAGTACAATTCATGCAGAAAAAACAGTGTTATAGACTAGGCTCTAGAGAGACTTTCAACCATCTGCAAGTAAAGTATAATAGGCTACTTGACAGTTGTAACAGTAAAATATAAAATATTCTAGATAAGGTAGCTTATAGTTTAACAATAAAAAATACAATACGTTGCATTAAAAAATTGTAAATATTAAAAAATAAAAATATACACATGTCTTGGTGCTTTGGATCGGCTGCGAATTAGAACAGCATAACCGCCGGCAGGCATGAAAATGAAGTCACATTCCGGATATTATTACGAATACTACTGGCGGCTACTCCGCGGCATCATAAATGACAACTCTTTCCACTGTTATGTAACCCCTTTTATAACGATGAAGATTAAATTTATAGTAACACAAATTTCCCTACTAAACAGGGTAACGTGTATATTTTTTTTACGAAAAAAAAAATATAATATAAAATATATAAAATAAATCTAAAATAGGGTTTCAAAAATTGTCAAGTCGCCTATTGGTAATTAATTATGTAAGCATTGAGCTGCTTATATTACATAAAGTATAATATAATATTAGTTTTTTAACGATAAAGATTAAATTGACAGTAAAAAAAATTTCCCTACTAAACAGGGTAACGTGTATTATTTTTTTTTTTTTTAAGAAAAAAAATTTTAATATTAAGGGATATAAAATAAATCTACTAATGCGTTAAAATAGGGTTTCAAAATTGTCAAGTAGCCTGCTGGCAATTAATTATGTAAGCATTGAGCTGCTAATATTATAAAGTATAATATAATATTAATTTTTTAACGATAAAGATTAATTGACAGTAAAAAAAATATCCCTACTAAACAGGGTAACGTGTTTTTTTTTTTTTTTTTTTTTTTAAGAAAAAAAAATATAATATTAAGGGATATAAAATAAATTTACTAATGCGTTAAAATAGGGTTTCAAAATTGTCAAGTAGCCTGCTGGCAATTAATTATGTAAGCATTGAGCTGCTAATATTACATAAAGTATAATATAATATTAATTTTTTAACGATAAAGATTAATTGACAGTAAAAAAAATATCCCTACTAAACAGAGTAACGTGTTTTTTTTTTTTTTAAGAAAAAAAAAATATAATATTAAGGGATATAAAATAAATTTACTAATGCGTTAAAATAGGGTTTCAAAATTGTCAAGTAGCCTGCTGGCAATTAATTATGTAAGCATTGATCTGCTAATATTACTTTAAAAAATAAAACAATAATAATAAAAATTGAAGTGGTTAAAGGCCACGCTCACCCCGCTCAGAAATGTTTTGTGAGGAATGGCAGAAGCGCCGCTTTGCATTGGAACATGGGGGGTGACGCCTTCCTGTATAACAATGGCTGGGTACAGAATTCTGACGTCATTGTCATGTCAACATGGGGGGTGACGCCTTCCTGTATAACAATGGCTGGGTACAGAATTCTGACGTCATTGTTTCGGATAACAACGCCACCCCATGGACGGAGGGGCGATCCAATAGTCTTAACGAAAACATTCCGTGTCGCGGGGGGGGTCTAAGAGGGCTGGTACTTACCAGCGTAAGCAAATAACTTATCGAGGAATAAGTATAAATTATCCTAAATGAACGCCAATTAATGCAAATTGGATTACGGGATTTAAAATTAATTTTAAAAAATCTTTTCAAATTTGACAATTTTTTAAAAATTTAAAAAAAAATGAAGGTTACTGCCTGTTAAGAGACAGAGTAAATGGGTTCCTCAAAAGCAGAAATGCTGAAAGCAGGCGTTGGAAAACAAGCAAAGTAAAAAATAAGTGCAAATAGTTTAAACAATCCCCCGGGTAAATTATTATATTCCGTTGGTGCTAGACATGCTGGAATACACAAATATGATAATGCAATTACCGCCGACAAATAACCTTAAGCCGGGTACATACGCTCGAATTGCCAACGTCTTTTTTCAATGGAGCAAATAAGTAGTTGGAAAGATTTCTGAAGGTGACCCACCGCACTAAAGTGTAGTTTTCCCCTATAGACACGCTCATAGAAATCTTTGAAAGTATAGTTTGTGGTAACCGAAATTAGAGGATATTGAAAAACTGGGCTTGGTGGGATTCGAACCCACGATCTACGCCTCACGTCGGCGTCGTCTTAACCGCTAAGACAACAACCATTTTAGGCGTAGATCGTGGTTTCGAATCCTGCCAAGTCCAGTTTTTCTGCGTATCTTCTAATTTCGGTTATAACGTGGAGGTTACCTCATCAACCAAAGTTAATTTAATGTCAGCGTTATATTCTATACAACATATATATTAGGGGTCTTCACAGTGCTCGTGTTATCGAGTTATCGAGTTAGATGTGCTATTCAAGTTAACACACAATCGTGAGTGGACCTCTGGAGTGAGTTATCATGCTATATCGACAGAGTTAACAACGTGGTAGTAGTCAGACGTTCGTGGCACGGGTTTAAAGAAAGTGGCAGAACTCAATTCTAGTGCCACATTTATTTATATTTTTTGTTCATTTTGGTCATTATAATTTTAAGTATTTACGGTAATTGCTTGTGATAATAGATTATACAAATAAATTTAAATACTACAAAATTTTAAACGCGTGTTTCAAATCAATCGACAAAAACAAATATGGCGGCGGTCAAACCTGAGCTATAGCAAGGTAAATAACACGTTAACCAACTTGGAAGTGGGTTTAGGGTAGCACGCTGGTTAGCTGGTTATCGGGTTATCGGTGTGTTAACTTAGCTTGATATAACACACTTAACTAGGTAGAACTCGATAACACGAACACTGTGAAGACCCCTATTGTAATACTGCAATATAACGTAGTATAATATGCGGTTTGGCACCAACCATTCATAAAGCTCATTTGCTACAGTGAAAAGAGGAGTCGGCAACTCAAAACACTCATAAATCAATCAATGAAAGTAAAGATATTTTGTCCATAAAAATCAATTTATTTACGAAGAAATCGAACATTGGCGACCCTTGGATCCACCCAAAGTCAGACGGTATTTCGTATTTATTTAATCTACAGTATCTAGATAACATATTCATCGATACGCAAAAATATAAGAGCGCCAACAGCTCTTGCTAAAACATGATAGGTCACGTTAAGAGACAGTCGAATGTGGAAAAGTGTAAGAAACAAATATCTCGTGAAATATCAATCGTAGAGCTGTTCAAAATATCAGAACAGAACAAATGTTTCTGAGCATTTTGATATAATATGATGTGCACCTCTTTCACACATAATTATTGTATTGGATTCGAACAAAAAACGATTGGTAAGGTAGGACCAAGAAACGAGTTCAAGAACTGTGGCCAATTGGTGCTAGTGAAGGCCACATGTCATGTATCAAAATGTAGAGAAGCATTTCTGCTAATTTAACAGCTATTTTTGGCGGCTCTGCAATCGATATTGCCTGAGGAAATCGCCCTGCACAAAAAAAGCGTAGTTGGAGTAGGTACTTCGACTTCCTCTTAAGGCTGCAGATATTGCAGAAAAATAATAAATGTCCTTTTTCTTCGAATCTCTAAGACTGGGCGCATGTCACACTCACTTCAGGAGTAGGATAATTATTAGCCATGCTACGAATTTCAGAAAGTTCTATTTGGGGAGGGGGGGGGGTCCAGGCCCAGCGGACCCCCCTTGGCTACGCCACTGAAGAATTAGCAGGACAAGTAGAGTTGGTAAGGTTGTTGTTTCACACGTAATTGCATTTTCTATTTCTAGCCATGCTTCGGAGGGCATGTAAAGCAGGCTGACCCGGGCCTTCCTAGTTGAGTGTATGAGAGGGCTTTATAGCCTTAACTCCGCTAGGTTGGCTTAGTAATAAAACAAAAAGTCAATATTACTTAACAGATAAACCCCATCTACTTCCGGGCTCCAGATTAGACCAGTCAGTAGAGAGCTGGACGGTAAGACCAAGAGACGCGACATTTTTTAAATAATGACCCAAATGACATTTCGGAACAAGATCAACTTAGAGTTCAAAAAATGAGAGATGGGACATTTGCTTCCCGCCAAAAATATATATTGGAATTTCTGGGGCCACGCCTTCTAGGACCAGCCATTGCAAAAACATGCCAGGTTGCCCCAGGATTCAAAAAATATTTTTGGCGCGCTGGAATGTCCTGTCTCTCATATATAGAACTCTAGGTTCAGGTACGCGTCGGTACTCGATATAAGAAGGAAATTAACCCGCCGGACCATGGTCAACCCAACCCTAATGGATTCCTTATCTTCACCGGGAGGGGATACACACGGTCCCCAAGTAGATCAGTGGCCAAGGGAGAGGCTCTAGATACTCAATGACAATTGTCACGTAACACCGTTATTTTTATACTTCAATAGCGAGTCCAACACAGGCCCAGTTACAGTTCTATTGCATATTGGAGAGACGGGACATTCGCTTTATTATCAGTCATTGAAAAAACCTAGCAGGTGGCCCCAGGATTAATCAATTTTCCCGTCAAATGTGATTAAAAAGAGTCTGCTACCATATTATAACTTAATTTATAATAGATAAGTTAAGTATGTACACAACAGTTTCCTTAAATTAAGTTATAATATGGTAGCAGACTCTTTTTAATCACACAATCATTGACTGGAAAATTAACCAGTGGAATACCCGCCTTAAAAACGCATTTGTATAATATATGGCAGTCAAATGTCCCATCTACCATTAGAACTCTAAGCACAGTCTGACCGATCCTAAGCGTCACTTCCAATCTGCTCTGGCATCACAATACAAGGCGGCGCCTCATTGTGAGAGAAAAACAATGCCATTGCTTTATCTCTATAAATTCCCACAAATTCTAAACTACCAGTCAAACTTTAACGTACCTAGAAGGCGGTGACTCCCATTGTGTGTCGAATCTGCTCGAAACTGAGCCAAAAGGTGAGTGACCACGGGGCCATGCGAATCCATATGGGCAAGAAACCTTTGTATAATGCGAACAGTCCTTCGTCCCTTACTGTGCGACTAAGACAATCCCACGACGATTTGTAAATTAGACCTCTGCAAGAAGAAATGAGCAAATTTAAATATCTGGCAAGTGCGATGGAGAGTGATAATAATAAAAATAATAATTTCCTGAAAGTCTTTTTATGGACCTACATGCTTTCCTATTTATCAATCAGACCAGGTACCGAGATAGATAATACGAGTAGTTCCATGGTAAATAATTGTCTAATAGTTAAATTTCGGTTGCATCGACTTTCCCTGCCCCATAGCACTGAATTCGCCAATGGTCTAGAACGGGCAGACCAATATAATACAATACAGAAATAATGGCAGGGCATGAATTATCAATAATTTCTACAAAAATATTTTTTGTTCAAAACCAATACTTTGGCTGGGAAAGCTACTTGTTCGAATTCGTAACTCAATTTAACATCAACTAAAACATATATACCTGAAGTCACAAAGCATCGCTAGAAAGGTTCCGCAGAACAATTATTTTTTCAGTAATTTTTCTGAAAGTCTCTAATTTTTGTGCCCCCAGTACCGAACAATCAAGGGACAAGCGACCTATTGAGTTTTGTTTAAATTAATAACGACCACAATATTGATAATTTAAAGAAAACCGTTGGAGCCGTTTTTGAGAAAACCTTTTTTAGTCATTTTTTCATTTAGATAGTACAATTTTCGACAATCAACTTCAATTAAGAAATAATTAAATAACAATAAAACTAAATGCTTACCTGCCCTTTTCATCAGTCGGTTGATTCATAATTCTCGTTTTGACTACATCGGCCGGCGTGCTCATTGTAGCTGCCACAAGACCAGCGCATATACTGAAACAATTAATTAATTAATATTCAATAAATTAAATGATAAAAAAACCGTTACGAGCGAACCCGCTCATGCATTTCTATTTATCAATTAGTATAGGTGCTGAGATAGATAGCCGATAGGCTAATATGAGTACTAAATAACGGTAAATAATTAACCTATGGTTAAATTTCGGTTGCCTCGACATTCTCTATCTCGAAGCACTGAATTCTTCGATGGGACGATTGCATAGTCAAGAATTCGGGCAGAGAAATGTAATATACAGTACAGTAATAATGGCAGGGTATGCAATGCATTGGAGCAACAATAATTCCTTTAAACAAAACATATTTTTTATTCCAAATCAAAACTTGGCTTGGGAAAGCGGTTTTCCTACTCAGGACATGCTACGTAGCAAATGAGCACCCCAAAATTTGCTGTGCTTATTAAATTTTAATTTTTTTATTTAATTAACAAAGCAAGTCATTAAAAATTTGGCTCATGGAAGTTGTAGAAGACTGCTTCATGCATCATCTAATAGGAAACATTAAATTTTTGGTACCTTAGTTCTTTCATAAATACCAGAACGGACTAAAATTATGCGTATTCGGGGATTTTTGGAAGAACCTCAAAACCGAAAAGTAAAAATACCCGATTATATTATGTTAGAAATAGTCTTCTACAACTTCCATGCGCCAAATCTTTAATGACTTGCTGAGTTAATTAAATAAAAAATAAAAAGTCCATAAAAACAACAAATTTTGGGGTGCTCATTTTCTACGTAGCATGTCCTCTCAAGAAGAAACAACACCTATAATGTCCTCAAACCGTTGGGGTTGTTGACAAGGCACGGTTCAATGGGTAGGCCTATTAAATCTGCCTTAATACAGAGACAAACAGAATTCAATGGATTACATTTTTACAACAAACTTCCCCTAGAAATTAAAACGGCAAAAAATTTAGCAATATTCAAAAAAGATTTAGACAAATGGCTGCGAATAGAAGTTAAGAATTGATTAACCACATGCTCCATGGTCTCTTATAAGTTTTAATTACCCCTACGACCCCCCCCCCCCTCCGATTTAAAAGTTCTTGACTACATTGTGTTTTTATTTTTATTTTAACATTTGATACTAGACGCATTTTAGACGTTTTTATTTGTTTAGATAGGGAACCTACGCGGCCATTGCCTTAAGGTATTTGTATTACTATAGTATTAAATTTTAATTGTTGTTGGTATTTCTTCTTCTTCTTCGGCCGGTACTCCCCTGCGTCTAAGGAATATATTTATAAATTAACATTTATACCCTTGTTATACAAATAACCTGTGGGCCCGAAGTTAATCAACTTGTTGGGGGCTCGCACAGTAGATGCTAAATGTTTTCTATTTCACGTCTGTGTTAGCAAAAAACTTAGTTTTAATTTCAAATAAGTTTCATACCATTTAAAATTATGAGTTAACGTAAAAAGTAATTATAGTAAAGTAAAATAATTAAAGTAAAAAGTAAAGTAAGTTTTAAAGGTAAATTTTAAAGCGGTCTATTTAAATTCAAAAGCCATTTTTTAAAATTTTTGTTCTTATTTCTCCAATGAATATAATAATAACAATAATTACTAACAAAAGTCTTTGAATAATAAATATGCATACCTGGATAGGACGTGGGTTAGGTGATTATCCGTAAGAGAAGTATTAATGAGAATCAGTCGTTTTGCAGTGTCGTAGGTAGTAAGATCTCCTAGGTTTACAAGTGCGGCTCTATGTACATTAGGTATTGAGCCCTTCCAAAGCCCCCGGACGCCTCCTTCATTCAAAATTTTCGTAAAAGCGTGCCAAGTACTTTTTACCCTGCGAAACAATGGAAATCCATATAAAAATTATAAATTATATAAACTTAATATAGGAGGCAGTTGTAGGAAGCAGTGTTCTAAAAATATTCAGAATCCTAGAAGGAATTTTTTTTTTTTTCTTTTTTTTTTCAATAAAGTCGTTTTCAATTCAATTCAAAATTTAAAAAGTAGGATATCTGGTCAAAGCTGGGTAGTAATCCAAAGTGCAGTAGAGCTTAACACGAAGCCTCGGTAAGAAATAGATCGTGAGTTCGAGTCGCACTGGATTCACTTTTTTCTTAATACCCTGTTTCCAATATATACTATCATTACAGGCTAGACAATCACTGGTCTGGTCCAAGCTGGGTAGGGATCCATGGTGCTGTAGCGCTTAACACGAAGCCACGGTAAGCAATAGATCGTGGGATCGAGTCCTACCGGATTCACTTTTTTCTTAATACCCTGTTCCGGATATATACTATCTATCATTCCAGGCTGGACAATCACTGGCAGTCTGTCTGAGAGTCTATCAGGCTCTGGTAGCAATTACCTAGGTTCGAGGCCTTGCAACCGGCGTTTTCCCTCCATTTGAATCTGAACCTTGACGAGATCAGCAGGACTTGCGAGGAATTGGGCTACGGCCCCCGAGGTGGCACCACTCAGCGCAGACTTCCACAGCGACAGCGTACCATCTGCATTCTTTTGAAGAAATTGATCTCTGATATTCTCATAGCTGACTATTCTTATGCCTGTAAAATATTAGAGATTATTGTGATTTACGACTATTTCAAATTACTTACATTAACTGGCAGATGATTTAAAAATTATATCCTGAAGTGCTTTTTATGGAATTATAGTGGCACTTAGGAGTTTTTGCCCAGTGCCAACGAGCCCAATGATTTCGGCATTATTGATATTGTTTCCCGATTAATTTTTGACCATTGGCGAACTGGTTTCCGTCCTCGATGTCAACCTACACCGATAATGGACAAGCTGACACAAGCTTACTATTGACCCATTGTAGCAGGCTTAGCCATGACTTCGGGTAGGCGTCCTGGCAAAAATAGAATTCTTACTTTTAATTATATATTACTTTTAAAATTCTGCCATTAAGTTTCGTGGCCTTTCTTCAAGTTGTTTTTTTATTATTATTGATTACGCCTCCCTTATGAACAGCCATTAAAAAACGTGCCTGGTGGCCCAGGATACAAAAAATATTTTGGCGCGCTCAATCTTCTATCTCTCCAATCTTCTACTTCTTCTTCAAACCTCTCTTATATCGAAGATTGGCGATCATCACGGCAATTTTAAGCACGTAGACCCCAAAAGGAAGCTAAGAGTATCGAATGTACATAGTCATGATGACTGTTCTAGGGAATCGTAATGTAGGGGTTTCCCATTGCCTTATACCACTGACTGCTCATTGAGCTCCTCCGCTTTTGGAGCTAGTTTCCCAACCCCAGGACAAGAGAGTGCCCTAGCAGTGGTCGCTTATTTAGTGGCGGCAACTATTCAACCCATCACATAGTCATCCTCGGGCTACTGTACCTTCTTCCAGACAAGCCTGTTGCACCACCAGACTTGCCACCCCACCCTCCGATTATGCCGCTGCTTGGTCGCGGACTGCTTATTCGTCATATTCGCAGCTAGCCACCTTATCTGGTGGCCGTTTCGCAACCCGCCACCTGCGACCCCACTAGTAGCCTGCACCTCTTCAATACAGAACTCCAAACCGTTCCATCTCTCCTACATGAAAACTTACCTGAGTATATGACGTGTCTGTAGAGAGCTGGTGTAATTCCCCGCCATAATTTAAAAACGCCTTCTTCTTTAGCTATTCCCACAGCCGTCGTTACCATACCTCTGTACAACCCCTACAAAACAAATAAAGTGATAAAAAGTCAGGGGTATATATAATATACAAGTACATCTATAGATGTAAAGACAGGGGCTGTCACGATTTTTAATGTCATGAAGTGGTCCTAGGTCCTAGCTAGGTCCTAGTTTCAGCAAGTATAACCCCCCTCAGGCCTTAGTACAGTTTCCAACTAACTCCACGCTAATATACTATGCATAATGTTACATATGTAATATAGTATGTTGTGATTAGGAACATGCCCAGCAGCCTCATCGCATTATTCTCTCCCCTATCAAAAAAAAAGGTCTCAATTAACATTGTAAATTTGGGTTGAGTCAACGGCATAGCTAGTGCTTCTTGTAGGAATCACTGACTTGCAGCAACTCGTCAACTTGAACAATCTGAAAACTGTGCAGCCGCTGTGTTCGATGGCTGTGTACAAGATAATGACTGCTAAACCTTTGCAGAATGAGCAAACACATGCAGGTCTGGTAGGTGTTGGTACGTTTTTGAAACGGTTATTGAGCGGCTACACTATGGGGACGAATGATATAGCGAAGAAAAAACAGGACTTAGTCCAGATGCTACCACAGCAGCTACCTGACCAGGGGAACGTGTAACCAGAGGCCCACAATGTGACAGCTCCACCCTCAACAACCAGAACGAAGCCTGTTCCAAACTGCGGCAAACTTGGTAGTGTGCATCATATTTGTCAGCGGGTTAACATTGAAGGACATGTTAACCCGCTGAGACGATACCAGACAGTCTACGTGCGTGGCGAGGCCTGGTCACCTCCGAGTTAATCGTGTGGCTTTTCTATGTTCCCCAAGTGGTTCGTAATCCACTATAATCAGGACGTCCACCCTGTCAGTCAACTCCCCCTCCCCCCGAGATGAAGGAGTCTGCGCTTAGGGTGCCTCAAGTTAACAAACAGACTCGCTCCCCCCGCCAGGCTGACAGGGTTGCTTAAAGCAGCTAAATGCTGAAAGCTGGCATTAGAAAACAAACATACACAATAACCCTATAAGCTGTAGGGTCAGAGGCGGACGCAGTGGCAGGCACTGCGGGCAATTGCCCCCCCCCCCTCCCTCGCCACTTGGAATGTAGGTACCGTAGTTATATTCTTTGCCTCTAAAATCCAAGTGTTACTGCACTCAAAATTCGTAAAACCCCACTATTTCAGCCCTATTTTTCAAACATTTTATCCCGGGGGAAACCCCCGGGCCCCCATTCACATCCTCCAAGCCCTCAGGCTCATGCGCAAAGGACACTAAGGCCATTAATTTAAAAGCTGCGTAGGTCCATGGGAACGGCTTTCCCCATTTTATACACTTTTATGAAAATGGGTGGAGGAGCGCAAAATTATACACCGCCTCCTTCGAAAACCTATCGTAACGCCACTGACAAGTGCCTCCCCCTTCTGTATGAGGTCTAGGACCGCCTCTGTGTAGGGTGGGCTATCGAACCTCGCCCTTCCGCTCCAAGGTTCAGTTGTCTATGGAGTTGGCCTATGGAGTCCTGGAGACTGTTATTCCATAGAGATAAGACCAGTTTCGGTCGGAGGTTACAATGCACCCGCCTAATGATAACCCATGCCCCGTAATCACGGTCACCACAAATTACATACATCTGGGCAACTCCTAAATGATCATACCGGAATCTCTCTGTAACCTATATGAACCACTTAAGCTACAGTTAGGTAGCTTCACCAATAAGATTTCTTCTTTAAATGCTTCTTCTATCGAAGAATGGCAAACCTTGGAGACCGCTGTTTTGAAATGGGTAGTCTTGCCTTTGCCATAGTTTTGCCTCATGTTCAAGTAGAAGTTTCAAACTAGTATACCCTCGCGAGGGCTGTGGTTTAGTTTAGAGAGCTTGAATTTCAATCGGGAGAACGGTAGTTCGAATCTTCAAGGGATCGGTTTTACTCAATAATTCAGAGAACAATACAAGAGTAATGAGTCAATCTTCCAGACACCATAAATCCTAATCAGGAATTAGCCTGATGATGGGAGTAGCACCGACTCCCGAAACGACGCCCCTTTCCCCTGACAATGGGCTCCAATCTAATTGTTCGATGACTGTGAGGCGCCTGCCTCTAATGATTATTAACACAGTAGGCTATGTAAGTCCAACTAACCATTTGTTAAAAAACTGACTGATTTGGGGGAGTCAGGGGTGACCAGTATCACAATTCAACATCCCCCTAACGCACAGAGATAAATTTTAAAAATATCTATCTTCTTTTAATGCCTCTTCTGTCAAAAATTAGCGACCATCATGGCAATTTGGACTTTGGAGAATGCTCTGAAAAGGGAAGTCGCGCCTTTACCAACTCAAAATATGTATATGTAATGTTAAAAAGTGGGCTGTATCGAACAAGTGCGATACCGGTAAGTGAAGAGCCATCAACGAGAAACAAACAATATATATGTTAGTACGGTGTGCAGTCAGTAAACCCAAGCTGGTTGGCAAAGAACATAATATGTCAATATTTACACAGCTTTTGTATGCATTTATTAACTGGATTCTCTTTATAACCAAAATTAGAGGATATGGAAAAAACTGGGCTTGGCGGGATTCGAACCCACGATCTATATATACATATATAACACACTGAAATTAAATTAATTTAGGTCGAAGATAACCTCCTCGTTATAATCGAAAATAAGTGGATATTGAAAAACTGGGCTTGGCGGGATTCGAACCCACGATCTCCGCCCAACCGGGGCGCCGTCTTAATCGCTGTACCACAAGCAGGATAATTGATAGTTCGGTACATTTCTATCAGTTTCACGGGAAAAGTTTTGCACCAAAACTAAACAATTCCTCGTAGTACTGTGCATGTGGGTATAGTCCACAAACAATTGATTAGCCCAAATCTATATGACTTAAGTATTAAATGAAAAAGAAATAGTTAAACCAACATATTATTTTTTGGGTGATCCAGGGGTGGTCAATGTCGACGGGCCACCATGTAACCATGCGTGTAGTAGACAAGCCTATATGTTAAGAAGACGGTTTCCCTTACAAGAAATAGATAAACCAACCTATTTTTGGGTGATCCAGGGGTGGTCGATGTCAACAGGCCACCTTGTAACCTCCAATATTACATTATGTGTTTAGTAGACAGGCCTATATGTTAAGAAGTCAGTTTCCTTTACAATGAACACGAAATACTTACATTTTTTTTAGTTTTCGCCGCTTTTTCACCCTGAATTTGAAGCCTAGTTTTTGTTAGGTCTAGAGGGTATGTCACTGTAAAGAAAAAGATACAATACAAATACCAGACCCTGACCGTGCGTGTCAGAATTACCAATAATTAACTGCAAGTAAAAATATAAAATAAAATAAATTGTAAATAGCCACCTTAGAGGGTTTTGTACGAAAAAAAGGAGGAGGCACTTAAACTGTCCAGCTCCTGGGTTCGTACTCATCTAATCTATTCAGTGACGCGACAATTTTACGTAGTTAAAATGCAAATTTAGCTGTAAAATTCTGAAAATGTTCAGCTGGGCCCACTAGTAGTACAAATATTGTACAACGCACGAAACAACATATCGCCAACAGTTTTATATGCATACAAATGCGACTTAACACACAATACAACAAGATTAGGATACCAAGTAGGTAGTAGTAATTTTAAAGAACTTTTTATGGACCCAGGCCTACTTATAGTACATCATAAGTCAATTGTCCAATGCCAACGACTCCATGGATTTCGGACATTCTTTGTATTTTTTCCGTATGAATTTTTGGCCATTGGCAAACTGGTATACGTTCTTGATATCAACCTACACCGGCTACAAGCGATAATGGACAAGCTGAGGCAAACTTATCATTGACGCAATGAAACAGGCGAAAGCATGACTTAATCAAGGACAGATACGAGTCCCCCGGGTAGGTAAATTACGGCTTGCGAGTAAACAGACAACAAACCCCAAATAAAATAACGCATACAAGCAGAGCACATTCGTCAACAGGTGGGATGGGGGCCACTAAGACACTTAGACCCCCCCCCCCCCCCGATTTATCCTCCTATATAAAGTTTCGTTCGGTGCAAAGATTGGTCTGGTGACTAAGCGCTGCGGTAATAAATGATTATGATAATTGTTACTGCTCCTAAAGATGATATGGAGTGTAGAATATTGGCACCCCAAAATCAGATATTTAATATTATTTATTTAATCTTATTTATGGCAGTACTATTAATATTTCCTGTGAAATTGCATTTATAACTCAAAAATGGACTGTGGGGGCGTCCCTTAAATAGAACTGGGATTTAATACAATTACAATACCTAATTCAGCCAAGAACGCAGAACAAACGACACATGCATAGATTGTTGTAGTTTTCTTTACAAAATTTTGGTCCCAATCACCAGCATGGTCTTCAGCATAGCTCTCTTTTCTGAATGGCATCTTAGAAGAGGAAAACGAAGGTAACTTAAACACCAAACATAAATAATAAAAATAAGTTATAGAGGTGGAAAATATGCAGCAACTAAAAACAAAATGTGTAATAGAGACAATACGAGCCAAGCAGGTTAGTAACTGTTAAAATTGAGGAATTAACATAAATAAAATCACAGAGACAGAGGTGTAAACTAGGAAACCCAATATTTACAGTGACAAGCAAAATATCGCAGAGGACAGAAAAAGTAAGTAAAGATACTAAGGCGCCCATTCCACCGACCGGCTAGGGCTATTTACAAAAACGGTGACGTGGTAGCAGACATTAAAGACTTAGGTGGCGTTTCCATCGACCTCACATTGCAGAATGCAAATGACATTGACGGAAATTAGAATTTTTCTTTTTATAGAAATCTATTAAAATGTTTGTACTTAACATATCCCATGACGCCATTTTTTAATTTAAGTTTGTTTGTTTGTGATTTTACTGCATGATCATTGATTAATTTTAACTATTGCATAGAGGAAAATAAACATTTCCGTCAATTCTGCAATGCGAGGTCGGCGGAAACCCCGCCTAAGTCTTGAATGTCTGCTACCACGTCACCGTTTTTGTAAATAGCCCTAGCCGGTCGATGGAATGGACGCCTAAGGCAAAGCTGGATTTTATAAGCAAAGCTAATTTGAAACAGCTGTTATTAGCTATTCCATTATGGCTTTTATATTACTAAGAGTTGTAGAGTGGCACATTGAAAAAGATTGCCCTGCCCCCATCGAGTTTCGGAATTTATTGGCAATGCGTCCGAATGAATTTCAAGCCATTGGCAAACTAGTTCACTCCAAGGTGTCAATCCTCACCCCCTGCAAGTGCCAATGGACAAGCTCAAACATGCTTATCATTAACATTACAACAGGCGTTAGCCAAGAATGAGAACTAGCATATTTTTGGCTGAACTGATGTCTCAGTAAAAAAAATATAAGAAAGCTTCCATTTTCGGCTCCTACTGCAAGCACGACAAATTGTAGGGAAGAAAAACATGTAATAAGAAAATTGTGGAATATCTTCAGATCAGAATAGCTACCTACTAGAATTTTTTTATTCGTGGGATAATTATGTTCTTGCTACAGAAATGCTGAAAGAGGCGTTGGAAATTTTCAAAAAACAATGGAAAATATAATTTAAGACCCGGCCCCACCTTACGATTAGCAACCCCCTCATGGGATTTTAGGCCGTTGACAAGCTGATAAATACATGTCCTTGGTGACAACTCGCACAAGCTGAATTATGCAAGCCACTGACACTGTAAAAGGCGTGGCCCAGATTAATCCAAGCAAAACATCTTCCAAAAAGGAGTGCGATTGTCAACCCATTACCCACTGTTTATCATCCAGGCTGTGACCTACACCCAACGTAAAGCCGTTGTTCCACGTAGGTAAAGACAAGTGGACAGAGGTCACGGACATAATCCCGCTACGGTCTGCTGAATAAAATTTAAAATCACCCAAAAAGTAGGCTCAGGGCGCTGAGACTTATTTCTCAACTTTGGGTCTTTCTGAAAGAACTTCTAAAATAATTGCCAATATTAATAGGGCACCAAATGGCAAAGCTATGAAGAGAGAAAGTCCGGGAAAACGTCTTTTAAAATCCTTGAAAGTTACTACACAATCTTAAAATAAATCGAAGGTCTGATAACGCGGAAGCTAGGCAACGGATGAAGGTCTTACCTATTTCCGCAATACTAGCAGCTAAAACAGATACAACATACGTTTCTCCAATTGAAGATTTCTTATAGTTGACAGTGCTCGGCAAAGAAATAGTTACCGGCGCGCTAGGCATGTCTGTTTTGTCTGACCTAAAAAATTAAGAACAAACAAACTGATAACACTATCATTTGAGAAAGGCAGCCTGCAGGCAGGTAGTATAATGTAGCTAGATGTCTTGGAAACTTACCAAATGATGGCTACTTGCAAAATTAAACATAATTATCAAAAATTATCCAAAACCATATATTCCTTTCAAATCATAAAATTTAAAAATATCATGACTGTTTTTTTATTTTATTTTCGAAAACAAATATCGAGGCAGCCAACATTGAAAGTGAATGTTTCTCATGGGGAAATTTTCTTTTTTATGTTAGTTAACATGCTGCCGATTACAAATGTCGCCCAATATTTGTGAAGTAGCCGCTGACCAAGAGCAATTAATTTAATAAATTTACTATTTTAAAAGGATATTTAAGAATATATAAAGTTGGTGAAAATTTATTAACATGTGCGTTTATGGTTTGCACCTAAACGGAAAGCTTTTCACTGTGAAAAGTGTCTAGGTGTTCTAAAAATAACGGTTGGAACCCAATAATAGACAACAATAATTCGTCGAGGTTATACCCATTTTTGTTAGTTTTTAAGAGTTTTTGAAGTATTTTACAACTATTTAATAATATGGAAGCCGTTGCTAAACATGATTTTAACGCTACAGCTGAAGATGAGCTTAGTTTTAGGAAAGCTCAGGTATTAAAGGTAAGCGGCACACTTTTACTGTTGATAAATTGCTTCGAGGTATTTCCAAGTTAGTCATTAAACTGAAATCGAGTTAGTCATATTATGCCTCATTCCAATCAAGATGTTTGACTCTATGTATGTTAACTGTTAGTTTACACAATTCACCTTATGTGTCAGCTGCACTTGTTGGATTTGTAGTTTTTGATTATAGCTTTCTAATTGGGCTATGGTTCAAGGACTATGAGTATAAATTCCTATTTCTGGAACGTAAACAAAACTGCCCCCAATTAATGTGCAGTTTAAAGCCGAAATTCTTCATTGAAGTGACGTACTAGTTATTATTAGCCGAATCTGAAGTCATCGTTATCTATTTCCTGTCGTGGGGGTTTTGAGTCCGCTGATTATATTTGTTGTGGTTTATATTCAACGAACTATAGCAACCAGAACGCATGCTAACATATTTTTTATAATTATTTTATTAAGGTACTTGACCAACCCCGTGTCTAAAGTTGCAATGAGATAGTAGTAGTAGTGTTTGGAGAAATAGCAAGAATGCTAATAAAAAACAACCACTTTCACTATTAAATCATCCACTTATCGAGTAAACCACTTCGCACATCCTCTTGTAAATGTTTTTTTAAATTTCAACAAGGATGAAGCCAATTTGATATCCCTTCGAAGAGAATTATATTTGGATAGACCGTCTTGGAATATGCTCTTCCTTAAAAATTCTGACGTCTGCAGCACCAACACACCGTCTCCAACATTTCTAGTGGAATAAGTGGGAATTTCACCAAATGTAGTTATTCTTGAGCGTAGGTACTCGGATAGTAACTGGTTCATAATTTTAAAAATGAAAACCATCGTATCAATAAAAACTTGTTCACGTGCGGTAAACATTGCAAGTTCTCGAAGCATCCAATCAACAGACGTCCGATACAATGGAACATTTAATATATTTCTTAGCCCCACATTTATTGCCACTTGAATTTTTCTTATTGACTCATAGGAGGCATAATTGAACAAAGTACTGCAAAAGTTAACATAGGGTTTCACCAAGGCATCAAACACCATTTTTTTACTATTCCTATCCAACACAAAACGTAGTAGAGACATCTTTTTCGTAATCATGAGTAAGACATTGTCAAAGTGATCTTTAAAATTCAGACGACAGTCAAGGGTTAGATGGCGAGTAACAAAAATAAGCCACCGGAGAGGTTTTTGTACAATATCGTGGTAAGTGCACTGATACCTTCCAGATCCTGGGGTTAAACTCAACCAGCTAATACAAGGGTGTCAGTAAGCGTGCCCTTTGTAGTATGAAGCATGTCATATCTAATTGTCTCACAGTTAAAACGAGCTTGTACAACTCGTGAGAAAGTATCGGATAGTAAACACTAGACTTATTCAGGCGACACCTACGCATATCCAAACTTCCTGCCACTCGTGTATTATAGGAGTATACAGTGCCTCGATTTGTTATTCCAGTCTCCAGGAATCAACTTTACTGACATGAGACTATTAAAGACGTACTGGTCAAACATAGGTAGGAATCCAGCGTTTCTTAATAGAGGTCTGCAATGGCCAAGACTTGGCCTGGCTGTAGCAATTCGTATAGCCTATTTCTGTAGTAGTAGTAGTAGTAGTATCTTTATTTGCCCCTGCAGAGAGGTCTCATGCGATGCGGCCGTAATTTATATGAGTATTATACAGACCATCGCTTGTAGAAACATTGATGTTTGTTGGAATTCCAGCAACTTGACAAAGTGAACAATTCTTCTGCATCTAATAATCCAAGGGAAGATGGTACAGAGGGCTCCCAGCAGAAGAAGAACATTCTGGTTGAAAAACCAGAGGCAGTGGTTTGGCAAGAGCACGACTTCCCTTTTCACAGCAGCAGTCAGCAAGGTCCGAATCACCAGTCTTCGATCGAAGGGGCATCTAAAGAAGAAACAATTGAATGCATGCATCCAAATAATCTCTTCTAGCGCTTCTTTGGTTATTACCTGTGGGCTGTGTTAAGTTACAATTGGTCCCTAATCACATGGTGTGCCGAGACTCACACAAATAAGAGCACGCTACCTGTTATGCCTTCAACTTCTTCAACGACTTAGTCCAGGGGGTGGCACAGCTACATGACCTAAGGATATGTGTCTCATAACGGGCTGTATAGCCAGCTAAAGTAATGTTCTAAGCATGTATTTCATATTGATTTCTTAACAATTTCAGATATTAAATATGGAAGATGACATGAACTGGTATAGAGCTGAATTGGACAGCAAGGAAGGTTTGATACCAAGCAACTACATAGAAATGAAAAATCATGAGTAAGTCTACACCATTTAATAATTATTAATTACGGTATTATATAGTAAAGTCGAAAAATCTGCCACGTGGCCTTTTGCCTCTATTGTGTTTGTCTGTAACTCAATCCATTTCTAAGCTTTTATCATCTTCCCAAGGCCGTATTGGACTGCAGCCCCCGCCCCCCAAACGAAAAGTTGAGAATTAAATAAATCTAGTTCGGTAACTATTTCGCGAACTTTTTTTTTTATGTTTCCCCGGGGGAGACCCCCGGTTCCCCTGTTAATTACACTAGATAGGATCACAGTTGCCACACACACACACACACACACACACCTACACACACACACACACCTACACACACACACACACACCCCCCCCCCCCGAAGTAAAATCCTGGCTACGGGCTGTATTGGCACATTCTGTATCTATCTCATGTATTGTAACACGCTGTACAGCTGTCAATGAATTGCTTTCTACGATCTGTGCTAGAAGAGTGCTGAATTAGCAGCGCGCCTTCTGTGCAGTCCGTGAAAGCCTGTTCATGTGACGTAGCTAGGCGAGGTTATAAATATGAGTAGCGACAGAAAGTGCGTAGCTCTCTCTCGGATCTCTTTTGGACCTCTCTCGGGCTCTCGGAGCTCTTAGAGCAACCCTGTGGCCTGCAGACCATGACTGTCGTTCTTTGTCCAAGTGCTCGAGTGTTCAATATAATGTACATCGGTGAGTGTCTTAATATATCTATTGTATATAATGTAAAACCTATAAAGCTACATTTACTACATCAGCCCCCCCCCCCTCCTTGCGAAGGTTAGGTGGCTACCCCCGCAGCGGTTGGAGTTGCTACCTAATAGGGCTTGCATCTTCCACTCTTAAACACCTTTCCAGAACAGTAAATACTTTTAATGTCAGTCGATTTTAGGGAGATTCATCTACCTATTGAGATGGCGACCAATGTTCGACTTTCGGAAAATTTCTTCACAACTTTTCATTTCATGACCCCCTGAGCCTAAAACCACCCTCCGTTCAAAATGTTATATATATATATATATATATAATTATATATAATATGTAAATCGATTTTAGGAAATCGTAAATCGTGTGTATTTCGTGTCTTTTGCCTGCAACCCTGCAATCCATTGTTGCAGCTCGACGGCGTCATAAAACAGTATATACGTATATACGTAATAAATCAATAATTAACTGTTCACGTTGTCATCATTAGGGCACCAGATATAACTGCACATTTTGTGCCCTAATTGTCAAAAAAATAAAATACAAATACCTAACAAAACAAACAACTTAATTCCTAACAGCCCTGAAGAGTGGTGTAGGAAGTAAGGCTACCTAGGTCAGTCTCCATGAACTCTTTAAAGGAATAGGGACAGACTGAGACTAAATGATTTTTGAGCCTAGATTTTAATGCCTTATGAGGCAGGCTCACCATCTCCAAGGGGAGCTTGTTCAGTATTTTGGAGCCACTCTAACTGGAAACACTCTAACTTCCGTAAATATTATCCGATTTTGATGAAACTTGGCACAAAAATTGATCATACAAATGCCTTGATCGAGTTCGTTAGCCAGCTAGATCCACTATTTAGTTACAAGATGGCGGCCGATTGAAACCTTATATAATTCATATCCCAGTCAATATTGGTCGCAGAGGAATGAATTAAAATCTGACTGAAAACCCGTTATCTACCATAATGGTAATCTACACTTTTTACGACAAATTAACAATTTCAAGATGACGTCCAGTCAATGTAAAAATAATTTAATAAGTAAAAGTTCATAGCCGTCATTGTTTGGAACACAAGAGTGTTTCGTGTGTTGATGTTGTGGTCGGGAAAGTAATGAAGTATTTTTTTTTTTATTACACATAGGTAGCGTAGATGAAAAGCAGGGTCTGAGGAATCTCCCTACATCTGATCGGCCGGAGCCGAAAGGGTTTTTTTATCTATTGACTTTTATGAGAAAAATAGCAATAATAAAACATATACCTGCCAGCCCAGCGAAGTTGGAGCCCTAAAGCCAGTTCTTACGCTCAACTGGAGTGACATGCTAACTTACACATACGTTGTGTCAGTATGTCATGTCATGTATAGAGATAAAGTTTTATTTTTATTTTAAGATCAAATGTAACACTCCACTTGACGGTTTTTACACACAAAAGATTTCTCATAAAATATCGATCACGGCCGTAATTTAGATGGCATAACGTAGAAGAAATGTTCGTCTACATTTAGATTACTATTTGGTCATAGTTTTTAAAGACCTAACCTTTAATTTTTTTGGTGGCTACTTTTTATCAAAATATATGTAAGCATTTCATCAAATGTATGGCTCTATGATCGATATTTCACGGAAAAGTGCGAAAAGCAGGCAAAAAACAACGTTATCAAGCGAGAAATGAAAAACTTATAGCAGGCCGCTTGTCAAGACACACACACACACAACCGAAACAAACAACAATAACGTGCTCTCATAAAACCATTGATCGCCAACTAGCCAAGGACACACTCGCTTTATTCTTAAATTTTTACGAGAAAACAGACGGTCTCATACATCCCATATAATAAAAACACACTGACCGGTATATATATAAATTCAAAAGAGTCCCGTGCCTATATATTAAAAAAATAGATTTATTTTCAGCTGGTATTATGGAAAAATTACACGAGCAGACGCTGAGAAGCTTCTGCTGAACAAGCATGAGGGTGCATTTCTGATCCGAATTTCCGAGAGCTCACCGGGGGATTTCAGTTTATCGGTCAAGTGTGCGGATGGCGTGCAGCACTTCAAAGTACTGAGAGACGCGCAGGGCAAGTTCTTCCTCTGGGTCGTCAAGTTTAACTCACTTAATGAACTCGTAGAATATCATAGGACGTCGTCTGTCTCCCGAAGTCAACATGTCAAACTGCGGGACATGGTCCCAGAAGGGGTAAGTACTTACTTCTTACTTGTTAGTACAGGGCTTCCAGCTCAGGTGATCCCGACTGCCTGATGTCTCAGAAATGCCCTTGATGCTAGTGTCCACATGCTCGGCGTGCACAGGATCTTTTGTCCGCCCTTCTTGTGTCCAACCTGATCGCGTAGTTTGTCCCGTTGTGTGCATGGGGCCGAGCAGTGCAGGAGTATGTGCTCCAGCGTTTCATTAGCTAGGCCACATGCACGGCATACTGGAGATTCGATTAGATCGAAACGGTGCAAGTATTCATTGGTAGTAATGTGGTCTGTTCTTGCTCTAGCAGCAAAGAGGGTAAGGGAAGGGGTAAGTCACTAAGTCTACTTCTCTAGCCCGCAATCTATCGATTGGTTTGCAGCAAATCTTTCCATTTCCTTCTCAATTCTTCTCTGCTCTTGACCGTTCTCTTGCGTTCTAAGTGAAGAGCACAAGAGAGGAAGGATGAATACGTCCATAAAAGTAAGTTTCGAGAAGAAATGGATTTTAAGATTTCACACTCATCGTTTTTCATTCAAATCGCTGCATCTTTGTTTTTGTTTTTTATAAAAAGGTTAATCGCGTACAAGCAATTCAATGTAAGTATCCGATTAACCTCTTCAATCGCCTCACTAACTAACCTAATAGGTACTTTTGTCGAGTTACGGCACGTCTCCGACCGCAACTTGCACAAGTACAAGCGTGCTACCACCTTGTCACCGAAGTCGCTGCATCTTTGTAGTTTCATTGTTTTTGTCAATTAAATGCTTCTGCCCCCGTCCTCTTCTAATAATTTGTATTAATTATATTATTATATATTCCTTCTTCGTTTCCTACTTGGTCATTTTCCTGCCGGAAACTGTTCGAAAGTTTCCCTCCTGTCTATTTATTGCATTAAAGTATCTCCATGATATTTTTAGCATTCTTCTATAACATGTAACGGGTATCATTATCATCATATGAACAAAGTTTAAATTTTGGCGCGAAGTGGCAGCAGTGAATAGTGATGACGGAGTTGACAGTGGTGGACCTGTTGTTTTCCTGGCGATGCTTGAGCTGTGAGAGAGTTTTTTGTGTGATCGCTTTGAAGAGTTATTCTACAATGATGTGGTGAAAGGGAGTCGCCCTTGGGCCGGGTGGCTACGGCGCCACATCAGGATTGGGCGGAAGATGGCCCCAAGATGAGAGACTGAGCACCATATTACAGCAGTACCAGGAGGGCAGACGGACTGCCGGACCTGCTAAGGTCATGTACCTGCACTCGCAGACCTAGAGCCAGCCAACTTCATACCCCGCAGTATTTTCACAATCAAGTAAGATCAAGCCAGTTTTTTCAAAGCCGTGTAGGAATGTTCTATTGCTCTTCAAGCAATTTGTTCGATCTCCAAGAGGGCGGAGCAGCCTGTCTGCGTCCTACCCA
Source organism: Psococerastis gibbosa (assembly GCA_963971405.1). Lineage (NCBI taxonomy): Eukaryota > Metazoa > Arthropoda > Insecta > Psocodea > Psocidae > Psococerastis > Psococerastis gibbosa. The sequence continues at coordinate 3,455,363 of OZ020490.1, read as the reverse complement.
GCAGCATTATTAACTTGTAATTAATTAGCTACCCTCCTTGACCTTGTGTGGGCTTCTGCGAGGGGGTTAGGTATTATGTAGGGAGACGGTAGCGTCGTCCCTGGCATTCTGGCCATTGCCGGGATATTAGAGTTGTGTTTTAGTTCAAGTAGACTGCTTGAGCCAGTGGCGCCTGTTAAAGGCATTTGTAGTGAACTATTCGGCTATATGCTTTTTTCTGCCTTCTCTCAGAAGCCCTCACTTGTGTCAAGGAACGGTGGAATTTTCCCATTTTCAAGGAGCATCTCATTAGGAGATTGCATCCCTTTTCTGTAACTTGTTACTTCGCCGTATTGTTATGTTCTTTTGTTCTTGTCTAGTCAGCGGCCGTTATTAGGTCGTTCGTGGCTGATCCTGCCCTGGGAGTTGGGGTGTATGCTGGTCAGTTTGGGGTGGATTTTCCTCCCTCAATGGACTAGTGTACATTCTTTCCCCCAGGAGTGGATCAGTGTCGAGCGACTTGGTAGGTCCGCTGACAGACCCTGTACTTCACCTGTTGAGGATATTGTCCACGCACTGGTGTTTATTCCGAAATTATAATATTGATTTCTTTAACATAACCGCTGTTGTGGATCAAATAACCGGATCTCCTCTTTTGACGAAGTAGAACCACGTACTGATGTGGAAATGGGGTCTCGGCAAGGGATTAGGAGAGTCCTTGGGTTGGGATAGGCCACGGCAGGGCCTACTGCGTTCTCTGAGCAGTGCTGTCTTCCTGTGGACTATTCCAATCTAGGAGAGGCCGACTTTCTCTTCCACTTGACCCTGATTTTTGTTTTAGTTGAGAAAGTCTCATGGCTTCTGCCAGCGAGCGTAGGCCGCCCCTACTACGTATTCGCATTGCTAATCTGAGCTAGCTAGTTGGGCGAAATCCTGTCACCTGCGAGGTACTAGGGGCGGTGTTCGCTTCAGAGAAGTTGATTTTAGGATAATAAGTAATACAGTAATTCTTTATCAAAGAAAATCCATTCAATATAAAGTAACCGAGTAAGTTCACGTCCGAATAGTAAAATACAATAGAATATAAAAAATGATAAACGTACAAGTATTAGTAAAGTAACAGCTGAGTAACCTTTAATTTTTCACACACTTTTGAATTAATCGTTTATGAAATTTCAGTATCTCCAACAGTATCTTCATTTCAATACATATATTTTAAATTACAAACACCACATTTCAAAGACTTCCAACTTGCCTTTTTCGTAGATGCTCCATGGCTCGCAGTCATAAAGCAGTATGCTCCAAACTAGGCTATGCAGCCTTTTCCTGATATTTACACCGATGTTATTAGGCTCGAGTATTTTCGGAATTTTTGTTCAAGGTAATCGGACTAGGCGAAGGCTTACGTCGTTTTCTCAAGACCAAAAAAACAACAAAACATGTAACTAACATAAATATATGTAACTAAAATTGCTGTATATTTTCTTCGTCATCACAATCAGCTTCAATTGCCCGGGTGTGATATGAGAGCCTCTCTCTCCTGACAGTTCAACACTTTCTTTCACTATTTTCTTGATCTGAGTCTACCTATTTTCCCCCTCCGATTATCTATTAATGTTACTTCTTAAATGAGTCTTATTTTTATTGTTCAGTGCCTCGTCCAAGCAGTGTACGACTTTACGCCACAAGAAGCCGGAGAGCTCGAGTTCCGCCGGGGGGACGTCATAACAGTCACAGACCGGTCCGACCAGCACTGGTGGCACGGAGAGATTGGATCACGAAAAGGCCTGTTCCCCGCCACATACGTCACTCCCTACCACGCGTAACCCCCCTCTACGCCTGCGCGTATGCTCCCCCAACCCCTCACACGTTACAAATTTTACTGCGTTTCCCGTAATGTTCAACACCACGACTCGGATTGTTCAAGGCTCAACACCACGACTTGGATTGTTCAGAGTTGACTAAATTAGTGCCATGTATGTTGTTAATTATTGTGAATTTTATGTGTCTCTGGCTGGGTGCACACGGACGAGTCTTTTCCATTGTAGCCATAGGGCTAGCAGACGATTTCTTGACGATTTAGGATGTTGGCGTGAAGACCGCACGGAAGTGTACGGTTTTCTCCTAGACACGCCAGATCATAGAAATCTTCTGAAATAGACTCTGTGCTTTGCACCAACCAATCACCAAGTCCTATCTCTGCAATGGAAAATATGTCAGCAAATCGTCACTCCGGGAATCGTCCGTGTGTACCGGGCTTAAAAGGGGACTTCGTGGTTGATGTATTGCATTTTTCAAGAGGGGCGGAGTATTCAGTAATAAACTAACTGCAGACAGATTAGCAGCTAATACAAATATGCCAAATGACTGGCGTCGTTGACAAAATATCGCTTGTTCGACCGAACAGCACAGTCAGGCAGGCATCATGACTTCACGTAAATATATGACTTTTTGAGAGTTAGGGCTATAAAGTCCTTTCTTACGCTTAACCAGGACAGCGTGGTACCACCTGCTTTCCAAGCCTTCCGCTTGAATTTACATGTAGCAAGTGTAAGATTGAAGCTATCAACCTTTTGGGCAGAAGTCAGGGCCGGTACCACCACTCTACATGTCCTTACTTTGGCATTTGGCATTTAAAAAAAAAACTGCTGCACCTCTTGGTTAAAGCTTATACTGTACTATAGTAAAACGACGCTGAGTTAAACCATACGTCATATCAGAAAAATCACGGTAAGTTGACTGAGGCGTTCTGTGCAAGTGTTATGCAAACTTAAATGCAATCTAGGTTTTGTGTATGTCATTAGTAATAAGACGATTTGTTTGTGTAACACTTCCACAGTATGCCTCAGCCAACTTACCGCGATTTTTCTTCTGTGACGTATGGCTTAACTCAGTAAAGTTTTAGTATAGTATTACTGTACGGATGTATTTCAGGGATTCCACAAATACAGGTTAATATTTTGAGGTAATGAAATAATTATAATTAGTATAAATTCGTAAGCAATATGGAATATGACTTTAATGGAAATATAACATGAAATCTGTTTCACATTTGAATCGACCCTTGCAGAAAGAACCTAAGTCAATTTTAGTAAGTTCTGAGAAAAATAATAAAAACGGTTTCTCACTTAGATGATTCCTGCGTGGATTGTAAATAGTAGACTACAGACTTGCGGCATCTGGCATTAGAGTAATTGTTTCTGCAGCTAAAGTTGCGGATATCGTTAAGGACTTCAAAAATGCTGTTGACTCAATTGGCCAAAAAACGTCTTTATGTTAGGTGAGCTTTAGCCCCGAAGGGCTACTCTACCATCTAACCTAAACTGTAACTTGTGGTGTTTCTGCATGGGTTGATTTAATTATGGTACCCACCTGTCCCCATTACAAATTTTTTGGAAATAATAACTAATATACGAGTTATTAAGTTATTCTATGAAGTTTTTTCCGATTGTGGTGTTGGAAATTAGTGAGAAATGTCCACAGTTCGACGATATTTCCGTAAATATGTTTTTTTTTTTTTTGTAATTACTTTTAATATTTTTTTATCAATATAAAACTTAATGTCATAGGGTACAATTTTCACGAAATATTTGTTTTTTTCGGTACTGCATGTATTTTGTATTATAAATTAGTAGTTCTGCAGTACTATATCTGAAAGAAAGTATAATAATAGAAAGTCTAATAATATTGCTGAAAATATTGGTTAAAGTGAGCTGTTGACCTTTCTAAGGGAGGCAAGTCATGAATCCCATAAATTTTCACTTCCACTCATATACAAAGTAGCCTATACATTGAAAATACTGTGATGGACCAATTTTTTTGTGTTTCTCATGACCCTTGAGGTCCCCTGAGTCCGCGAAAGGTAGCGTGCGTGCGTATGTTTGTGCGTGCAATTACCATCTTTTTGCAGAATGTAACTGTGATTATCATGTGTTTAATGCTTGGATTACACAGGACATATGAGAATATGAGTTGATTTCCATAAAGTTTTCCGATAGAAAGAAGAAAGATGTGTTATGGAGGTTATGTAACGTAGAAAATTGACTTTTTATGGTTTGCTTAATGTTGCCAAATGCCTTAGCATTGTTATCGGTAATCGTCTTGCAGCAACCTGTAGTCTGACAGTAACCTATCAGACTTGTCACACATGTCGCAGTCCGACCTATATTATTCCTGTATGAATTTTTGGCCACTGGCAAACTGATATACGTCCTCGATGTCAACCTACACCGGCCACAGGCGATAATGGACAAGCTCACCATTGACGTAATGTAACAGGCGAAAGCAAGACTTAGTACAGATACGAATCAGGATAGGTAGGATAACGTATATACAGTAGTATATTATCGGATTTTTGGTAACAATTTTCTACGCTCCATATCCTCTTAAAAACGTTTGTGTCTTGCATATTAAACTTTCATTTTAGTAAAAACCTATTTTAAAGAATTTATTGCAGATTTACTGCGCTTCTTTGTTTTTAAATATTGTGTTATATTTTTAACTAATTATGCCAGGCATGAGTTTATATTTGTTCTTGCCAGTGTGTCTTATTTTACGTCTGTCAGTATGCTTAAATTAGCCACTTTACCATCATTCTATTAGAGAAAATCGGGCACCTCCACTACGTATTTTTCGTGCTTAGTCAATTCACTATTAAATATCGATCATAGATTCGTAATTTAGAGTAGAAGAAATGTTCCTCTACATTTTGATGCGTAGTATGTAGCCGGCACTAACACCGTTTGACCACAGTTTTTGAAAGTGTGGACCTGACATAACCTTGTATTTTTAACGCCTTCAAAAACTGGCCAAATTGTATTAGGGCCGGGTTATATACCATGTATCAAAATGTAAAGGAGCATTTTTTCTACTTTCTCTGCGCTCATACAATAATACAACACTTTATACAATTTATATTTCGATAAAAAGTTAAGTTACAGTAATCGTAATATGCTGCAGGGTTCTGTGATTGATAATTCATTAAAAGTTCGATTATGTACCTAAAACGCGTAGTGCTGGTCTAAAATTCCATCCCCGGGTGTTAAGCCTACGAATTTTAACCATTTTGTTAGTTAACAATGTAAAATTTAATTGTTGCATTTTTTTGTAGCTTCCTGCGGCTAATTGCTAATTTTTAATTTGAATACTCCACTCACTGTTCACAAATTCTACAAAACAAAACAACATTAGTTAGGACCATATATGTATGTATCGCTCCTTCGGAAGAAACAAGACACAACTCCAATATTGTCGATTTCATAATAGCGCTAAAATATTATTTTTTAAATCGATATTCCGCGTGAAGGCAGTTGTGTCGTTTTCTACTATTTAAAAAAACTTCAATTTCTGTAAATTTATAGATTTAGAGTTGTGTCCTTTTTCTTCCGAAGTAGCGATATGCATAGTTGCTCGTTTAAATAAAAGTTCCCTGCTCCAAAGCAGAAGACATTTAAGTGTTGGGGCCAATAGAACCCCGAAAAAAGTGTTCCGCGTCTGCATCTGCAACAATGACCAGAAATTAAACTATGCTGACAAGCAATTTGTAATTTAATTTTTAATTCCCGTAAATAAGTTATATACAATAAGGGGCCCACTTTGCATTCTAAAATTCTTTTGGTTACATTTTTTATCCCACAATAAGTTATTCTTCGGTTGGTCCGCAGGTATTTTTGTCATATCAAATATTAACCAATATTAGTGTGTAAGATTAATTTGCAAGAATGTTTATTTTTTGTCTTCATAATAATAGAATTTCATATACAATTGATAAATTGACAATTTATCTCTACTTTATTTTGTCTGTTGCTCTGCACAAAATAATGTCTTATGTTGAACATTTGATTGGGTAATGAAATCACTACTAAGCATTCTTAAATTCATTTGTTTACATTTTTTACCCCACAATAAGTTATTCTTTAAACGGTGTAAACAGGTGTTTTTGTCACATTAAATATTAACCCATACTACTGTGTAAAATACATTTGCAAGAACGTTTATTTTTTGTCGTCATAATATAACTTCACCTTATACAATACAGAAATTTACATCTTATCTCTACAATATTTTGTCTGTTGCTCTGCACAAAGTAATTTCTTATAATAAACACTTGATTTTGTAGTGAAATCACTAATAAGCAATAATATAATTTAAAAAAATGGTACAAATCATGACATGAAACTGTTTTAAGTTTTAAGAAACAATTCTTCAAAAAACACCAATTTTACATGTAAAATCGATATTAGAGCCATAAATGAAATGTCGTAATGTAGAAATAATCTCCCTCTACGTGTTGATTGTTTGGGAATCTGATATATTTTTGTCTATTATTGAAGGATTTTTTTTATTGACGTAGACCTCTTTGTGGCTTATTGTATCTTTGCCCTTTTGATGTTGACTCAATCCCATACTTTATTGAGCCGAGCTTACTTCTGTTACAATGTCAATGGTAAGCATGTCTGAGCTTGCCCATTGGCACTTGTATTAGATGTGGGTTGACATCGAGGAGTGAACAAGTTTGCCAATGGCTAGAAATTAAGTCGGAAACAATACCAACAATGTCGGAAAACCGGTGGGGTCGTTGGCAGGGCAATGTTCAATGGACCACACTACAAGTATAATATATTATAATAATTTTTACAGCATTATATCAGGGCATGTTACATTAGTAGGTGGTGGGGGACCCCACAGGATTAACCTGTGCTGGGGCCCCCTATTAATTTAAAACAGTTTATAATTTTAGAACTATATGATACATTTTAAAAAAAAACTAAAAATTTAAAATGAAAAAGAAGGGAGAAAAAATACAATAAACATGAGAATGAAAGAAGAAGAAAAACCACATTGGAGAACGATATAGGTATAGTTACAGCAAAAGTGGGCCTACATCCATAAAAAGTCCTTGAATAATAATAAATGTCCAATTTTTTGGAACCTGCTAACTGTACACTAATTTAGTTGTAAATATTATTAGATATGTCTGTTTCAAAATTAATAACTTCTGGTAGATAAATATACAAAGACTTTCACGGCTGGAGTAACGGGATGAAGCAAGAGAATCCGGGACGATAGGCCGTGGTTGATCTGAATGTTGCTTCTGAGCTTCCAAGGTACAATCTTAGAAGTCTACGCAGTGCCACTGAAGATGTTGACCGTAGATGTTTAAGAAACTTTTGGAAGTACGCTTTCAGATCGACCACGGCCTATTGTCCTGGATTATATTGCTTCATCACATCCTGGTAGATAAGTAAAAAAAAAACGAAACGGCTCGGCATTTATTATATACCTCCCGGCTATCCCGATTGTAAATTTTTACGTCAAGTGCCACATTATATTGGATATTTTATTAACTATATAAGTTAAATAAGATAAGTTAACAGCAATGCACAAAGTCGCAAAGTAATTGTAGATGTAAAATAATATGATTGTGCGGCCTGAAAATGTTGAGTCTTAATTTTTAATTAATTTTTTATTGCTTATAAAAGGTACTGTTAATATCTGAAAACACCATACTAATTTGAGTCTTGTTTGTTTTGAAATTAATTTAGGGTAATAGTTTTGTTCTTCACCGATATTTTAATGGACAACTTTCGTGTAGGAATCAAACATGGCGTGCCTAGCTCTGATTGGTAGGGTGCAGCGGCTAATGACTGCTATAGTTATCTTTTAGGCATGAGTGCATTTCATCACTTGTTTTTTAATATCACAAAGAAATACAAGTTTCATTGTTTCTTTGAATTATAACAAATTAGATTCTCAGGGGTAGTACGACTATAGTTAACACCTGACTTTGCCTATCATTTGTGTCTTGATTATTAACTAAAGTAATTGCTACGCTGAGTCAGTTGACTTCCCATTGTCTTGTTTTCCTTGCAGAATCTAATTTGTTATACTTTTGAGAATTTAGCTATTTAAATCAGAGCGAGGTACGCCATGTTTGTTTCCTATGCGATAGTTGTCCATTTGACGTATTCGAGTAGGCTACGGGCTTGATATGCAGTTGAGGCAAATTATAAAAAGACCGTGTCATGGGCAACCATTTTACTCTATGGCGAATTCAATTCACGGACCGATTGCGGGTGATTCTAAAGTACCCAATACGACAGGTCAAAGAACTGTACGTTGTGCTACTGTCGTGGGTATTGGTTATTTTTGGCGTGGTCTTGTTATAATACACCTATACTGCACGGCCAACATATCGCCGAGTTTTCGATTGGAGCGGATAAGAGTTATTTTTATTAAATAGTAAACTATTATTGTATCATACCAATAATTTGTATTGTTAGTCTTGTATCAAGTTCGTTATAAATGCTTGGCTTTTCTATTTATAAAAAGATAAATTAATTGTATCAGAACTGAGAGCCCTTACCGTACATAAAGCTATAATTTTTATTTTTAAGTACCTAACTACTTTAAATTATTCTTTTATTTAGTATACTGTATGTAACTATAAATATACAGTGCCAGTGTAGGGAAGTTCTTACCAACAGCATTTAAAAAACACCTTGCCGTATGAAAACACAGAGCGAAACTGCCAGCTTAATGGCAAATCCGATATCCCAGTATTTGCTTCTTGTCGTCATCATCAGTAATAATATTCAATAATATTAATAATCAATAAAGAAGAGAAGATGGACACCTGCTACAACGTGTGAGGGACCTGTAGGACGACCGAGGATGTCCCTTGAAACGAAAGTGAGGGAGGACCTCAGGACCCTCGGTATCTGGCCGGATGATACCCAAAACCGAAACACCTGGAAGATTAAGATCCGTGCCGCCGACCCCGTGGGAGGGATAAGGCGCCGTTAAACATCAATAATAATCAGCTCCAGTTGTCTGGGTGTGATTTCTGAGCTTCCTCCACTCCCTCCTGTGTCTCAACTTCTTATTGTTCAGCACTTCCCTGGTGCCAGTCCCACTCTTCTGAGATCGTCCTCATTCTAGTTCTTGTATCTTTTCCTTGGTGTTTCCCAAAATGGACTACTTCCGTATTAGAAAATGCTTGCCCCCAACTAATCAGACGGAAGCCCGCCATTTTCAATTTCTATAGGAAAGATGTCCATTAAGTATATGGTACTGTAAATTTTATTAATGTTTGTTTAATGCGACTATTACATCTGTCAATAATCTGTCATTTGTGCATCAATAATAAGTCTCTACCATATTATTTAACTTAATTTATAATAGATAAGTTAAGTATCTACCTATATATAATAGTCTCCTTAAAACAAACATCTCATCAATTATGACGGATTATTGACAGATGAAACAGCCGCCTATATATGTTTGTATTAATTAATATTTGTTTCAATTTTTCCAAGATTTTAGTTAAAATCGTCCCCTATGATTAGAAATAAAAAATGAACAAAAATCTATTTTAGCTTAGCCTATTAAAATGGAACCATAGTGAAATTTTTCCAATATTAGTAAAAATGCATTAAAAGAACGAAAGTGAGGATTCATTTTTCCTTTCGCTGACGTAAACTGCTGTAAGGAAATCCGTGAGCTTTTGTTATTCTTTTGCTGAATAATATACAATGATGTTGCGAAAATTGGGCCTTATTTCTGTATGACATGTGTAAATTATGACAAACTGGAGGGTTTTAGGTGACCTATCTGTAATTTGTTTAAAATTAAAACGTAACTGATAATATTGAACGTAGAGTTGTATCATTGAAGTCTCGTTTGATAGAGGAAATGTCACATAAGATTTTGCAGCAGCATATGGCTGTCAGTAAAATCGCTTGGTCCCCATTGACAACTTTCCTATTGAAATATACTCTTTGATAGGCTGGTCAAATCCCAAAAATGTCGCACATGCATAACTGACTAGAGAAGCGCATCGTATCACATTTATTTTTTTCGCATAAAAATATGGGTTTACTGCATTGTTTATATTGCTGTAACAAACTAAATTCATTCATTCATTCAAACTAGATTTCGAGGAAAGTCCGACACTAGCTATCAACTTGACTTTGCCCATCATTTGGATGTAGATTTTCAACTAAAAATGTTGCCGTTGGATAGGCTGGGGTATAGCAATCGTTCCCACCAAAAAATAATATTTGAATTTACAGCAACTTTAGTTGATAACCAATCTATACCCAAATGATAAAATTAGTCAAGTTTATAGCCTACTTTCCTACTTTCCTCACACAATCTAGTTTATTCTGATTCAAAGAAACAATGCAGTAAACCTGTAGCCTATTTCTATGCGAAAATAATAAAATAAAATGATATTATCTTCTTCTTCTTAAAATGCCTCTTCTATCGAAGATTGGCGATCATCATGGCAATTGTAGTCATGATGACTATACTAGGGAATCGTAATGCAGTGATTTCCCGTTGCCCTCTGCATTCTTATGCCGTTGACTCTTCATTGCGTTCCTCCGCCTTCGGGGTCAGTTTCACAACCCCATGACAAAAGAGCGCCCTGCACAGAAAAGACTGTGTTTTACGCTTATCACGGCTCAAACTCAGTCCCCTATGTGTTCAGTCGACATTATAAGCTTCCATCTTCACCATGTGGAGGTACAGATTAGGTATTTTCGCCTCTGAGACCATAAGGCATTACTCAGCTTGAAGACAATGACACGATACACAAGAAGTTAAACGTGGACGTCATTTTTGGGATTTGGCCCGCCTATCAGAGGAGATCATAAATAATGACTTTTTATTGTATTACTAAGCCAACCTACCTGAGTTAGGGCTATAAAGCCCTCTCTTACACTCATCTAGGAAGGCCCGGGACCGCCTGCTTTACATGCCCTCCGAAGCATGACCAGAAAATGTAGGAAGTGTAGTACAACCTTTCGGGCGAAAGTCAGAGTCCGTACCACTACTCAACATGTCTTGACAGCATTTGACAGCATTGTTTTTTTTTTCTGCCTGATAGGAGCGTTCTCCATTATCGTTTAGCTAATTTCAATATAGCTTACTTCATTATTTGCCTTGAGTTCTGAACCTTTATCTACAGGACTATATAATACCTAAATACCTACATAATTAGCCCAATTGTGTCATGAAATGGTTATTAATTATTTTATTGATAAACCTTCCATTGGGATAAATAGTTTTTTTTTTAAATAAGCCATTATTATATAACATTTAAAAAATCAGTCCCGTGAACTATTACTGTAGATACTTTTTACGTTTTTGATTGGTTAACTGTCTCCCTGTCTCCATGATCGTTTGTAAAACCTCCGTAAGAAGTACTGGAGGGCACCGCCATATACCATTGCATTGCTGTGCCGTGCAGTATTTATTATGGGTGATTTTCCAATTGATTTTGGGAACCGGCCTAAGTATCTTAACAAATTAAAATGCATTGCCTACAGTTTAAATATGATGCTTTATTTTAATTTTTTATGTTGTATTTACTTATGACTTGTTAGCTACCTGCTTTGGAGCAGTTTAGCTTGGGCCTAATCTAGATTGAGGATTGTTTTTGCATTTCTGTACATGACATGAATTATTATATATTTATACGGAAATAGTCTAGTTTATTCAATCAATCAATTGCGTATAATATATGCACATTACCGTACATTACAATAAAATTACGATAGCCTATTTTAAATAGGCCCACTCCCCTTCAGATTGTATACCGCACGATGCGTTAATAACCTAAAGGACATTGAGTGATTATCTTCGTTTTTTATGTTCCTAATCGGAAAGTGCGGGAATTACTAAAACCACTACCAACAACTGGTGTATTGCTCCAAGTTATTTTTTAGTGTTTCATTTATTTATCGTGTGTTCGGTTTCAGGACGCCTATTGTTTCATGTTAATGACTCAATACAATACTTCTTAGACCTCACCATCACCAAAAATAATAGTACCCTAGACTTCAAGATATTTCGTAAAGAAACCCATAGCGATAATATAATCCCTGTTGATTCTTCTCACCCATTCCAGCACAAACACGCAGCATTCCATAGTATGATTTTTCGACTCCTTAACATCCCTATGAATGAAACCAACTATAATAATGAATTAAATACAATAAAACAAATTGCCCAAAATAACAATTTCAATCTCAACCTAATAGACAGAATCCTACGACATCACAAAATCAAACACAACCTCAAACTAATTTACCCCCCAGAGAGCTTAAACCAGGTAACCAATAAATCATATTTCAGGATACAATACATAGAAAAAATCACAGAAAAAATAAGTAACCTCATTTCTTCTACAACAGACAAAACACCAGCCCCGTACAACCGCAACAATTTGGCCAATAAACTCATGAACTGCAAAACCAAACCAGAAAAGGAAAAAGGCAATGGAGTTTATCGTCTAAATTGTAACGATTGTAACGCAATTTACATAGGCCAAACAGGCAGAAGCTTTAAAACTAGGGTCAGAGAACATGTAGCAGGTATAGGAGACACCAACACCAACAGCACATTCGCGAAACACCTTAACTCGGAAAATCACACATTCGATCCTAACAATTGGACAGCCCTACCCAAAATGAAGAAAAGTTACACTTTAAATTTTTTTGAAAATGTTGAAATCAAAAGAGCTTTACACAAGAGGGAAAAATTAACAAACGACATAACATTCACACAATCATCCCCTCTAATAGATCTAGCTAGTAGGTTAGGAATAGGTAACCAGCCACGCCCCCTCCCACCCCCTCCCCCCGCTCCCAGTCCTATATAAACCAAGGTTTCCTCTCTCTAGTCACATTTGCATCTTCTCCTCGAGTTGAGCAAGTCTCAAATCGCAGATAAGGTGTAACTGTGCTAGTGGGTTTCCCTCTGTAGATGGCAGTTCTTGCCGAAAGCGCTCAGGGTTTTATACTAACACAAGTGGGTTTCTTAGACAAAGTTAATTTCTTAACGATTATTTGGGTTTTACTAATTCGGGTTGTTATAACAAGTTTTTCTAAAACTCTAAGTTTTTGTTATTTTTTGTTTATCAATACAGATATATTCTATTCTAATCTAAAGTAAGATTTTAAACACGGTTCTTTTAATTCCGGCTTTGCCTGCTCGACAACACTCCTCCAGTCATCTCGGTTTTGCACGGCATTCCGCCATCCCAACTCTCGAAGGTTTCTAGTTCGTCTTCCATCGGTTTCGTAGATGCCCACATGCAGTCACCTTAAAATCATGCTTGCTTCGTACATTCTGTCATGCGATCTTCTGTCATTATATATTGTCCCAGCCAACTTAGTAGTAGTATGGTTGGGCACAGTCCCAGGCCACGGTGTGGGCCCATAGGACAGGGGACCTCCTGACTATAGTGGATTCCGAACCACTTGGGAAACACAGTGAAGTCACACGATTAGTTCGGAGGTGACCAGGACAAGTCCTACCATGTTTCCCTACCGGTACTGTGCACACGTCGAAGTTATCTGCACCTTTGAACCTGCTCTGGTCCGCTGGATTCAAGTTGGTAAGGCGGCCGGCCCCAGCCAACTTAGTCGCTGCGCTTTTATAAAATTGACTTTGCCTTCTTCATTGAGTACTGCTGCGATTTTTTTAATATGTTTATTCATTTCACTGCCTACAGCTAAATTCTTTGTTAGTCAGAAGTATTTTCGGGAAACCGGGCCAATGTCCAAGCGTCTCCTTGGAGGTACCGGGACATATAGCTTTAAAGGGGGACAGTCCCGGCCAACAGAGGATGAATGGTCATCTTAATTCTTATATAAGGCATGAGGCAGCATATATACAGATAAGGGGACAGAAGAATCCGGGCTAATAAGCCGTGGTCGATTTGAAAATAAGCTTCCAAACGTTTCGTCAACAACTTCGGTCGATATCTTCAAACTATCAACACCATCGATAAATTAAGTATAATTCAGAAAACATTTGAAAATTATGTGCAAACTACTATAAAACAACTTCGTAAAAGAGTCTACAATAGAAAAAGTAAAAAAAAAAAAAAAAACACATCCCAGAAACCATTCATCAACATAACACTAGATACATTCATTGGCGTACATTCCCAAAATTTCTGGGGGGGGGGGGGCTTTAGGACTTCAAAACTTTGATCCCCGGAGAAAAAAATCGATAAATGGGCCCAAATAAGTAGTGACGTTTTACGAATATTCTACCCTGGAGAAATGGGGGGGGGGGGGCTCGGAGGTCTCCCCCGGAGAAAAAATTGATGAATAGGCCCAAATTAGGGGGGTTTTACGCATTTTGCAACAGTACAGTTGAGATTTTACAGACGAATAAACCTACCACCCCCGAAGAAAAATTTTCAAAAAATAGGTCTGAAATATTGGGGGTTTAAGCATTTTGAGTAATGTATTTTTGTGAAAGTATTTAGTCAATATGTTGATTTTTTTCATGATGTCTTTCATGTCAAATAAGCATGCCAAGAATTAATTTCCCTTTCATATTATTGTGAATAATACTATATGCCTTTAGCCTCCATAACGTCTTTGTCACCAGAAATCCCCAGGACCCCCTATATTTAGGCCAATGGATACATTAGAACAAAACCACTAATACAAAATCGCACACGGACAAAACTTACACAAAGGCAAGCACAATTTTATTCACAGGCTTAACCTATTACAACAAACTGCCCTTGGACATAAATAACATAAATATTATCTATCTTTTCAAAGGGAAAATGCAAAACTGGGTTGTCTCAGAAATAATACATGGCAATAGGTAGTATAATATTATAATTAATATTTAGTTTATAGTATTTTAATTTATAGATAGGTAACCAACGTTATGCCGCACGTATGGGTTAGTGTCTTGCGCTTTGCTGTATGTGAATTGTCACAAAGTGTAAGGCACTAACAAACTGTAATTTTGTTTTATTGTTGGGATTAAAGACTCAGGCTGTGAAAGCCTTCGTTATTATATATCATAATACACAGAGACAAGAAAAAAAATGCTCAAATATTTTTGCAGAAAAAACTAGGCCCAGTGGCGATTCACATGAAATTAATGCGTCATTATAATCAGGGCGATGGCGTTTCGCAGTCTGAAATTATTGAGGTCTGAGACACTGTTTTCTTGAATGAATAATAATATTATTATGTAGACATGATGAAGGACGATAAAATTCCAAAATATTTATTATATTAGTTTTTATTTTTGTGTTGTCAATAATATTGTTGATTATTAGACCTAATTATTTAATTAGAATTTTATTAGGGTGGGATGGATTAGGATTAATCTCTTATTGTTTAATTATTTATTACCAAAACATTAAATCTTAAAATGCTGGGATAGTTACACCGATAACTAACAAACATGTTAGAAATACTCGAATAAGTAGTCAAAGAAACGTTTGATATATGATATTACAAATAAGTGACTTGGGTCTGTTGATATTATGCAACTGTTGATGACCAATAATAACTACCGATAACAATTTTAATAATAATCTGCAAACACTATGTACTATTACGGATAACTTTTTTAAATCTGACTAAAGAGCGGAATATGTTTTAGGGAAATTCATTTTTGAAATCTACTATGTTGGCGACAAAGGGAAAGTTTTATTTAAAAACCCCAGAGTTCGCCTCGGTCGAATCCACAATGGCGCGGCGAATGGCAATGGCTTTGAAAAGCTTATTGATGTTAGTAGTTTTTGATTAAAGAATAGTAGCATTTCTATAAGTTTTTGAGTAGTAAAATTGTCGTAAATGAGTGTAAATATTTATTAACTATATAAAAGTAGTTTTATAAGTGTATATTTTCTAGTTTTGCTATTGATTTACTTAATATGCCGACGTAACCCCAATTGGATCTCAATAAAATGATTCTGAGCTGATTCACACAATATTCTGTAAATGGATTTTGTAATCAAAGAAGAAGAGCTTGGTAAGTAGAAAAATTAATAATTTTGGGAATTTCGCATTTCCCGAGTATTGATGAGGAAATTATGTTGCAAATGTTTATTCAACTGCAAGCACCTGAAGTATTTTACTGTATATTATCTTTGCTACATCTTAGTGTTTTTTTTTTTTTTAGGATTTTGACTTAATTAACTCAGTGTCTATTAATTGCAGATTAATAGCCCTTGCTCAGATACTTCCCATTCAGGCAAGCACCCCATCCTTTCTGGCACTTTCAATACGATCTATTTTATTTACTAATGGATCAAGGAGAGGCCACGTAATATTTGATTATGCTTTTTTGCCTTAAGCCTTAGTTAATTAGAATCGTTGCTGTGCTGTGACATGTAGACTTATTTATTTAAGATCTGGGATTATACGATGGTCACAATCAGAGCTTGGACCCAGCAGCGACTGTACAAGATGGCGGAGGTGATGGTAAGATATTTAAGAAATATTTTCATTGACAATAATTATTATAACTTTACATCAACCCAGCTATGTCAATACACAACACTTATCTGCTCCCAATCAAATAGCTTACTGATTATGAAACTGGTGCTGGTGCACTTTCCTGGGACTACCATACTGCTAATATGTATAGTTTCCAAATAGCCAGTAGGCTTGATAGGATTGTGTTCTTGCTACGTAACCTTGGGTGACTCGTGCTAGAACAGTACCTTTGAATGGCATACTATGGTCTGTTATACACTCATAAATTACAGTATACCATCGTCGGGACTTTCTGCAAGGGTAAGCAAGGTTTTAATAAAAAAGGGCTACCCGTCAGACTGCATCTTGGTCATTGCAGACCCCTGTTAAAAGTTGCTGGAGTGCCGCTCTTTATGGCCAGTAATTTTTTAATAGCCTAATGGAAGTTTAGATGAGCCCTGGACTACCGATTAGGAGCACTCCCATGATACATGCTCTGCGGGTGGGTTTAATGTGCCTAGGTGTCACCTGAACATATCTAGGGACACCTATCCGATACTTGCTACGGTTTATATGATATGTTGCACAGCAGTGAGACAGTTGTATGCAGCCAGTTTTAGAACATTTTTAACGGACAGTTTTATTAACGCGCCTCTTTTTAACCTGGCTAAGTACGATCCAAGGAACTGGACGGTTTGAGGGGGGCACTCCTCATATATATTTCTTGGTAAGCCTGACGTTAGCAACTTGAATTTGGAATCCTTGTTAACGATGGCTTTAAGTTTCATAAGACGATTTTCTTATCTTTGCCGTTGTTTACAAAATATTTAAAAATGTCCGTCGTTTAATCGTTTTTTTTTAAGAGTGAAAATTTTACTATCTGATGGCGGCTTAATTTTTTTTTTCAGATTTGCCCAGCAGTGCCGCTGCAGCAGTTAATGACGCTAATATGGCAGAGACGGGTGAAATTCCCGAAGGTATGTAAATGAAATAAATAAAGCCTTATTTTGTTCTATTACTAAGCCAACCTAGCGGAATTAGGGCTATAAAATTCTCTCTTTCGCTCAACTAGAAAGGCCCGGGGCCACCTGCTTTACATGCCCTCCGAAGCATGGCCAGAAAATGTAGCCAGTGTGGGACTCGAGCCAATAACCGTTTGGGTGAAAGTCAGAGTCCGTACCACTACTCTACATTTATAATTATTAAACACGTCGTAATATAGCAAAAGCAAATTGATGGTCTCCTATCATTATTACTATTGTTGGGGACATTTTTAGCACAGGTTAATTTAAATCGGTACCTCGTGCTGTAACTTGTCCGTGGGTAGCATTTACTAATTTACTAGCAGGAACGATTACTCATACTAGGGTCACTCTGTCGTCATCAGAATAGTCTCGGTTAAGAATCCTGCACGAGTGCACGACCCCGCTATTCATTGGTAGATGGAGACGCCGTCCTGTACTCTTTACAGGTACTTTCCAAGTGATTAGGTGTATTTTCCTTATTAGTAAATACGTTTTTAATAATAATTGCACGTTTTATTATAGGTAACCTGCTAGGGTTAGCTTTACGTGGGGAGCAAGAGCAATTTGATGAAAGCCACATCGTTCCTGCTAATTCATTGACTCCTACGGAAGCCTCGGAGATTAGTAGTGACGACGACGGTGGGGAATGGTGCGACGCGTCCACGGACGAAGATGACAACAACGTAGATTCTGTTTCACCAGAAGGCGATAAGACATACAACGTTGGAAATATTCCTAAATACTGGAATCCAAAGGTGATGCTGGAGAAGGTCGAACGCAAGCAGGAGGTAGCTGCTGAAGGTGGTGGTGGTAGTTTTCCATGTAAATATTGCAAAAAGTCCCTCTCTAATAGGTCCAATTTAAATAAACATATTAAAATGGTCCATAACACGAAGAAGAAGCGTAAGTGTTGTAGGCTCTGTGGATTACGCTTTGTTCATCAAAATGCGCTCAACAGTCATATGCGAGTTCATTTGCGTAGTAAGGAGGATTTTAACTGTCGGGTATGTAAAAAGGGCTTTAGTACCAAAGGCAATCTTGCTACGCATTTGAAAACCCATACTGACATGGCGGAATTTAAATGTTTAACTTGTGACGATTTGTTTCCCGATGGGGAAACATTGAATGAACATATGGTAACGCATGAAGTTGTTAGTTCATCTTCAAAGGGGGCTAGAGTAAAGAGGGATGGCGGGAAGATAAATTGTCAACATTGTACCAAGAGTTTTTCGACCAAGACTTTGCTTGATAGCCATATGAAGTCGCATGTTTGTTGTAAAGAGTGCGGGTTGGAGTTTTCCAACAAAAACGCCTTGTCAACTCACATTAGAACTGTTTCGTGTGGGAAGCATTGTTGTGAGCTTTGCGGAAGGGGTTTTGGCCATGAATCTAATCTTATAATGCATATGAAAACCCATAGTTCTTCTTCGTTTATGGCGGAGGCGAAGTCTGATGAGGAAGTTATTGTTGCCAGTACGTGTTCGTGCAAATCATGCGGTGCTGAGTTTGACGATAAAATTAGTTTGAGTGTTCATTTGATGTCATGTCAGGGCGTCAAGAAATCGAATACTTCTGAGAATGTTGTTGAGGCAGATGAGAAGCCGCATCTTTGCAAAATTTGTAGCATGCGGTTCAGGTACGTACAGAGTTTGGCTTCACACATGAATAGAAAGCATAGTCCTGACGAACTCAAAGAACTTGAAAGTAAAAAGAAAAGTAACGAACTTGTTGTAGTGAAGGGCAAATCCCTGGTTTGCGAAATATGTGCCAAGGCTTTTAAGAAAAGGCAGTATCTCAGGGTGCATATTAAGAAGTTTCACGCGAATACAGGATACAAGCTTAAAGCTCTAAGGAGGAGAAACTTCTCGGCTAAAGTTCCCGGTAGAATTTTAAATCAAAGTAAGCGCAAGAATAAAGGCCAAATCGTTGCTAATCCGTATAGTCGTCGGGTAACTCGGAAGAAAAGCGTGAGCTCGGTTGCTGGTGATAAGGTTTGTCGCGTTTGCGGGGAATATTTTCCGGATAGTAGAAGTCTTAAGACGCATATGACAATGCATGGGACTACGGGGGATAAACGTCATTTTGTTTGCGAAATTTGTGGTGAAGGCTTTTATCACAAATTCAGCCTAGAGAAGCATGAGATCCAGCATTTGAACGATGATGTGCCCCTTATCGACGTTGAGGAGGAGATCAGCGTGGACGCTGTGCAGAGCTTGGAGCCTCTGTCGTGCGAATATTGTGGCAAAGAATTTTCCAATCCTGATAACCTTACTCGCCATGTAAACCTTCACACCCGGGGTGAAGGAAAGATTTCTAAGAAACTTGCTAAGACTAATTCCGTTGCTAAAGGTGAAGACAAAAGGGAGTCGAAAGAAGTCAGATGTTATAGTTGCAAGCTATGCGATTTAAAATTTGTAGGCATGACTTTACATTCGTTGCACATGAAAACCCATCTGAAGTGTACCCTATGTAACCTGCAGTGTAAGAGCATTAGCAGTTTCTCGGAGCATGCCAAAACACATCCGGCCTATTTGCCATTTTCCTGCCAAAAATGTGATAAACGATTCATTCTGTTTGATTCGTTCTGTAAACATCTCGGGTATCATTCTAAAGTGAAGGGGGAGAAAGAGTTTGTCTGCGAAACATGTGGGAAAGCGTACGGATCGAAAAAATACTATCGTTTACATATGCAAAGTCACGAGTTTGAGGGAGTTAAAGGACCCGTTATATTCCCTGCTTTGGATGACGATCAAGTCCCTATTAATATGACTGGCAGTAGTCATGAAGGTCAATTTGAACCTCTTGCCGATGTTGTCGATATGAAAAACGAATTAAAATATTTTCCTGACGAATCTGATCCGAGTGATGGTCATTTCCTTACACAAGCACCAAGGAAACGTAATTGTGGAAGATGCGACCTGTCGTTTGCCACTATCCCCGAGTTGAAAGCACATCTTAAGAGTCATCTGAAGTGTGGTGCGTGCGGTCTGCAGTGCAAATCTGAGCACGTGCTCCGGAAACATGTCAGGAAACATCCCGAGTACCGCCCGTTTCGTTGTAAGTTTTGCCCTAAGGGTTTCCGCGACTATCATACCTTCATCAAACATGAAGGATTGCATAAAAGAGTCGAGCCCAGTACCAAAGCGTATATCTGCAAATTTTGCGGTCGAGGCTATGATAACATGGCTTCCGTTGCGAGACATTGTAGTGTTATTCATGGCACCACTTCGAGGGCTATTAAAAACTTACAGCTGCCTCAAAATTCTAGCGAAGGTGCTAATTTTGTCGCGCAGAAGGTTGAAACCCCTATCAAAACGGACCTTGCAGATTTGTCTAGTAAATCAGTCGATGGTGGATATGTTTGTAAATTTTGTAATAAGCGTTTCCAGCACAGAAATCACTTTCTCTCGCACTCGCAGCTGCACATGAAAGTTGAACCTAATCCGAACGACCCATTCCCGTGCACTATTTGTGGACGTGGATTCAAATGTGATTGGGCTTTAAGTAGACATATTAAAGTGCATGCTGGAGAGAACGAAAATGATTCGGAATTAAACAGAGAGTTGGCGAAACCAGCGACTGATAAGTATGTGCCGCCATTACGGATAAAAAAACCGTTCGGCTGCTTGTACTGCTCCAAGAGCTTCTTTACAAGTTCCCTCTTGACCAGTCATCTTAAAACGCACTATCAATGCAACGAATGTGGCCTGCAATGTTCAGGAAAATCAGATCTAGAAAATCACGAGGAGACCCACAAGAGCGAGCCTTGCATCTGTCTATTCTGCAAACGCCCACTCACCGACATAATCGAACTTGCCAAACATATGCGTAACATTCATAGAATTCCAGATCCCACGCCTTTTCTGTCGCAACAGCCGGCAGCTCCGAGTCCAGTGGAAAGAGAGGAGAAACCCTATGTAGAGGAGAAGGCGTATGTTTGCCGAATTTGTGAGAAATGCTTCAGTACTGAACGGTCCTTGAAATCCCACTGTAAGGTACATGATAGAGAGGATTCAGATGGTGTGGACATGGCCAAAGATACACTGCCAGAACCGTCAGCGAGCAAAATGTATAGCTGCGAACATTGTGGAAGGAATTATAGTGATAGAAATAGTTATCATTCTCACGTTCAGGCGCATAGTATTGATTTTGTTTGCAACGAATGTGATGAAATGTTTACGACTGGCGCGTTGCTGAAGAAACATATGGGCACTCATGGAAAGATTTTAAATGATGAGGAAAGTAATTTACCAAGAAATGATCCCAAGTTGGTTTGCAGTGAATGTGGCGAAATTTTCAACACTGAACTGTTGTTCAAATCTCATATGAAGACTCATGATCAGCAAAAGCCGCATGTGTGTAACACTTGTGGGCAGCGATTCCTGGCTAATTCTTCACTGACCATTCACATGCTCATACATAACCAAGTGGAGCTCGATAGCAGTGATTCTTCAGACATGGAAAGACTGGATGATGCTCCTCCAGTAAATATTGTTGTAGATGTTGATGTCAAGCCTCTCGCCTGTGTGCCATGTGACATGTATTTTCAGTTTGATGATGGATATGAAGAACATTTAAAAACGCATAACACCACTTTTAGTTCTGGTGATGTAGACGTCGTGCCTGATTCTGAAGTTTCAGAAGTTCCAGGTTCTTCTAACACCGAGAGAATAACTTTTAGCTGTTTGTTTTGTCCGGAAAGTTTTGACACTAAAGACTTGCTTTTGACCCATGTACAAACACATAATCCTGGTGATAGAACTCACGTGTTAAAAGTTTGTCCTGTATGTAAGAAAGAGTTTAATGGGGGTATTGCCCTTTCTAACCATCTAAGGGCTCATGGTAAAATAGTGGATGATCAGGCATGTAATGATAGTGAAAGAAATGCTGGCTTGGAAGATGAAAGTGAAATGGTGGTAGATAATGAATCGTCAATAAATGCCTGTAATGACATGGGAGTGGCGATTCTTGAAGAAACCGATCATGCCACAAACACCACTGTTTTCAAGAAGTTTAGTCCATCGGAAGAGGCAAGCGGGGTTAGTGCCATTGTGCGAGACGACGCAAGTGTAACTAAGGAACCTAGTCACCTGAAAAACTCACGAGAGGTGCCAGTTGATGTCTCGGAAGAATTAAATGAAACCAAAAATTTGTTCCCAGAGGAGTCATTTGGGGCCTATGATGAACCGAAGGATGAACTGGATAAAATGAAAGCTACTTGTAATTTGCCCCAAGAGAATTCAGTTGTGGAATCTGATGAATCCAACAACGGAACTGATGAGGTTATCGGAGCCTTGTCCCAAGAGGGGCCAGTTGAGGCTGTGGAAATAAGTGAAGTCTGTAACGTGAAAGAGCAAGATGTGGTGTCTGACCCAGTGATCGCCTCAAAAGTTTTCAATGAATACAATACTATGTCTCGAACTGAGCCAACCATGACATCTATTGATTCTAAAAACCAGCCTGACGAACTAAATGAAGACAATAATTTGTCTAATGAGAAGCTATTCGAGGCCTCTGATGGAATGGAAGAAGGCAGTAGTTTGTCTCAAGAAGACGCAGTTATGGCCTTTAATGATATCAATGAAGACGATATTATATCTCAAAATGAGCCAACTAAGGCATCTGATGATTCTAAAAACCAACCTGACGAACGAAATATCGCCAATTTGTCTAATGAGAAGCCATCCGAGGAATCTGATGGAATGGAAGAAGCCAATAATTTGTCTCAAGGAGAGCCAGTTGTGGCCTTTAATGATATCAATGAAGACGATGGTATATCTCAAGATGAGTCAACTGATGATTCTAAAAACCAACCTGACGAACTAAATAAAGCCAATAATTTGTCTAATGAGAAGCCATTCGAGGCCTCTGATGGAATGGAAGAAGCCAGTAATTTGTCTCAAAAAGAGCCAGTTGAGACATCTGATCGTTTTAAGGATCAAAAGGATGAACGAAATGTACCCGATAATGGGGCTAAAAAGGAGCCAGCTACAGCCTCTAATGATAACAATGAAGCCGATACTGTTTCACAAGCTGAGCTAGTTAAGACATCTAATAAAATGGAAGAGATCGATAGTGTTTCCCTAAATGAGCCTATCAAGGCATGCGATGAATCTAAAACGCGCTCAAACAAATTAAATGAAGTTGATACTTTGGAATCGCGGTCTCTAGATGGGCTATTAGAGTCAAGGAAGCCCATGGAGGAAATAGAAGAAACCAATCTGGCAGCAGACGAGTTTGTTGAATCTATTTTACACACAAATGATTTAAATAATGACTCACAACAGAATACTTCTCTTGAAGAGCCTACTGCCGATTCAGACATAAAAATTATCGTACCGGATAAAACATTAAACTCCTCCGGATCTTCACTGTTATCCACGGGGGGAAGCCCAAAACCTTTTGGGTGCCCCGAATGTGGAAGACGATTTAAATGTGAAAGCAATCTCAAGATCCATCTTCTGACGTTTACCCATTCTACCAAGGTTAACCCATTAGCCATAGATATTAAAGTGGAACCTGACTTGTATCAAAATTCGCATACAGAATCTAGCAGAGTTGGTTATTCAGTTCGTTTGCTTGGTGGAAACAATGGCCCAAAGAGAAAGTTGGATGTTCCCAATTATGTAACTTCACGTAAAATATTGTATAAGTGCGAACAATGCGACAGCAGCTTCCACTTTAAACGAAACTTGAATCATCACTTACGTCTTCATAATAGTGTGCTGTCAGGCATAAAGTCAGAAGATGGCGCTGCTACATGTCCACAATGCAAGAAAGGGTTCGCTACGAAAGAGGAAATGATGACCCACTCTCGTTCGCACAATGGAAAGCAATGTTATCGTTGTAAATACTGCAATGAACGGTTTGTTACAAAAATGGTCCGGCGTGAGCATGCATTCCTCGTTCACTCTGACAAAAAATGGAAACCTTCCTATTTTCATGAGGATGTAATGGATGTCGAAACCGATAGCAATCAAGAGCTTACTCACTTGGATTCGAAACCTTCTGATTTTCAAAAGGAAGCGATCGGCGTCGAAATAGCTAGCAACCAGGAGTTCATTTGCCCAATCTGTGGTCTCTGTTGCAATGGTGTACCGCGCCTGCGAAATCATTTGCAGTCGCATGCCGATGATGCTGTATTGTATCCTGATCCTTGCGGCAACTGTGGTAGACGTTTTAAGTCACAACAGGGACTTGTTCGGCACATGCTCGTGGAGGAATCGTGTCATATAATTGTTAATTCTAAACCGAGAGGGCTCCAGGATGATGTTGAAGATGTCATGGAAGGTGCCCATATGGACGTTCCTGATAATGTGAAGGAAGGTTTAGGCGATATCAAAGAAAATTGCGTGATGGATCCGATGATGGATTCAAATAACTTCAGTTATGCTTATAATATAAGTATGTTGAAAAAGAACCCTAAGAAACCATTTTCTTGCGTTCTCTGCACCGCCAGTTATGGGAATGAAAGCACTCTTGAACTCCACTTGACACTTCACGCCAAAGATGTCGCGATGCGACCTCATGTATGTCCTGGGTGTGGTAGACGCTTTAAATTGCCGCATCATCTTGATAATCATTTGAAATACCAGACCTTGTATTGCATACCGGAGCAGCGTCAGGAAGTGGAAGAAATGTACAAGTATGTGAGCACATTGAAGGTCGAAAGCGTGGTAACTGTGAAGGTAGAGAAGCATGATTCTGAATATGATGTGGACGATAAGGTATTGTACGAGTGTAACCTTTGTGGCAAGGCGTTCGGGGGTGAGTCGTTCTTGAAAGGTCACATTACTAGAATACATACCCCAAAGACAGATATCCCACCGTCGCGTAAGGAATTGCTCCGGTTCAAATGTCTGATGTGCAGTGCGCTGTTTATGGAAGAGGAGAGTCTAAATGCTCACGTATTGAAACACGTTAAAGACCTGGACAAACCTTACGCTTGCGGACGTTGCCATAAGCGTTTCGTGAATGCAACCCGACTTAACGTGCATGAGAGAATTTGTGACCGTGCGGAAGATGAGTGCCAGAAGATAAAAGAGATTTATGAGAGCTTGACGGATTTGAATGAGTCGAAAAAGCAGCTAGGTCATACTGTTGGTAATAATGAGGAAGATGGGCCTGTGGAGAAACCTTACCAATGCAGCCAATGTGAGGAGACGTTTACTTTCAGATCTGCCCGGCGGAACCACGTTTCTCTAGCCCATCCGGAGGTTAACCCAGACGAGGTCGTTGAAGTTGAGCAGGAGAATGCGAACAAGGCTGAGAATTGGTATGAATGCCCGTTTTGTGGACAAGTGTTCGACACGAGACGTGGTAGAACTTGGCATATATCAAAGGTGCATTCCAACAAGCAGACTGTATACATCAGCAGGCAAGAAAGGAGAAGAAGAAAGAAACCGAAGCCTCCTTTGGAGTGCCGTATTTGCATCAGACGTTTTACCTTTCCATTTGATCTCGAAGATCATTTGGCCAACGCGCATGCCAATGACGATGTGGAACGCCCATACGCGTGTGTCAAATGCGAGAGACGCTTCAAAATGAAGAGAAATCTCGATGAGCATATGCAAATGCATGAAGGCGGTGAAGACACGAGGCGTTTTAAAAGTCGTATTCGATATACACCGTTTAATTGTCGGGTTTGCGCGAAGCGTTTTGTTTTTGAGAAGCAGCTTGAAAGGCATATGCTGACGCATTCCAACGACCACGATAAGCGTCCCTATAGCTGTAATTTGTGCGAACGTCGGTTTATGAAGCGACTGCCGCTTGAGCATCATTTGGAAATGCATAAAAGTGGCGGAAGAGTTGGAAGGTATAAGAGACGCTACGTCCTGCCGTTTATCTGCCGTATTTGCATCAAGAGTTTTGCCGAGGAAATCGACCTGGAGAAACATTTATTAACCCATGCGAATGACGCTATTGAACGTCCCTATGTATGTTCTTGTAGTAGTAATTGTGAAAGACGGTTCAAAACTGATAAAGCACTAAAACTTCATATGATTGCGTTTACGCGGGAAAGTCGTGACCCAAAAAATCCTATAATTCCCCATGCTTGTCGGGTGTGTATGAAAAGTTTTAAGCTAGAAGTGGATCTTACAGAGCACGTGCTGACGCATGAGCATGATGGCGCTGAGCGTCCCCATGCTTGTGGGCTATGTGAGAGACGGTTTGTTATGAGAGAGTCGCTTGATTTACATTTACACACTAATCATGGTTATGTTCACTTCGGTCACTTTGAGGAGAGTGGTGTTAATTTGCCAATTCCAACCGATGAAATGCTTCGTGACGCTAATACTATTGAATATGGCCATTTCATAGCCCATTCTTCTGATTTTACCCGGCCAAATACGAGTGAGCAATATTTGGCGGCTTCATCGTCTTCTGGTGGTATTGTAAGTGCCAACCCGACGGTTGCGTTAGTAAATGATGGTGCAGGTACTTCTGAGCAATCCACCGCTGGAAATGAAAAGCACGGCACTGCCAGTATGGACATGGATACGAGCGAAAGAAGTGACAAGCATACCATGAATATGGACACCTTAATAGGAGCCACAAACGACAAAGAAGTCACAACTAGCATAATCCCAAGTTGTAGTAACATCTGCGAAAAAATAAATAATGAAGACAAGCCAATGGATGACATTCTAGCCCCAAATTTGAGCAGTAAGAACGTGCATTCGGCCAAGACAATGAACGATGGGTTGGAAGTTTACGATGAGGATTCTAATTTTTCAAATGAGACATTATATTTGACTGATTATGAGAACAATGTTGATGAGGCTACTAATGACGATAGTCAAATGCCAGTCTTAGATTTATGTGTTAATGATAAATATGATCTCAATCAAGGTATTGTGTCACTGGATAATAGTCAAGCTGCCCCTGATTTGTCTGCACAAAATAATGTTCCTAATGACTCGAAGAAAACAAATGAAACCCTCGAGCTGAATTCTTCTGGTTCTAACCAGATAGACAGTGGGATTAAGAACATTGACACTTTAACTGTGTCTAGTAGTAATGAGCGCATTGATATCGATGCAGTGAATCATCAACCAGGTTATTCGCTAATTGCCAATGTAATGAACAGTCAAGGATCCAGCCATAACCAGTTGGTAAGCCCTTTCTATAATAAAACAGACGCTGCTGAACTAAATTCTACTTCCGGTGTAGGCAATGTTGTGAAGCAAGTTAGCGTGGGTGTTTCTAGGCCCCCTGCTGAACCTGTTAGTTCCACCGGGCATGAGCAACAGCGACAGGTGTATGATAGGTCAGCAAAACAAAGTTCCTCTTCACGAAGCGTTCCTAATTTGTTTGGGGCAAATTTTGGCGTCACTTTTGGCGACTTGTTGCCACCATCGGGAGACACGACATCGGAAGAATTTGGAAATACTAGTAGTAGTACCTTGATGGGTCATGAATTGCTCCAAGTACCTAGTAATACTGTGCAAACGTTTAAGTGTCAGTATTCTCTCTGCGCCAAGGAATTTAAATCGATGAAGAGTCTACGTTTTCATTTAACAAAGAATCATAGTGCTTCAGTTGGGCTTACGACTGATAAAAAACGTCACGGCTGCCCTAATTGTGGGAAAATTTTCGCTTTTAGAAGTTCTATGTTAATTCATATGGCGGAGCATGCTGATGAT
This sequence comes from Psococerastis gibbosa, assembly GCA_963971405.1. Lineage (NCBI taxonomy): Eukaryota > Metazoa > Arthropoda > Insecta > Psocodea > Psocidae > Psococerastis > Psococerastis gibbosa. The sequence continues at coordinate 3,427,463 of OZ020490.1, read as the reverse complement.
CCTTACTCGTGCAGTCAGTGTCAGAGAACATTCAAAACAAAATGGAGGTACTATGCTCATGAGAAATCTCATACTGTTGATAGCAATAATACTGATAAGGCAGTAGGAAGTGTGAATCAGTCAACTGATAGTGTGGAAGTTATTGTAAACGAGAAGAGTAATGAACCTGTTGTGGAGCCTTTACCAACGGAGGAAAACAAGTTGGGGGTTTCCTGCGAGACTTGTGGGAAGACCTTCGAAGCTGAAAAAAGTTTAAAAATACATATTGGTAAATCCCATGGTGGTCTTGCGAAAATTAGAAAAACCAGTGTTCAGCCGGAATTGTTGCCACATATTAAGGAAGAACTCGAGGATTTTGAGCCGTATGATTGTCCAAAATGTCCAAAACGGTTTAGTTCTGAGAATGTTCGTGATTTACATTTGGAAACCCACGATGACGCTGCTAAGTTGGTTGCAAGTGGCCAGCCAAATACAGAATTTCCCTTTAGTTGCTTGCAGTGTAGTAAACGTTTCAGATATGAAAAGAGTTTGAACCATCATGTATTAAAACATGCCAGGGAGAATTTGTCTGGTGCTGAGCCTGCAACTTCCATTCCATTAGCTCAAACTTCCAATTTTATGCCAGTGGCTACTGAAAATTCAGCGGGAAATCCACAGAAACATTACTGCCCGTATTGTCGGTCGTGTTTCAAATACAGGAAACATTTCAATTTCCATTTGGCCATGGTCCACGTTAAGTCTAATTTTGAAAAGGATAGTTTTATTAAAATGTACTCCGATGATGCGATGGGTGAAAAAATTGATGGGCTGTCCAACAAATGTCAACATTGTCAGCAAGTTTTTAAACTTGAAGAAAGCCTAACTGCTCATTTATTGGAATTACTTCAAGATAAGGAGAAATCTGATGCTGTGGACGAGGGCAATAATTTGAGTGATCCTTTAGCTATACAAGTTCCTGTGACTTCTTCGTTCGGCTGTTCTTTTTGCAGTCAGACATTCAAAGCCAAACATGATTTAGATAGACATTTTCTGTCACATGGACCGACTATGAAACGTTTCAGGTGTGGGACGTGCAAAAAGGGATTTACTAACGCTGCCCATTTGAAGCGGCACGTTTTTGGCGCTCACAAAAATAACATCTTTGCCTGTCCCTATTGCAAGGATACATTTAAAAATGTTCAATTGTTTTATCTGCATATTCGTAAGCATGGCTTCGAGGGTAATTCTTCCATGCTGGAATTGATATGCCCTTGCTGCAATAAACGGTTTAAACGTGAGAAAACTCTTTCGTCGCATTTGTTGAAGCATGTTAAAGGGAGTTTGGGGGTTGGTACGGCTGCGAAACCGGAGGTTAAAGTTGCTGAAAAAAAAATTGACGTACCAGTCAGTCCTCCTGTGTCACCTCTTCGCTGTAGACACTGCCGAAGAACGTATTCGTCCAAGATACGCCTGATGTCACATACTTCGAGTTGTTCCAGCCACGGTAGGGTTCATAAATGTATAGAGTGTAGTGCTCGATTTGTTCGCAAGGAACATCTTACTCGTCATATCAAAAGCTTTCACGGCCCAAAAGCGTTACACGAATGTCCCAACTGCGATAAAAGTTTTTCGAATTTACAATTATATAGCCTACATTTACGATCCCATGACGAAAAACCGGTGGCTAAAGGAGCTGGGAAAAATGAGGAGAATTGTTTCCCGTACAAATGCAAGCAGTGTAGTAAGGGATTTTTGTTCTTGAGAAATTTACGGACGCATGAGGCTAGTCATAAGGGGAAACGGGGGAAGACCCCTGTTGAGGATGTTGTGCAGGATGTTGGGAATAACAGTGGACTTGCTAAGGTTAAAAGAGGAATCGATAAAATTCAAGGAGGACTTTTCCCCTTCCAATGTGATTTCTGCATTAAAGGTTTTATGCTTGAGGCGAATCTCAAGACTCATTTAGCGACCCATAATTCAGGTAGCCCAAGTACTTCTGAGAAAAAGGTCACAAATCGTACTAAAAAACCTTCATATATATCCGTTAAAAGGCCAAGCAAAGCAGAAGATTCGGACTTCCCCAAACCTTCAACAAGCCACGCAGCTAAGAAGAATACGGTCAAAGCCGCGAGTGGTACAGTAGTTGGAAAAAATAACATACTCATATCGGTTTTGAGTGGCCCTAAATTTTGTCCATATTGTGGAAGACAATGTAGAGATTCGTCCAGTTTGGAGGTTCACATGCGTACCCACACAAAGGAGCGTCCTATCCCCTGCTGGTACTGTCCGAAAACCTTTTCTTGTTCATCAAGTCGTAATTTGCACGCTCTTAAGGCGCATGGCGAAAATACCAAGAAATGCCAGCAATGTTCGAAGGTTTTCAAAACCGCCGAGATTCTGCGGAAGCATTTGGCTAATAAGCATGCCGACGTTGATGCTGGGGAAGTGGAGACTGCGGCGAATAAGACGAAGAAGAAAAGGGGTAAGACGCCCAAAGGGAAAAAGGCGAAAAAGGATTGTGAGCTGATTTGTCCGTATTGCCCGAAAAAGTTTAACTACGCCAAATGTTTTGATGCGCATTTGCGTTTGCACAGTAGCGGGACAGTTGATCGTGATGATTTTCCGTTTGGGTGTCCATTGTGTAGTAAGAAGTTTCAGTTTGAGAAGAGTTTCAAGGCGCATATGGCGAAACATCGGAAAGATAGAAGGTCGATGGGGCCGGGGGCAACTTCGGCGGCCGGGATAAACTCGGTGGCGATTGATGATGACGGAGATTCTTCTTATATGACTAGGCGGCCTAATGACGATACAGAATGCTATGATGTCGAGTGATTTATTGTGCATTTGCAAAATTTTCTCGTCATTCCTTTGGCGTGTTTATTAAGTAAAGCTGCCTATTTTGAAGCTTGGCGGTTTCCTTAGAATTCCACTTTTAGTAGCTTTACGTAAGAAGGTTCCGTATTAGGCTCTTATTTAACTTGGGTGTATTGCCCGGTTGCTTACTTGGGGGTACATGCCAATTCCGTATATTGCTATAGATGTAGTTTCCTGGGTACAGAAATGGTAACGAAAAATTTCCAATCTGAACATGACGCCAATGTTAATATACCTTACACTATTTACTATTTAATAATTTATAATAATTGCTGTTGGTAAAAAAAAAATTTAATGTAATGAATATTAAGGCAACGATTTCTTCATATTTTGTAAACAATTGGTTAGTGAGTACTTTTCACGAAATTATCTAATTCTTTGATCAGCAGCTGCAAAAACATAAAAATAGTCAGATGAAAAATTGGTGAAAATAAAAATTAACCGCCAAGGATAGTCGTTGGCTGAAAATGAAAATTCTATGAACATTTCGGATATTATTGATATGGTTTCCGTATGAATTTTGGCCATTGGCAAACAGGTATCACGATGTCAACCTACATCACCTACAAGCGATAATGGCCAAGCTCATCATTTTCACATAGTGAAACAGGCAGAAGTATGGCTTTACCATGGTCGGGCACGAACATCATTCAAATACATTTCATTGTGTTTTTTTAGAGTAGAAAATTTAAATTTTGCGAAAAATTGTATTTTTTTAATGCATTTTTTCAGTTTTTCATCTGACCATTTTTATATTTTCAAGACTGCAATAATAATAATAAATAAAGTATATATTGTGCTATCAACAGATGTCCAGAAATTGATAGCACTTACATTAAAGCAAAGTTAAGTCACATGTGCAGTATAGCAGTATGTGTTTAAAAATTAAAATTAATCACAGCATCAGGTAAAAATTTACAATACGGCTGATTTAAACATGGGCAGGATGCATGCAAGTGGATCGAGAAAGCAATGATTATTAATTTTTGAAAAAGAGGAATTAATTTATTTCGCCTGAACGACTAGGTTGCCATTTGTTTACAACAAATTTTGAAATCTGCCTCGACGTATCGCGTATAGGCTAGATTGTTAGAAAAATTCTTTGTTAATTCCCAACCGCATTCTGCCAGTTAATATGGCAAATGGAAGACATTTGGCGACTGTATGGGAAACATTAAAATTTAATTTAATGTGTATGCTCAAAATGTAAGCATGTGTATCTATTTTGTCATGTAATTTAGTATTGATGGAATGTTTCTGCTGACGGCTAGTTCACTTAAAGGGAATCTTTTCAAATTTCTGGGAAGCAATATGGCGTAAGAGCTTATTAATTAAATTCTCGTTTCGCTGTGTCTATATTGCCAAAATCGCTCTTTGAACACGTCCTGAAATACATTAACATTCATAATAATAATTCTTTTCTTTATATCTTCTTCTTGTAATGCCTCTGCTACTGAAGATTGGCGGTCATCATGGCAATGGTAGTCATGACGACTACTTGGGAATGGTTATGCAGTAGTTTCCCGTTGCCTTTTACATCCTTTTTCCGTTGACTCTTCATTGAGCTCCTCCGCCTTCGGTGCTAGTCTCCCAACCCCAGGACTAAAGAGTGCCCTGTAAAGAAAAAGCTGGGTTTTCCCTTATAGCGGTTCAAACTCGGTCCCCTATCTGTTTAGTCGCCATTACGCGCTTCCATCTTCACCACGAGGCGGTACAGATTAGGGATTTTCGCCTCTGAGACCATAAGAAGCTCAGCCACTTTATATCCTTTGCTGGAGCGAATGTCCTCTATGTTCTATGGCGCCCATTCCATTGACCGGCTAGGGCTATTTCCAAAAACAGTGACGTGGTAGCAGACATTCAAGACTTAGGTTGCGTTTCCACCGATCTCGCATTGCAGAATGCAAATGACATTGACGGAAATTAGAATTTTTCTTTTTATAGAAATCTATTAAAATGCTTGTACTTAACATATCCCATGACGCCATTTTTTAATTTTAGTTTGTTTGTTTGTGATTTTACTGTATGATCATTGATCAATTTTAACTATGGCATAGAGGAAAATAAACATTTCCGTCAATTCTGCAATGCGAGGTCGATGGAAACGCCACCTAAGTCTTGAATGTCTGCTACCACGTCACCGTTATTGGAAATAGCCCTAGCCGGTCAATGGAATGGGCACCTTAGTAACTCTAGTTTGGACCGTCTGTACTAGATAGAAATCGAAATAGTTTATTTGAAATGAACGGTATTTTATGATTGTAGCCTACTTCCATTAGAATATCTCTTATATTTTGAGAGTAAATTAGATTGTTAGAATTGTCTTATAAGTGTTAATACAAAAAATGCCTCAATTTTAAGAGAACAAAGTTGATCCCTTTTTTCGTCTCACATTGTGGGTTTTTAAATAGTCTGTTAGAGTTAATTTTTTTTATCGGTTTCGACATTTAGGAAATTTTATTTTTTAAGTTGTACATACAGTATACTTACCCCCAGAAAACGAATGAGTAATTTGTACATATGTAGCGGGGAATTTGGTAGTTTATACATTCATTTATTTATTAGCATATATTTTAGTTTTTAAATTTAACTGGACGATTTTATGTTAGAATATTCTTTACTGTTAAACTTAATGTAACAGCTTTGAAAGTCAAAATAAACTGTATTACAATTATTTTAGGTTTAATTTTTCTTCGGAGAGTTCTAGGTCCAACCCTTCTTTTCTGTCTATACAATGGCCGTCGCTGGCAAAGTAAAGTTGATAGCGCGCTCATACTTGTGCCATGCTATCAGAGGCCTATTGTGCCGGTAACTCAACGCAGGTATTATGTACCTACAGAGATGACTAAATAGGATATTCGGATGCATTAATTGACTGTTGGTGGTATATAATAAGTGTCTTCACAATGTCGGTGTTTTCGAGTTAGTAGTGTTATCCAAGTTAATACATAATTATTATTATTATTATTATTATACGGTATTATATTATATTACTACAGGACAAAGACACTGCCCCTTAGATGTAATACGTTAATATTAATTAATAAATAAACGACCTATAAACTAAGCACTTGCGATTGAAATAAACAGCCGTATCTAAACAGCCGTATCCAACAAGCCAAGGTGGCATTCAATAAAAAAATCCAAGATTCTGGAATCCTATAACATAAAACTAACCAACAGGAAGCAATTTCTAAAAACATGTGTGTGGAGTGTTTTATTGTACGGCTGTGAAACCTGGACTATAGCAGATAAGGAACTAAAGAAACTCGAAGCTTTCGAAATGTGGTGTTACAGAAGGATGCTACGGATCAGCTGGAGGGACCATGTGACAAATGAAAGAGTGCTAGACGCTATCGGGGAAGAAAGACAGTTAGTAGCCCAGATACGAATCAGGAGAGCGAAATGGATGGGGCATTTGCTAAGGCACGAAAATCTGGTACACACTATTATCGAGGGCACAGTAGAGGGAAATAACCGAAGAGGACGGCCGAAGAAGGAATTCATGGATCAAGTAAAAGAAGACGCAGGAGCAATATCATATCAAGAACTGAAGATGAAGATCGAGGACCGAGTAAACTGGAGGACGATATGCAGGGAGTTGCTGCCAACCAATCGCTAAGATTGTAACCTTAAGAAGAAGAAACTAAGCACTGAAGAATTAATTAAAATTGTGAGTGGACCGCGGGGTGAGGTGTTATGCTAAATCGACCAAATATAACAGAGTAATCAACGTGGTAGTAGTCAGGACTGTTTTAAAGAAAGTAGCAGAACTCTAGTGCCACGTTTATTTTCGCTAAAGTAATTGCTTGTGGCATAATATTACAAAATACTCGCGTGCTTCAAATCAACCGCCAGAAACAAATATGGCGGCGTGCAAACAACTGTCGATAGCAGTGCTACCTGAATAACACTGTTCAACCGGGTCTGAAGTGCGTTTCTATAATACGCTGGTTAGGCGCCCATTCCACCGACCGGCTAGGGCTATTTACAAAAACAGTGACGTGGTAGCAGACATTCAAGACTTAGGTGGGGTATCCACCGACCTCGCATTGCAGAATTGACGGAAATGTTTATTTTCCTCTATGCCATAGTTAAAATTCAATGATCATACAGTAAAATCACAAACAAACTAAAATTAAAAAATGGCGTCATGGGATATGTTAAGTACAAACATTTTAATAGATTTCTATAAAAAGAAAAATTCTAATTTCTGTCAATGTCATTTGCATTCTGCAATGTGAGGTCGGTGGAAACGTCACCTAAGTCTTGAATGTCTGCTACCGTTTTTGTAAATAGCCCTAGCCGGTCGGTGGAATGGGTGCCTTAGCGGGTTCCATGACTGTTAATTTGATATAACACACTTAACTAGGGACAACTTGATAGCACCGACATTGTAAAGACCCCTGATGTATCTTCTTTTTATTAAAAGTGAAATTATTCGTATGGAAATGCTGTACGTGTTGTTGCTGATCACGTTGCAGTAGACTAGTGGTTCCCAACCGGTGGTCCGCGAGAATGCCTGCAGTGACTTAATTAAGAGTTGCTATTAACAAGAACATTAAGCCGAGAATGCAACGAATTGTAAAAAAACATGCGTGCCCAAGTTTCACATTAACTTTGTCGTACATTCATACTGTAAGCTAAATATAGGGATATCCTTGAAAGCCTTGTAATTCTTAAAATAATAATAATAATAGATGTGAGGGGTGGTCCGCAGACCTTCCCTGGTTGGGAACCGCTGCAGTTAACAGTAACTCAACACAGGTATTAAACAAAAAATAACAAAAACTTAGAGTTTTAGAAAAACTTGTTATAACAACCCGAATTAGTAAAACCCAAATAATCGTTAAGAAATTAACTTTGTCTAAGAAACCCACTTGTGTTAGTATAAAACCCTGAGCGCTTTCGGCAAGAACTGCCATCTACAGAGGGAAACCCACTAGCACAGTTACACCTTATCTGCGATTCGAGACTTGCTCAACTCGAGGAGAAGATGCAAATGTTTAACACAGGTATTGCCTACAGAGGCGACTGAAGAGGTTATTCGGATGCATTCATTGAATTGTTTGCATGTGAATAAATTTCTGGACTTATATACAAGATAGAAAACAATCTTCTCCCGGCATATTTGAAGGAAAATAAAAATTTTAAAGATGTTCATAGGTATAACACTAGGAATGCTGATAACTTCATTTTAGAACATAAAAATTCCATGTTTGGTAAAAATTCTTTGCTGACTTTGGAATTAGTCGTTATAATAAACTCCCGGCTGAAGAGGATCGACAAGTTGGACGCCTTCAGGATAAGGTGACCATCCGTCCCGATTTTTCCGGGACAGTCCCGATTTTTTAGGTCTGGTCCCGGATTTCTAGGGGGATCATCCGGGGCGGTCATTTGTCCCGAATTTAACTATATAAAATTAATTTAATGAAAACGTAAATATAAAAAAAATGACAATTTTTTTTACATTTTACCTATTTACCAGACAACGACTTCTAACCAATTATTACAACTTAAAACTTTCGTGTCCAACTTAGAATGTATTTTCATTACCTATGCATAATGTAGGTCTTATCCAATATGTTAATTTATCAGGGGGTAGGCATAGTATAATAAATTATTGGTCAGGAATATGAATGAAATTGAACCAATTATAACTCAAAAGCGATCAACAAATTTATTAATAACAAAAATATTTGGCTTTATCATCAAATATAGCGCATTTCAGACGAGGAAAACTATAAGGATACAATAAATTTCAATCTAAATTAATTGTGTAATGCATGCAAAGCAAACAATAGGCCTATCTGTATCTTTTAATCATCACTTGACAATATATCGGAGTAACTGCCTTGCACACAAGGACGGATACAGGGGGGGGGGGGGGGTAGCTGCCCCCCCCCAAAAAATGGGCTGGATCCGTCCCTGCTTGCACAAGCATAGAAAGTTTAACCTACCCAGGGGTTGAAAACTAATCCTAAATTACCACTAAACGACAACTTTCCAATTGAGATCAATAGAGTAAGGACGTTGCGCTCAAACTAGTCAAAATTTGGATTTGATGTTCCTAAACTATTAATTTCTATACGAAAGTTGTCACTTAAGAAACAATCGAAAGGAAAAAGCCGTATAAGTGTAAAAATCAAATATCTCATGAAATATCAAGCTATTCTTTTGCTTTGTTGTTAGGAGGTAAAACTGCTCTGTTGATTGTTTTGTCCATTCTTACACATGTTAGGCGGCTATTCCAGTTGTCAATATTCCGTAATTTGTGCATCAATAATTGATGAGATTTTTATTTTAAGGAGACTATTATGTAGATACTTAACTTATCTATTATAAATTAAGTTCTAATGGTAGTGGTAAAGAGATATTATTGATGCATTAATGACGGAAAATTGACAAGTGGAATAGCCGCCTAATGAAAAAACACATAAAAAAATCTCATCAATTATTGAAGCACAAATGACGGATTATTGACAAGTGGAATAGCCGCCTTTAACATTTTACAAACCTGCAAAAACCAATAACAACTTCTCTCGTTTCGCAACGTTTAATAATTTAAATTTAAAACTAGCTCTAAACCCCTGGTCAAATTATCCTTCTATACTCATGTTAGGCTTGCATACAGTAGCCGAAGCACGAGGTACCATGTTAACTTTTATAAAAGACTATTTCTTCCATTTGCATTTTATTTGACTGCATACATGTTGGCTATATTTTACCTTTTTACATTTTAACAATTTTTCATTTAACCATGCATATTGACGCTTATCTTGTTTTTATTATTGAATCGGCTGACGTAGTTAGCCTATCCCATAGAAATATATTACCTGGAGCAGCAGGAGCTTATGGGGCTCCCGCTAACCATAAGCCAACTATAAGAGAAAAGTACCAATGTAAAAAATATCGAAGTCTTAAACATTGCAGCATATCAGAACGGATACCTGGACCCGACCAAAACGCTATACTTAGCTTGTGCAGGCCACCATATTGCAGGCCGCCATATTGATAACGGTCGGGATGGCCTAAGGCGCCCATTCCATTGACCGGCTAGGGCTATTTCCAAAAACAGTGACGTGGTAGCAGACATTCAAGACTTAGGTCGCGTTTCCAACGATCTCGCATTGCAGAATGCAAATGACATTGACGGAAATTAGAATTTTTCTTTTTATAGAAATCTATTAAAATGTTTGTACTTAACATATCCCATGACGCCATTTTTTAATTTTAGTTTGTTTGTGATTTTACTGTATGATCATTGATCAATTTTAACTATGGCATAGAGAAAAATAAACATTTCCGTCAATTCTGCAATGCGAGGTCGGTGGAAACGCCACCTAAGTCTTGAATGTCTGCTACCACGTCACCGTTTTTGGAAATAGCCCTAGCCGTTCAATGGAATGGGCACCTAACCGAGCCGATTCAATAATAATAAAAATAATAACAAGATAAGCGTCACTTAAATGATTTGTATCAGTCGTCGGATCGGGTCCAAGTATATTCAACCAACATTATATATAGTCAGATCTGAAAACCCCAAACAGGCGTCGCCTTGCGGTAGATGATATAAAATAAGTAAAATAAATAATAAATATTGACTTTTGTTCTATTACTTAGCCGGCTATTTCACTTGTCAATATTCCGTCAATAATTGATGAGATTTTTGTTTTACTCTTTGTCATTGTCCATTTTAACTTCCGATCATAGAATAAAATCACGCTTTGCAAACAATGGCGTCGTCTGGATATGATAAATAATTGTAATTAATTTATTGAGAACTAACGAATTATTTCATAATTTAAATCATAAAATGTCTTGTAGATTATAAAATTAAAAGAAAGACGGTGGGCAAACTAACAAAAATTGGAAAAAATTGAAGAAAAAAAATCGACAATTATTGAAGACAAGTGGAATGAGGTGTAAAAATATAAATGATATTTCCGTCAATAACAGTATCAAAATTGAAGAAAAATGGACAAGTGGAATTATAGCCTAAGCCAACCTAGTATTGTAATTTTTTAATCTGGAAATATACTATACTACTATGCAACTTATTACCGCAGGTAAAAATGTAAACAAATGACTTTAAAAATGCAAAGTGCTATTGGGTTAATTATAAGAATTAGCTAATGAATAAGAAAGATTTTCTTTCTTTATTCTAAAATTGGTCCCTCGTGCTTAAGGCGGCTACTGGAGGTACACTGATAATTCTCGTAAGATACAGTTAGCATGGAAAACTACCAAATAGTGTCTAAAATTTGACTTGACGGAATGTAAAGCTCATTAAAATAGGCTACTGAGGTAGCATAGTGAATGTGAAAGCAACCAAGGAATCTAAAAGCTTAAAAAACAAACAAAAAATATCTAAACTTATTTTTTTACATGGCAAATTATCAGGCTATTGTTTTTACTAAGAAATGCTCATTCTTCCATTAAGAGACTAGCTGACTCACCCCCTGCATATCTATGCATTATAAATCAAATTATGCAAGGGATATTTGTGGGAAAATGACGGACGCTAAACAATTGGTGTTACTATTATTTGCTGGAACTTGACCGAAATTAGAGAATCAATAAAAATCTGAAGTTAGCGGAATTCGAACCCACGATCGATGCCTTGCCGGCAGTTATCTTGGGTCGAAATCCCGCTAAGCCCAGATTTTTATTGATTATTTAATTTCGGTTATTACGAGGAGGTTGCCTCTTCAACCCAAGTAATGCATAGAACTTTTTTTTATTTTTATAAAAGATTAATCGCATACAAACAATTTAATAAATGTATCAGATTGACCTCTACAGTCGCCTCTGTAGGTTAGTAACCGTCTTGAGCTGCGACACGTCTCCGATCGCATGGCGTGTAAAGACTGGCACAAGTGCAAGCACGTTACCACCTGGCCATCGAACTATTGTATTATGCACAATAAATTACTTAAGTACTTCAAAATAATAAAAATTAATAATTGAAGGGACTTTGAGTGTTTAATTGAACCTTCTCAAGGACCATGGACAAAATGAGACATATTTCCATTGACACAATGTAACAGGTATAAGAGTTAATTAATCAAATACGAGTCCCATCTCTGGGGGGGGGGGGGGCAGGTCCGTTAGTCTCTTAAAGGGGAGATTTCAAAATAATTAGTTGACGAGGAATAGCCGTGTATATTTGACAAAGTAAATTAATTTCTCGCTCCACAACCCCAAAGATAAGAAAGTGGTCCGTTGAAAAATGTATAAAAATGAAAGCTTCCTGATAGATTAGTCCCCTCGAAATTATAACAATTCTACAAAATCGGTTTGATGAGTTTATCGGGGTTTTCAGTAGTAGTAATAATATTTCAGATGAGAAAATGTAAATTTTCTTCAAAAGCTTGCATATTTCTAAACCAATTTTTCATCTAACCACTTTCACAACTTTGCGGCCGTGGGACCAGTAATTAATTGATTTCGTCAAAAATCAACGGCCATTTCTTGTATGCAAAATATCTCCCCAACTATATTGGGGATCTTATTTGATATACTATTTTTAAAATATTTCTATCTCAAACAATGTCACAGCGCATCTGTACTGCATTTTGTTAATAACATTAGCTAAAATAGTATTCGATAAGAGCATTTAGTAAGTCAGATTTATTTTTATCTAATGTATATTAGCAAATGCGTACAATCCATTTCTAAAATATACTCCATGCAAAACTGTTAAATGGCCTACGGGAGATATACCAGCTTCGGTTGTGACACCTTAATATTACAATCTTGTTGAAGATCAATACAAAAATATGGATAATTTACAGTTTTTTTTTTATTAATTAAACGGACGCTTTGCCATTCTGGGCTTCTGCCGAAAGGCCCAAAATTCGCCCATATGGAAAATAAAGACAATTTTTTTTTTTTTCTGCGCATGAGTTTTGGCCGTTGGCAAACTGGCACATATCCTCAGCGTCAACCTACACTGGGTCTAAATGCCAATAAACAAGCTGAGGCAGCTTAGCATTGACACATTGCAAAGGGTATATGCCAGATTTAACCAAGTACCTTGAGTATAGTAGGAAGATGTAATAAAATCCGCTTGTTGTGCCATAAAGAGTTTTGCACGGATTAAATTAACCTACGGTATCAATCAAATAATTCACTTAAGACAGATTTCAAACCATTTTTTAAACAACTTGAAACTTAATCATTTTGACGAAAGAAATTAATCACTCGCTCCACAGCCATAAAGAAATGAAAATGGAATTATGAAAAATTTATAAACAATACAAGCTTTCTGAATAAATTCCACCTGATATTATTTTTAATATTGAAACCGAGATAATGTGCATTATATGACCATTTTGTAGTGTATTAGCAAGGCAAACAGACTGCTTTTTGAGAAAACTTGTCTTTGTTTCATGAAATTTTGATTTTTTCCACTATTTCAAATTTGATTTGTGATTTTTTGTTTGTTTTGTTTAAGGAGACCATTATGTAGATACTTAACTTATCTATTATGAATTAAGTTATAATATGGCAGCAGACTCTTTTTAATCACATTTGACGTCTGCTACCATACTATAACATAATTTATAATAGATAGGTTAAGTATCTACACAATAGTCTCCTTAAAAGAAAACGAACAAAAAATCTCAAATCAAATTTGAAGTAAAATCAACAAGTGGAATATCCGCCTAACGTATATAATGTATAGAACGAGGAATTAATTAATTATCGACTTCGATGGCCAGGTGGTAACGTGCTTGCACATGTGCGAGTCTTTACACGCCATGCAATCGGAGACGTGTCGTACTCATCACGGGTAATAACCTACAGAGGCGACTGAAAAGGTCAATCATTCATTAAATTTTTTGTATGCGATTTATCTTTAAAAAAAATTTTTTTTTAATAAAAATAATAATTTCGGCAAAATGACTCGATCTCCAAGTTGTTTGCAAAATATTTTGAAATCTGCCTTAATTCAAAGGGCAAGGGAAGAAGTTACCAGCCCTTCGTTTCAACAAATGGCCTCCACCAAATTGATTAACAGAATTTTAACAATATAAAAATACAACATTAAAAAATATGGATGTTCAATATGGACATGGTACAGTAGTTAAAAAGTAAATCCGGCGATTAGACCAATACCCAAAATATTTCAAATTCTGGACCACAACTAAACAATAGGCAGGGGTGTAAAAATAATCTATCTTGCGTCCATAAATAGCATAGTCTCAAAATATCTAAATGCTTCCAGAAATACAATAGCTAAGACAAATTTAAAAATAATAATAATAATAATAATAATAATACCTGAAAATAAGCTAAAAAAGTCTTCCAGAAATAGCTAAATGAAGGGATTAAGAGATAAATAGAGATGCTGTAGATTAAATATAAATTTAAATATAAAAAAATGTACAAAAGGAAGGTTGGTAGGCTAACTTACGTGTAGTTTTGAAGTTTCTTACATTTTTACAAGAATAATAAGCAATTCAAAATTTGAGAGGAAGCTGTATCACCCCAAAATAGGTTGGTTTCTATTGTTTATTCTATTATTTAATAAGGTAGGTACTAAAAATTTTAATGATTCGGTTTGTTCAATTAGCATAGAATTATATAACATACATAGTACTACGAGATCTTTGTCAATATTACATTAAAAAAAACTAAAAACTCGACCGGTTTCGGCCTGTCAGTTAAGTGGCTATTCCACTTGTCAATATTCCGTCATTTACGCATCAATAATAAGTCTCTACCATGTTATAACTTAATTTATAATAGATAAGTTAAGTATCTACATAATAGTCTCCTTAAAACAAAAATCAATTATTGATGCACAAATGACGGATTATTGACAGATGGAATAGCCGCCTAAGAGAACAATGTTTGTTTGGTTTATTTATAGCTTGCGATTACTTGTTTCAATTCAAATTTTAACTTAACGATGTTTTTCATGTAATATTGACAAAGATATAATTTATTTTTTTAAACTATGTACCGTATTCAAAATATTACAAAGTTAAAAAGGAGACGATTTTATTTATTAGTACTACGAGGATTGTTTTTCGTTTCCGTGCCGAGGTTTTTCCGTGAAACTGATAGGCGGTGGAAATTTACCGAGTTATCAAATGCATGGAAAAATTATAACAAGAATAAAATAACACCTTGTAATATGACTTTAGGCGGGGTTCCCACCGACCGGCTAGGGCTAGATACAAATACGGTGACATGGTAACATACATTCAAGAATTAGGCGGCGTTTCCACTGACCTCGCATTGCAGAATGCAAGTGGCATTGACGGAAATTTTAGTTTTACTCTATGCCATAGTTAAAATTGATCAATGATCATAGAGTAAAATCACAAACAAACTAACTAAAATTAAAAAATGGCGTCATGGCATATGTTAATTACAAACATTTTAATAGATTTCTATAAAAAGAAAAACAAACATTTCCGTCAATGACATTTGCATTCTGCAATGCGAGGTCGGTGAATGTCTGCTACCACGTCACCGTATTTGTATTTAGCCCTAGCCGGTCGGTGGAAACCGCGCCTTATGAAATTGTCCTCACACACGGAAACGGATCAAATCTGTATAACTTAAGTATTAACTTGAATAAAAAATATAAACCAACCAATTTCGGGGTGATCCAGGGGCGGGTAATGTCAATAAAATAAAGATAAAAAGTAGGTAGGCTACATATTTTTGAATTTTTATACATTTTTACAAAAATTATAGGTAATTCAAAATTTAACAAGTTTAAAACAATCACTTACACTACCTATTGAGTGTACTGTAGGCTATATACAGTAGGAACCAAATTTCAAGAAGCAATGTCAAAACAATGTTTGTGATACCGTAACCAGATTCACAACCTTATGCTAAAATAAAAACATATTACTATGCAATAATACCTGACGCATTACGTCGAACGAATTTGTTGGGCATATGTATTCGCAGAATTTATTCGTTCAGCTAGACACTCCAGGTTGTACTGGAAATAGCAAGAAGCCTAGTTTCATCTCAATAAAAATGGCTTCCTTTAAGTATACAATACGTGTATAAATTAACGATACAAAAGTTTAAAAATTTTATACGAGAGCTAAAATAAATAAAACATGCATAAATTTCTTAAATAAAGCTTATGTGCTGTGAGAGAGGATTCATGGGGTAGAAAATTAGAAATGGACCTCTTTCGTATAGAAAAATGCATTCGCCCAACCAATCAGATCACTGCCCCAAACATGCCCAACCAATGAAAACATTGAAATCTATCCTCATCTCATTTATACGAAAGAGGTTCATTATAGACCCAAATAGTAAATGAACAAATCAATATTAACCTTGAATGTGTTCGGAACTGCTAGTACACTTAGAGCGTGTTACAATAAATTGAATGATTTCTCGCCAGTGAGTACGCTTCAGAAAATTACGACAAAAACGCAGAGGCGCGACAACCCGTAGAGGGTTTAGGTCTGAGGGTAGAGGACTGGCAGAGAGTCCTCCTCCTAGACCAATACTACTACATTGTAGGATAATGTAGCCAGCCAAATGCCTGGTAGCTGCGTTGTTACGGTTAAAAATAAGATGCCCATTAAGGTTAGGTGAACATTTCTCGAACCCTTAACCTCCGGGTTTGTCCAGTTCTCTACCAACTGAACTACTTTAACACATTTAGTGGTCTCCGCTAGTTACGGGCAAGGTGCCAAAATTCTGCCGCAGTTGCTCGAGGAACACGAATGTAAGAATTGTCTGTGGGCCCAGACGAACGAACGCCGGGACGTAGCCTTTGAAGAATCCCAAAGGCCCCAGCTTGGCTGTATGTAAGACCACGGCCCAGAGCCCCTGCAAAGAAACCAACATAAATTAAGCTGTTCCGAAACAGTAGATATGGGATGACAGGCTGTGGTCGTTGTGAAAGGGTAATTCCAAACGATTCATCAACATCTGCGGGCGACATTTCAGTGGAACTACGTAGACTTAAGATATATGATTGTATCTCGGAGGCTCAACAGAAACTGTTTGGGCAAGGGGATGTGTACTGATCTATACCAAACTGAGGGTGGAGGCAGAGTCTTATTCGCACCTGATTGGCTCCCTGTTACCTCAGGCTGATTTCTGGATTATGACGTCATTTTATTGTTTGTACATATACCATATTCCGTTGACTTTTAGTCCTTACTTTCTTTTGAAGTTCTGTGGGTGCTTGTAGTAGATTCCTATAGCCCCTCTATAGAGATCTTAGAAGTCTACGCAGTAGTGCTGAAGATGTCGACCGCAGATGTTGACGAAAGGGGTGGAATTACGCTTTCAGAACGACCACGGTGACATGCCTGAGTACGGTGGTATTCTTAATAGCATGATTTCGACTTTGGCTTATATTGAGAACCACCCGCTCACGCTCGGTCACAACAAAATTATTAGCCTGCTTATACCCCATTTCTAATGAATGCTGTCCCCATGTTACAGATATTTTTAGTATTGTACAGATATTAGCTACACGAGTGAAGGAATACTCACACTAAATTCACCAGGCTTTGCATTCATAACGCGAGTTTTCAAAACATCTAAAGGCTGAGTCAAAGTAGTCGCAACTGCGCCCTGAAACGTTGAAATAGTTATGTCTGACAGTAGTTCTGAAAAAAACTTGAACGTGTATGTATCAGTCCTTGTGAGAGTTTTCGATTTTCGACTAAATTAATTAATTCCTTCTTCAGCCAACGCCCATCCTTGGCTGGTAGGCCATTTGACGTCGTGCCGCATAGTAGAGTTAGGCCAATCCCTCTTGTGTCGTAGCTCGGTTTTTTAACTCAATGCCAGTGCAGCTGAATAGGTGATCGACATTCCCCTCCCCTTGGAAGCAGAGGGGGCTAATTCCTCGTTTAACAGCTCCAATTACTATTAGTTATAAAAAAATTCGTATAAATGATGGGTTAATTGTAAAAATGGGCTGAAAATTCGCCCATACGGAAAATAAAAAATTTACTACGAAGGTTTTCCCCACCGGTCGTCTCTTAAACACAAATAAAAATGACTTACAGCAGATAAACTAGCCAGAAAATGAGTCGTCAAGTTATCCGAGAAATACGGGGTGCTGAGAAGATATGCTTTGACTTGGTCGTAGAAGCTAAGTTGTCCTATCGTCATTAACACAGCTCTGCTAGTAGCTGTCGTACCGCCCGAAAACAACCTTCCGACACCCTCTTGCGAGTAAACACGCCAAAGTCCGTCGAATACGTTCTTATAGCTGAAACGAATAGCTAAATGTGAGAAAATATGCTTTGACTTGGTCGTAGAAGCTATGCTGTCGTATCGTCATTAACACAGCTCTGCTAGTATCTGTCGTACCACCCGAAAACAACCTTCCGACACGCTCTTGCGAGGAGACACGCGGAAGTCCGTCGAATACGTTCTTATAGCTGAAACGAATAGCTAAATGTGAGAAAATATGCTTAGACTTGATCGTAGAAGTTAAGTTGTCGTATCGTCATTAACACTGCTCTGCTAGTAGCTGTCGTAACACCCGAAAACAACCTTCCGACACGCTCTTGCGAGGACACACGCGGAAGTCCATCGAATACGTTCTTATAGCTGAAACGAATAGCTAAATGTGAGAAAATATGCTTAGACTTGATCGTAGAAGTTAAGTTGTCGTATCGTCATTAACACTGCTCTGCTAGTAGCTGTCGTACCGCCCGAAAACAACCTTCCGACACGCTCTTGCGAGGACACACGCGGAAGTCCGTCGAATACGTTCTTATAGCTGAAACGAATAGCTAAATGTGAGAAAATATGCTTAGACTTGGTCGTAGAAGTTAAGTTGTCGTATCGTCATTAACACTGCTCTGCTGGTAACTGGCGTACCGCCCAAAAACAACAAACACGCTCTTGCGAGGAGACACGCGAAAGTCCGTCCAATACTTATGTAGTACAACAGCTCCTTCCATCTATAATAGTCCATCTATCTTGCTTTGCATTCTTCACCTCCTTCTTCTATATATGCTTCTTCTAGCAAAGATTGATGATCATTGTGGCAATTTGTACCTTAGAGGCTGCTGCAGTGAAAAGGGAAGTTATGTTCTTGCCAAACCACTGCCGAGGTTTTCCAACCAGGATGTTATAATTATGTTCTTCTGCCGGGAGCCCTCAGTCCTTCTCTCTTCCCTTGGATTCTTCTCCTTCTTTATATGTCAATCGTCTAGCTAAGATTGGCTATCATCATGGGAATTTGTACCTTGGAGACTGCTGCTCTGAAAAGGGAAGTTGTGCTCCTGCCAAACCAATGCCGCAGGTTTTCCCACCACAGTCTTCCTAACATCCCTTGAATTATAACATGCAGAAACCGATATTTTCCATTGAAACTGATAACCTTGAATGAGTTTTTATTATAACTTACTTTCTTCGAGATTCAGGGGGCAATTTCATATCGTTTTGCATTCGTACGTTGACCATATCGGCAGGCGTTCCCACAACTCCCCCCGCTGCGCCCG
Source organism: Psococerastis gibbosa (assembly GCA_963971405.1). Taxonomy (NCBI): domain Eukaryota; kingdom Metazoa; phylum Arthropoda; class Insecta; order Psocodea; family Psocidae; genus Psococerastis; species Psococerastis gibbosa. The sequence continues at coordinate 3,408,141 of OZ020490.1, read as the reverse complement.
CTAGCCCGGCAAGAAACACTCGATGATGGAATGGGATTGGTTCTCCACTAGTCGTTATAGCCTGTTTCGCTACCTGAAAAAAAAACAATAAAATTGATGCGCCTAGAGGCCAATGGGTGCAAGCGACGAAAATAAACATTCGAGATAATTGGGGCTAAAGTTTAAGTCAATTGAAAATCCCTTCCATCTTGGACGCCGTCTGTCCCACCTTGGTGGGTCATGGACAAAGGTTGATTGATTCATTGATATGGTTAGGCACCATACATCCTTTTTATTAACGTTGGCCAGTCGCCACTAATCAGATAATTATATATTTCTAGCACAATTTGTTAAGGGTAAAAAATTGAGCCCTAATTTGCCAATAATCTACCTAAAAAATGAATACTGACGACAGCTATCTAAATCAAATAGTACACCTCAGCAGGTGTCCTTGTATTGTATTAATCATTCATTCCTAGAAATATGTCACTAGGACACATAATATTTACCAAGGTTATCAGTAAAAGCTAGAGGAACGCCAAGACATCGAAATATCAATACAAAATAATCTTGTGCGTTCACGCTTCACGGTTCAACCAGCTCAGAGAGAGGTCAATGTTTTTGCTTTCCAATTTATACGTAGATTAAGGAAAGCTTTGTGATGGTAGAAATTTTCGATTCCGAGATTTCAGCGGATTTACACGTTTTGAGGTCCCAGGAACCCAAAAAAGTGGTTTTTACGAAATGTCTGTCTGTCGCTCTCTGTCTGTCTTCCAGGCAAACTACTCGGTCTATTTTGATCAAATTTGGTATGTAGGTTCACAAAAATCATACCTCGGGACCGTTTTATTTTTATTTTGGGCTAACTCAATTTGGGGGGGGTTTTATTCTCAAAAAACTCCCAAAAAACTTATAAAATAAATTAATTGTCAATAACAGCTCCAACGATTTCTTATAAATTCACGTATTTTTATTAATGTTAATAAAATGCAGGGGGTCGCTTGCCCCTTGATAGTTTGCTTCAGGGGGTAAAAAAATAAAAATAACTAAATTTTAATGAAAAAATGACTAAAAATTAATTTTTCTGCGAAAGCTTTCTATCGATGTTCTACTTTCAGGCATGTTTTAGGCGTTAAATTGAGTATCGAAACTGGACAGGTTGCTTTCTCAAAAGACTATTTGGTTTTGTGCAAAAAATTATTTTTTGAAAAAATGATAGAAAATTCACGCTGAAATGCATTGCGTGCCCAGGCATTATTACTGTGTGGTAATGTATTGGTCTGACCAATCTAGAAAATTATTTACCATGAAATTACTCTTTTTCTCTAGCTACTACTTGATAAATTGGAAAGCATGTTTGAGTAAGCTCGAACCGGTTCTTTCCTATTCTTGGGATAGGCTTATGCAATAAAGTCGCTAGAAGACCTATTCGGTGAGATAGTTGTGTAGTTGTTCTAACCTGTCTTAACGATACGAATCTTGCCGAAGAGCATGACATAGAGGCTCAAGTGACCTCTGGTCGTGGTGGGCTTGTGGTGTAAGTGGTAACCCGTTGCCCCGGCAAGGTATAGATCTTGTGTTCGAATGTTACCAAGTCCAGATTTTTCTTAATTCTCTCATTTCAGTTAACGAAGAGGTTGCCTCTTCAACCTAAGTCAATTTGATAATGAGTAGGGCCTATGTATGGCGTATTTCTGGGGTTCTGGGGAAGTTATAGATACTCCATATATGTGGTTTGGTATACGCATGCTTTTTTTTTCTCACAAAACCGCCCAGCGATCTAATAACAATGTAGGATGAATAAATAATATAAATGGTTTGCTTTTTTGTTTTTCCATTAAGTATACGCCACTGACCTACTCACCTCGTATATTCCAAAGCGGGTCGTAGAGTATGTAAGCTGTCTAGTCAGGGAAGCACTGAGACCATTGTATAAAGCGAGTACCCCATGCTTGGAAACGATTTGTCCAGTCAACCTTATCACTGACACTTTCCCTTCTTGCTGAGTTTGCATTTGCACCTGTAACAAAAGTTCACAAAAGCGGTTAAAAATCTATTGGCTGTTCTTCGTCTTCTTCAAGTTACAGTCAGCTGGCTGGTTGGCAGCAACATGTGGCATCGCTGCCTCCACTCCCCTCGACCCTGGTATGCCCTCTTCAGCGCCACGTATGTGTTGGCCCGTACATCCTACATCACTGGCTGCAGATTTTCTTTTATCTGGCGCCCAGGTCGGTTGACGCATTCTATGGTTCCTCCTATGATGCAGCTTACGAAGTTCTCGTGTCTAAGGCGCCCATTCCACATACGTACAACGTCAATGAAAATTATGAAATTGAAGGACATTTCAATTTCTCATTGATGGGGGCCATTCCATATGTTTTTCAAAAATTGACAATTTTCAATTGAAGCGTATGCGCCAAATTTTTGAAATTTGTTTCTTGAAATTGTATTTGTTTTCTTCGTCGCCTTATTATTTAATCCTTATTATAATTTTTATACAGAAATGCTTTCTTTTTAGAGAAATCAATTAAAATAGTTGTACTTGTCATATCACATGACGCCATTTTTTAATTTTAGATTGTTTCATTGTTTGTGATTTTACTCTATAATCAATTGATCATTGATCAATTTTAACAATGGCATAGAGTAAAATTGAAATACCCTTCAATTTCGTAATTTTCATTGACGTTGTACGTATATGGAATGGGCACCGTAGCAAATGTCCGACCCAGCGAGCTCTTCTTGTATATATAGACAGAGTATTGCTTTTGCTTATTCTGGTTATTATTATTTTTTTTAAGGACTTTGTATGGACCCAGGCCTACTTATAGCGGCTCATTGGTCCCTTGCCCAATGCCAACGACCCAATGGATTTTGTATTGTTTCTGTAACAATTTTTGGAAAACTGGTAAACGTTCTCGATGTCAACCTACACGGGGTACAAGCGGTAATGGACAAGCTCACCATTAACGCAATGAAAAAGGCGAAGGCATGACTTAACCAAGTACAGATACGAGTCGCTTATTCGGGTTAGAACCTCCTCATGGGTAACAAGGGCTTGCCAAGGTAGCCTATTCGTAGCATTTGACGATAGCACCACATCTGAAATGCTTCAAGTTTTTTTTAGCTGTTGCTCACTATGACACCATGTTTCACGTCCGTACAGTGCAATGTTCCAAACCAGACAGTTAAACATTCGTTTCCTTAGTCCAAGGCTTATGTTGTTCAACTCAAGGCTGTTAGAACATGAAAACAACGTTCGGGAATGAGGAACCAGTAGAATCCGGGCTGATGGGCCGTGGTCGAAGTGAAAGTGAACTTCCAAACGTTTCGTTAACATCTGCGGTCGACATCTTCAGTGGAACTGCGTAGACTTCTAAGATGATGAAGATGTCGACCGCAGATGTTAACGAAACGTTTGGAAGTTCACTTTCACTTCGACCACGGCCCATCAGCCCGGATTCTACTGGTTCCTCATTCGACTCCGGCCGTGAAAGCCTTTGCAGTTATAACGTTCGGGAAACCTGCATGATGAATGACGAGAATGCCACTACCTGTAAGAGTGGACAGAAAGGCCTAAAATTCGCCCATATGAAAAATATAGACTATTTTCTTTCTTTTTTATATATTTATAACAATTCCACAAAATTGCAGACAGGGATAATATAAGTAGAAACAAAATGTGATGACTCAAAATTGGACAGATGCCCCAGCCCACACGTCTCTGTAATGGATTTCAGTGCTTGCCAATTCTGAAATGTTCATTTCATATAGGCTAGTTGCAGTATTGTAATCACAGAGCTTCCGGTAAATATTATCAATGACATCGTGTTATCAGTGCTCCATAACTATCAGATGACAGAACGCAACATCACTATGTTATCTTTTATTTAATTAACATATACAGACCAACTCATGAAAAGAAGCATCAGCATATACTTCACATATCAAGCATATCCGAACACACAAAAAATCTGGATTTGGCGGAATTCGAACCTACGATCTATGCATCGTCTTAAGCGAAGCCCGGCATAGATTTTTCTAGATTCCCTAATTTCGGTTACAACGAGGGGGTCGCCCCTTCAATTTACGTCAGTTTATATGTTATATACCATTATATGCTACAATATATTATCAAGCACATATACTTGTGGGACTGGAACCGGTGTTACAACTAAATGGTTCGAAGTGGCGGGTATTCTAGAACAAACTGCGACAGTATGTAAAGACCTATGTCCTACGATCAAAGTCTCAGGAGTTGTTGACCTTACTCGTTACTCCTTCAGGCGAATCAGTCCGCCTGCTAACATATGTTGCACTCAGGCAGCTTCTTAAGCCGACACTCAACGCAAATAAGGCATCGATTAATTTTATATCTTCCCACACGAAATCGATTGTCCATTGGCTGTTGTATCACGGATGTTTTGACGCAAAAGGTTCATAAAGGCTACAAATATTGGAGAACACCTGCCGGAAATCCCAGGGTCACCACGAATGGTATGCTTTAGGAAAAATGCCACCTCCACCACCCCTAATCACTTGACTTAATGAGGCGCGATCAGCCCAGGGGGATTTTTGGCCGCTCTGACAACTCCCTTCCATCTTTGTCGATCCTCAGCAGCCGCTGTCCAAACTGCTGCCTCGACGCCAACTCGATGGAGGTCCTCCTGGAACTGTTCCACCCATCTTCACCTAGGTCTTCTTCCAAGGGGAATTGCTTCCTACACGGCTTTTGGGGGTCTAATCAAGTAAACTAAAATGCTTCCAAGGCGGATGGCTTCATAGATAGACGGAACGGGTTCGGTCCGCCTAGGCCTACGTGGTCATAATAGCACTAAGAAAAAAGCAGTGGGTAAAAAAGCAACGGATACTACAAGAGGAGGAAAAGAAGAGCGAAATTTTACTAAGGTCAGACAATGTCAATAATTAGGATGACATGAAAATAACCAATTACATGACATCAAAATGAGGTTAGGAATATGAAGGTGGATTACCTTGAGCAAATCCAAAGGATGTGTGCAGCAAGCAGCACCAGCAGACGCCAGACCACCAAAGTACCACTTTGAAAGCTTCTTGTCTGCCATTTTCTGTTGAGGAAGCTAATTTTACTTCAATTAACCTAAACCAAAATGAGTATCATTATTTGTCATCAAAACATTTAAATCCGTTGTGAAATTTTCGGAGCTTAATCACAATATTCACAACTTTTCAGCACATGTTATGTTGATCAACCTGATTACAGCGTTCTTTGCGCATGCGCAATCAATTATTGTTAGGTTGGTACCTTTGACGTACATTTGTTTTGTATTTTTAGCGTCGTTGTCCAGATAACGCGTTATTTTATTTCATTCTTTTAATAATTGTTAATTGGAGCGCCTTTTTCCACTGTTCCCGTAATTAATGCTGCCTTCTATGTATCCTAGAGATGCGGACAACATTAATGCGATCCGCAACAGGCAAATTGACACATTGAAGGCCTTCAATGACAAGTAAGTGGAGTATCCTTTGTCGATATAAATTAGTTGGACTACTAAATAAATTAGTTAAAAAAATACATGCGGAAGCCCCTACTAGGTAGTAAAAATGTAGTTACCATCATGAGCATAAAAATCATACGATGGTGCTATTTAATGTTTTTGGGTTTCCTCTTTGTTCGAAGTAGGCTATCAAATCTGTGGTCACATGGAGTATCAAAATAAAGGGCTTGAAACCCCGTAGTCTATATGTAGCCTGATGACCTTAAAGGGTTCCTCGCGTATTAAAAATGCAAAGCCTAACGATCGATCTACAGAGCAGCCATAAGCGCGATGTTGTGGGGCAGGCCAATCCATGGGCCAATCAATGCCCGAAGCGGGTTGTAGTCCCATTGAATAAGATGATTATCTTATCTTTTGTGTAAGGCAGGCCCTACAAATATTGGTCCATGATCCATCAGGGCGGCGTCCATAAAAAAATGCATTTACGTTGTTAACATATTAGTTCAGATTGTAATTAACGTCCTCATTAGTAAAAGAAACATGAAGCAATCGTTCAAACCCTTTGTATTGAAATGATGTCAAAGATATTGCAAATTATGAGAGAGTTATAAAAAACCATATGGAGTGTGAATGTTAAAATCTTCCGTTTATTTCAGGGTGATCACGATACAGGACAATGTAGACTACCGCATAGATTTTGTGACCCCGGCAGGGCCCCTCAGCCTAAACGTACACTTACCCGTAGAATTTCCAAACGAAAAGCCCATGCTGACGGTCAATCAACCAATTATTCATCCTTGGGTTACAAATGGAAGAGACGTCACTAACTCGCCCGGACTTCTCAATTTTACCATTCACTCCGACTTGGGCAGAGTCACTAATGCTGTTATTCGGGAGTGGCAGATCCGGCCTCCACAAATGGTGTTTTCCTCTTCTTCAACAGGTACATTTTTCTTCTGTCGTTGGCTCGCTTTTTCCTTGGGCATTGACTTAAAAGTGGACCTTACATAGTGCCAAGCCTCCGTGTTTAAACTTGCTATGATATGAAAAAGAGATTATAGTGGCTTCCGAACCACTTGCTTCAGCCTCTCACATGAATAATTATCTTTAATTAGAGATTGCCGCAAGTCGAATACCTATAAGAAGCACAGTGTTTTCACAAGCTATAGCCTATGGCCAGGTACATTTTACAGCCCCGGCTTTATGCAAATACAAATATTATATTTATAGAGCCGGATTCGCCTCTAAATATGTTCTTAAACAGGCGGTATCCAACAGTATCACTGCTAATGGCAACTTTTCAAATAAACGGTGTGCAAGTATTGGGAAAGAGTCTGTAGACTTGTTCAGACGACACCTACACACATCAAATCTTCCGGACGAACCTGTAACATGTGAGTCCACAGTGCTCCTAGTTAGCAGGCCTGGACTCAACTTCATGGCGCTATTAAAAATATACTGGCCATAAGGTGCCGATTCCATTGACCGGCTAGGGCTATTTCCAAAAACAGTGACGTGGTAGCAGACATTCAAGACTTAGGTTGCGTTTCCACCGACCTCGCATTGCAGAATTGACGGAAATGTTTATTTTCCTCTATGCCACAGTTGAAATTGATCAATGATCATACAGTAAAATCACAAACAAACAAACTAAAATTAAAAAATGGCGTCATGTGATATGTTAAGTACAAACATTTTAATAGATTTCTATAAAAAGAAAAATTCTAATTTCCGTCAATGTCATTTGCATTCTGCAATGCGAGATCGGTGGAAACGCAACCTAAGTCTTGAATGTCTGCTACCACGTGACTGTTTTTGGAAATAGCCCTAGCCGGTCAATGGAATGGGCGCCTAAACAGTGAGCACTCCAGACACTTTTAACCGGGGTCTGCAATGAGCAAGATGTGGGCTGACTGTAATAATGCGGATAGCTTGCAGAAATGCTCCTCTACATTTTGGTAAATGACATGTGGCCTTCGCTTGCACCAATTGGCAACAGTTCTTAAACTCCTTCATAGGGTTTTCCGCACCAGCAGTTTTTGTAAAATTAAATTCTATATTTTGGCCAATCTACGTGCGTGACGAGTCCTCGTCACCTCTGAATCAATCATGTGACTTTACTATGTTCCCCAAGTGGTTCGGAATCCACTATAATCAGGAGGCCACCCTGTCAGTCAACTCCCCTTCTGCCCGAGGTGAAGGGGTCTGTCCTTAGGGTGCCTCAAGTTAATAAACAGACTCACTCCTCCCGCCTGGCGGTTGGTTAAAGCAGAAATGCTGAATGCAGGCGTTAGAAAAAAAAATGGCCAATCTGTGCTAAAAAGAGGCAAACATACTGTATACATATATCAAAATGATAATAAAAATTTCTTCTGGTTATTCTGATATTTTTGACAGCTTTATGATTGATATTTCATGAGATATTTGATGTTTACACTTATAAGGCTTTTCCCCCTCCGATTGCCTTTAAACATTGGCAGCCACTTTGATTGCAGAAACAATAGCAACGACGTCTAACGTAACGCCACAGAGCGAAGAGTTCCCCTCCCTGTCCTCCCTCCCTGCCGACACTCTACAGGGCATCGGCAACAATAATGATCTACTGGAAGAGTTCGTGACGACACTACCTCACTGGCGCTGCTGGGACCAGGCTGTGCAAAACAAAATCGAGGAAATTGAGCAGATCGCAAGGGAGAACCTCGGCAAGGAGGCTGATCTTGCAGAGCTTAAGAAACAGGTACAGCATGCCAACACTTAAAAGCTAATTAAGGGGCAATGGGAGTGCCCCTACAGGCAGTGGCGGAACTACTATGGTGCAAAACTGCGGGCCCCTGGTGCAATCCCCAGACTTACATAATATACTGTATGTATCTTCTTCAAACGCCATAAAAATATTTAAACATTTTTAAAAAAATTAAAATTAATGCAGCATTTGAATTTGAATTTTGGCGGCTTGGCGCGCATCTATATAACTTACTAGTAACATTAAAAGGTTAGATTAGGTTTAACATTAAAAGATGAAATATTTTGGATTTTCTAGGCTTAGAATAAATACTTTTGTGTTGGCTAATCTTTGGGCCATTTCTACCATCACTATTTTCTAGAGGCCCATCCATATGCCATATCTTGCACCGGGGCCCACGAATTTTAGTTACGCCACTGCCTGCCCACAGGAAATATCAATTGTAGAGGATGCCATAATATCCATTGAATTATCAGAAATAATTCTCTTCATTTCGATATTTATGGCGGCATGTAGCCTTCACTAACACCAAATGGCCACTGTTCTTAAGGCGCCCATTCCATTGACCGGCTAGGGCTATTTCCAAAAACAGTGACGTGGTAGCAGACATTCAAGACTTAGGTTGCGTTTCCACCGATCTCGCATTGCAGAATGCAAATGACATTGACGGAAATTAGAATTTTTCTTTTTATAGAAATCTATTAAAATGTTTGTACTTAACATATCCCATGACGCCATTTTTTAATTTTAGTTTGTTTGTTTGTGATTTTACTGTATGATCATTGATCAATTTTAACTATGGCATGGAGGAAAATAAACATTTCAGTCAATTCTGCAATGCGAGGTCGGTGGAAACGCCACCTAAGTTTTGAATGTCTGCTACCACGTCACCGTTTTTGGAAATAGCCCTAGCCGGTCAATGGAATGGGCACCTAAACTCCTTCCTCAGGACTACCATACCAATCGTTGTTTGTAAAAGTCACATTCAATACTTGTGGCCAATTTGTGGTTGAAAGAGATATCTTATATGAACATGCTCAGAAACATTTATTCTGTTTCTTCTGATATTTTCTGGCACCTCAACGATTGGTATCCACGAATGAGATTAATTTTTACACTTATACGGTTTTCCCCCCTCCAATTGCAGTTGAGGAGCAAACGGATGGGGGGGGGGGGGGGAACGGGTGTAGAAAACCAAATTTGTAGTACTTGTCGTGAACCTTCATAAACCTTGCCCTATGCCGTCTATCTTAAGCAGTCCTGCTTATGGGTAATTGGTTGGTGCATGTTTGTGATCAAGCACAAGCTGTGATAACAACGTTCAAAGACCAATCGCGGGAGTATACGAGAGGTGAGATGTACGAGCCGCGCCAAGTTGCAAGAACCGGCGCGAAAGTGGCGTGGCACGAGAAAATATTCCTCTTACATAGCCGCTATTGTGTTGTATTGTTTGGTTCAGGTATCAGAAACGGTGAGCCAGGCGCAAGTTGTGAAAGCAACTTTCGAGGACAAATCGCGCGAGTATGCGAGACTTAGTGAGGTATACGAGCCGCTCAATATCCGCTCCAAGTTACAAGAGTCGGCGCGAGAAAGTGACGTGGTTGCAGAAGATATAGCTGAGAGATTTTTGGCGGGAGATATTGATGTCGACCAGTTCTTACTTGACTACGTCGAGATGCGGAAGGTTAGTAGGTATGCGACTCTCTTTATTAATTTCATAATTTTTCGTAATCATTAATTTTTTTTAATCATTCTGCTTTGAATGCCTCATCTATTGAAGAGTGGCGATCATCGTGGCAATCGTAATTTACACGTACTTCGGACTCCCCAAAAGGATGTCAAGTAGAGTATTCATTTGGAGTATTGACTGTACTTAGTCATGAGGACTGTACTAGGGAATTTAAATACAGTGGTTTCCCGTTGCCTTCTGCATCCTTATACTTAGACTCTTCATTGAGTTCGGGTTCGGTTCCTTCGGGGCCCAACCCCAGGAGAAAGGAATGCCCTCGTAGTGGTGGCAACAATTCACATAGTCATCCATATCTGGTTCGCTATTCGGCACCATTTATGTCTTATGGTTTAGGAATTAGTGGGGGACCTTGGAATTTATTTGTTAGTTGGTAATCCATATAAATAATAAATAACTATATATTTCTGTTAAATTATACAATACAAGTAATCTACAAGTAATTGACAAGAAAGTATAAAGTAAAATCGTCAAAATCAGGTAGCCTAGTTCTGTCATTGTCATTGTGCTAGTGCCTCAGTGACAGTGTAGAAAGCTTTCTCTAGGAGATGGTCTCTAAGCAATTTAGGGAAGTTAGAAGCATTTCTCGCCGCTCTCAGTTCAATCGGGAGTTTTCTAAGGTAGGCGAAACCCTGTAGTATAGGATCCAGTCGCTTACACTTGGCTGTGTATGGCGCTGGCCTTACAAGGTGTCCCCGTTTTGTTTAAATTTCCCCCACACCTCAGGCTTTAAGATATGTAAAATGCATCTAAATATGTACAGACTTGGGATTGTCATGATTTTTAATGATTTGAAGTGAGAGCGAAAACTGTCAGGTCAGATCGGGTCCCAGTTTTAGCATGTAGCGCACTCCCCTCTTTTGGAGCCTGAGTACAGTGACCATGTTCCCTACGGAGGTCCCTCCCCAGGCCAATATGCCGTAGTTTATATGGCTCATTACAAGTGAGTGGTAGGCCTGGAGAGTAACCTCCGGAGGACATACAGAGCTAAGGCGCCTGACTACAAAGAGGCCACTATTTAGTTTTTTTAATAGCTCAGCCACGTGTTTGTTCCAGTTTAAGTCCTTGTCAGTCGCACGCGAACATCAGCCTCTCGTTTTCATTACTTTCAAGTAGTGAGTTGACATAGAGTAGATAGCAAAGTGGTCCCATAACGGAGCCTTGCCCTATGCCTATGTTGTTTGTAGCTACTTCTGATTGGTAATCCTCTGTCAGATCTTCCACTTCTGGATTTTGCTCTAGGATGATCTGGGATACTTTAGACTTTAGAGCTCTGTATAGGAGAGATGGGACATGAGCTCTTGTCAAGGATATTTTTTGTTATGTTGCCACCTGCCATTTGACCAATCAGAACTCACCTTGTAACCACGGCGCGATTTGTTATTGTATGGAAGCTACCAAGCAAGGCCTTCTTTGATGGATCTAAGACGTGTAATTATTATTGATTTATTTTGTTTTCAGGTGAGCCAACTGCGGAAGACGAAAGAAGAGAAATTGGGAAAACAGCTGAAAGAGCTTCAAAAAGCTGGATATTAGCTATTGTCACTGTTTTATTTCAATTTTTTTTAATTAACTTATCTAATTTAACTTAAATCATTTCATACTAAAAATGACGCAATGTGGTAAATAATACCATTTGAGGAAGCAACATGTGTTGTCAGTTTCCCTACCATGATATGGGGGGCCGTTCCTAGACTTCTATATAAGAGAGATGGGACATTTGAGCTTGCCAAAAATATTTTTTTTTAATCCTGTGGCCAATAGCTGGTCATTGGAGACGTGACAAGAGGCCCCAGCAATTTAAAAATAGAAGCGAATGCCCCATCTCTACTATGGTCCCACTGAAGTGGCTTAGGTAGGAGCATCCAGCCCGAGGGGACTTTTGGCCGCTGCATCTGCACCACGTTATTTCGGACGATCTTCCGCCGCTAGATTTTAGTCTCGAGTGCCAGTGGCGTGCACATCTACTAGTACCTGGTCCATCCTTCTGAGCCTTGGCCTACCGGGCAGCCTGGGGTGGCTGAAGGTGTCTTCCAAAACCAGCCAGTCCAGGTTTCTCTTAAGATTTGCGTTAGGTAAGGATAAAATAATTAATATTGTTATTAAGCAGACCTTTTTACATATAATAAATCATAAATCATATATTATAAATCACATTCTAGCCAAGTTGTTAAAATTCTTCGGTTAATGCTACACACGCAGATCATGCGGCAATCAACACAGCGCAGGGTTCTCTGTACGTATACAGGACTACAAAATTATTACAATTTTCGATAACTTTTTTCAGCCTAGCAGCCAGCGTTAAAGGATTAAACTTCCAAACGTTTGCCCTAACAGTGGTGCCTAATAGGCCATGAGAAATATATCGCTAATTCGGAAGAAAAGGACACAACTCTTAAATCTATCAATTTACAGAAATTGAAATTAAAAGTTTTTTTAAATAATAAATTAGGTTCCCGCCAAATAGAAAACGACATAACTGCCCTCGCACGGAAAATATACCCACTACATTAACGCAAAAAAAAAAAAAACTTGACTTTTTGTTGTTTCATTACTAAGCCAACCTAGGTGTTAGGGCTGTAAAGCCCTCTCTTACACTAAACTAGGTTGACCCGGGACCGCCTGCTTTACATGCCCTCCGAAGCATGACCAGAAAATGTATGTGATATGTGTAGTGTGATAACTCGAACCAACAACCTTTCGGGTGAAAGTCGGAGTCTGTACAACTACACTACAGGACTCGACCAAAATAGATTTAAAAAAAATATTTTAGCGTTATTAAGTCGTAATCGACAATGTTTGAGGTTTTTTTCTTCTGAAGTAGCGATACAGTAGCCGTTGTCCTTCTGTGTAAATCTCAGATTAATTAATAGAATGCACCATACGATATGGTAGACAAGGCGAAAACTGTTAACATAATTATAAACAGTAAAAACATAAGATGAGAGAGTGCGGCACTTTGTTTACTACAGCTAATATAGGATTTTATTTAGAGTGAATTTACAAATTATGGAATTTATTTAAGATAGGTACTTCAAACTAGAAAATGTCTGTTTCGATGCCTTCATTTGTCCGTTTTTTTTTTTAAATCAATTTTCACATGGTACCGATTGCAGAGCCAAAAAAGGTCAAATCCTATAGAAAAAAATTTCCCTCTACATTTTGGTGTGGAACTGTCACTAACACCAAATGGATACAGTTTTGTTATTCCTTCAACCTGACAACCTCCGTCCGTTATTTTTTACATGTCAATCGGCCGATCTGTGCTAGTGACGGCCACAAACCGGCATATATAAACGTAGAGGAACCCCTCTTGAATGGGATGTGACATTTTTATAGCTCTACAATAGATATTTCTGGTGACATTTGAATTATTACACAAGTAAGACTTTTCGGTTTCGGACTTTCTTTTGAACAGCAAATCGGAGTACCCCCACTTTTGCGTTTTGGTACAAAGTAGTTTGTAACCCTTTTCACCACATTTTCGTAACTTGACGTTTCACATTGCGTCCATCTGGTTGCAACTTTTCCTTAGGCGCCCATTCCATTGACCGGCTAGGGCTATTTCCAAAAACGGTGACGTGGTAGCAGACATTCAAGACTTAGGTGGCGTTTCCATCGACCTCGCATTGCAGAATTGACGGAAATGTTTATTTTCCTCTATGCCATAGTTAAAATTGATCAATGATCATACAGTAAAATCAGAAACAAACTAAAATTAAAAAATGGCTTCATGGGATATGTTAATTACAAACATTTTAATAGATTTCTATAAAAAGAAAAATTCTAATTTCCGTCAATGTCATTTGCAATCTGCAATGCGAGGTCAGTGGAAACGGTACCTAAGTCTTGAATGTCTGCTACCACGTCACTGTTGTTGGAAATAGCCCTAGCCGGTCAATGGAATGGGCGCCTTAGCTCAGGTACCTACCTGAGCTAAGGTAGCTGTGACAGCCCCTAGGGACCTAGACTGATTTAGCTTTTGCCCGAGTTATCATTCGTCCCCGTAGCGTAGCCACTCAATAACCCTCTCACAAACCATCTCTTATCATATATTCTAACCGGTTTCTATGGCACTCTATCATGTACACGGTTATAATGTTATATACGGTGTCAACGGAGATTGTAGGCGCAAAATGCTCATTATTCACACACAGATTGCTGCATGCCACGAGATTGTAACAAGAAGCACTGTGTTTCCACAAGCTATTTGACTCGTATCTGTACTTGGTTAAGTCTTACTCGAACATGCTTTCCAATTCATCAATTAGTAGATGGAGGAAATGAGTAATTTAATGGTAAATAATTTTTCAATGGCTAAATTTCGGATATCTTGGGGGGGGGGGGGTGTTCACCTGACGTCACTGGAGGTGAGGTAAATTCTAGATAGGTCAGACCAATACATTACCACACAGTAATAATTGCTGGGCACGGAATGCATTTCAGCGTGCATTTTCATTTTCTATCATTTTTATCAAAATTCTCAATCAATTTATCAAAAACTCAATTTAACACCTAAAACATGCCTGAAAGTAGAAATCATCGATAGAAAAGTTTCGCAGAAAAATTATTTTTTAGTCATTTTTCATTAAAATTTAGTTATTTTTTTTTACCCCCAGAAGCAAACTATCAAGGGGCAAGCGACCCCCCGCATTTTGTCAATATTAATAACGACTACAATATATGTGAATTTATAGGAAATCGTTGGAGCCGTTTTTGAGAAATAATTTTTTTAGACGTTTTTTTGGAATAAAACTCCCCCGAATTGAGTTAGCCCAAAATGAAAAAAATTCTGAGGTATGATTTTTGTGAACCTACATGCCAAATTTCATCAAAACCGACCGAGTAGTTTGCCCGGAAATCGATAAACAGACATTTCGTAAAAACCACTTTTTGGGTTCCTGGGACCTCAAAACGTGTATATCCGCTGAAATCTCGGAATCAAAAATTTCAACCATCACAAAGCTTTCCTTATATTACGTATAAATTGGAAAGCAACAATACAAATATTGTCCGAAATCCATGGAATCAATGGGCCACTTTAAGTAGGCCTAGGGTCATAAAGAGTCCTTCAGGACATTGTTATTATTTCGATGGTTTTTTCTAATATTCTATATATAGGAGGTATAGAATATTCGCTTCCCGCCAGAAATATATTTTTGAATTTCATTTATGACCAGACATTGAAAAGACGAGGCAGGTTGCATCTCTCTTATATTAGGCGGCGTTTCCATTGACCTCGCATTGCAGAATGCACATGACGTTGACGTGGTCTGTTACCACGTCAACGTCATGTGCATTCTGCAAAGCGAGGTCAGTGGAAACCCCGCCTAACTCTAGTTTTCTCCTGTCTACTGAACATGTCGGTCAGAGACGAAGTGTCGGGTGTAAATACTCTATTTCGACCACGACTCACCAGCCCGAATATATATTCTACCGCCATATGGTTATATTCTGTTGCATAACCCATTGAGTGTTAAGGCACAGATTTTTAAATATTTTGCAAAAATGAGGCCTGGGTATTTTTTAATAAATTCCTCGCGTCACAGCCGAAAAGGTATGAAACATTCGTAAAAAACGCAATATTTAGCATTCGCAGAAACTTTGCATTTTCGTACCTGAAATATTCCTCTAGAAATACACGTCAATGTGCATTAAGGCCCGGCCCAGCACACGCACCAACCCATGTGTGGCAGTTCTGTAAAGCACACTATCGAATGAGTTGCCGCACATTCGACCCAGTACACGGCTAACCCAGTCAGTTGTGATCCATGCGTGGCATCGTTTGTTTCACGCACAGATTTCGTGGGTGTTGGTTCCATTCCTCTGGAACAGCCATCCCCAAACTATGGCTGACATCACGAATACTGGGTTCAATATGCGGTACTCGATCCATCCCATGGTCTGGGTAGTGCATGGGTTGGGTGTGTGCTGCGCGTGTGCTGGGCAGATTTTACAGCTTAGTCGTTATGCAGTTATTTCTAAGTCCATTTTCATATGTTAGCGGCATTGGAGTCAGGAATTAATTATTTTCGTCATAAATACCGGGGCATCGTTTGTGTACAAATTATTAGGAAATCAATTAATCCAGCAATAAACATAACACAACTTGATTATTATTAGGGGTGCTCATTTACTTTGGTAGAGTGGAAAGTCAGGGAAAATCGAAATAAAAAATTAAATTAATAAACAAAACTATTTTATGCTTATTTATTCGCCTACTTCAATTTATATTTTTCTTGATTTTTTTTTTCCACTTTATCACAGATAAGAGAGTACCACTCTTTATTAAAAACGAAACAGGGTAAAATTTAGCCTTAGATCAATATAAGGGTCGGTATTCCTAAAGAAATTTACGTAAAATTTGGAACACGAGAACACCCAATAGCAAGTTTAGTTTATGTCCGTGCAACCAACTAGTACCGTCGGCTCAGACCTTTTGTGAAATTTTCAGAATACTCAATAGAATGCACTTTACCATATGATGGGTAGGTACTCACTGTGTTTGGTTTACCCTAAGGGAAAGTAAGAAACTGAATGAATAAAGACTTTTTTTGTTCTATTACTAAGCCAACCTAGCGGAGTTCTTACACTCAACTAGGATGGCCCGGGACCGGCTGCTTTACATGCACTCCGAAGCATGGCCAGAAAATGTAGGAAGTGTAGGACTCGGACCAACAACCTTTCGGGTGAAAGTCTACATGTCCTGATACTGAGGGAAAATAGAACTCCAGTTTTTCTACGTAGAAAAATAATGCCTTAAGGAAATGTCTTTCTCTACGTTTCCCACTTCTGCACTTGGGGAATCGAAAACGGCCATATTTGTTGTTTTGAATTGAATTTCGCTCTTTAATTTTATTTAATTTCAAAAATGAGCTCTGCGACAGAAATTAATAAAAAACAAGGAAACAAGTGGCAAGGGGTGGACTACAGCAGATGTTCATAAGTTATTAGCCAAAGGCAAAGAAACTTAAGGGATAAGTCAGATTAGGTTTTTCTATTTCTATGGTTGTCGGAGGTATCCTCACGCTGAGCTATTTCTCTATTTTTCCTTTTTCCCTTTTCTACCAACACAGTAGTGAATACCCCTATGGTAGGTAGGGCTCTATATTAGACTGGTATTGTCATCCGCCATTTTTTATCCATTTCAAGTATGGTGTATACCTATTTATTTTTAGAAATTTATCGTTATTTATTTAATATCATTTAAAAAATGTTCCACCAATTAGGGAAGTGTTTAATAAAAAATAATAATAAACCGTGTTTTCAATCTTTGTCTTTCTTAACTTTTTACTTCAATACTTACCATATAGGAATTTTAGGATAAAAAATGGCGGATGACAATACCCCGGTTTTTAGTGCCTTACCCTATGGTAGGGCTCTATATTAGACAGGTATTGTCATCCGCCATGTTGTATCCATTTAAGTCTGGTCTATAAGCAAAGCATTGGGTGTTCACCGATTTATTTTTAGAAATTTATCGTTATTTATTTGTTATTATTTTAAAAAAAAACAATTAGGGAAGTGTTTAATAAAAAAAAAATACTCTAAAGTGTTTTCGTTATTTTCAATCTTTTACTTTCTTACAATACTTACCATATGGGAATTATAGGATACATAATGGCGGATGACAATACCCGGGTATATAGTGCCATACCTATGGTAAACAAGGCGAAAACAGTAAACATATTTATGAATATTAAAAACATTAGAAGTTGTACATTGCACAGTTTATTACATACGGGGTAGTGTTTTCAAATGTTGGTTCGAACGATTTCACAAGATTCAATGTAAGTTGAACCCATCGCACGAGCTATTCTAGGTTTCAATATTGTCTTGGTACAGAAACATCACAGGGGCAAATGCTGGAGTTTCGTCAATGGGGGACAAAATGGAGCCATGAATGAAATTAGCCCCCTCCCCAAAGCTGAGGTAGTTCACTATAAACTGCAAACCATGGCAGTCTTACCCAGGGGTGTTTATACATTTTACATTCTGTCCCAGGTAGGGGCCCGCCCCCTCCACTATATATATAAATGATGGGCTGATAGTCCGTGGTCGATCTGAAAGCTCCGTTTCATCAACATTAGCAGTCAGCATCATCAGTGGCACTGCGTAAACTTCAAAGATTGTATCTTATATCTTGTATGTCAGTTGCTGCGGAGCCTCCGAGATATCTCTACGCAGTGCCACTGATGATGTCAACTTCAGATGTTGGCGAAACGTTTGGAAGTACGCTTTCAGATCGACCCGGACTCTACTGCTACATTATGTAACTCTGGCCGTGAGACTTTGCAATTATAAAATGATGGGCTATTTTAAGAGAAAGCTTTAGATTTCCTTTGATAATCTATAGTACTTTTCAACAGCCTATACACACGGCATATACAAGTGTATTTTCTCATTAAATGATCATATTTAACCCTGATCTATTACGACAACAAAATAACAATTTACCAAATATTTTACAATTTGCATCATGGGTACAGTAGATCGCCAATTATTTTCCGAATTTATTTCTGAATTTAAAAACAAATAAAGACGAAAATTTACTGAAAAAATAAAACACAAGTTCACAGTTTCGCACAATACTATTGATCTATCTGTGCGTAGTAGCATCCTTCAGCGAAGCAAATTATTAATGAAGTGGTTTTTTGGCGTCCTTTATCGGTGAAAGTATGCTCAAATCCAGTAAGAAACTAAAAATAAATACAAATAATAAATAAATAAATGATACCTAATTAATAATTACCCGAATTTTCGATTATCTGACTGGGATTCGGCTAATTGTAGAAGTGCTGTATTTATAGTATTCAAGCAATTTTTGAAACATCTGAGTTCATTAATTTTATTTATAATTTAACATAAACAAGAGTTATAGCAATCATTTACATAGGTTTCCAAAAGCTCCGAAACAAACTTGATATGTCCCACATTACGTAATTCAATACAGAAGCGCATCACTAACTATTTTAGTGTGCAAGTGTTACGCAAACAAATGATATATATATGCGATATAGCTTTCGTATTATCTTTAGTAAAATGACTGTTGCCCGCGTAACACCTGCACAGTATGAATCAGTCAACTCACCGTGATTTTTTCTGCTGCGACGTATGGTTCAACTTAGTCTAGTTGACTAAGTACTTACATGACAGCAACATTACTTAGCCCTCATGTCAAATAATTTACACTAAATACAAGAAAACTAAGCCCTTTGCATGGCCCATTAACAATGTATGACCAGTCAATCATGATAATTTTAATAGTTGATAAGCCTGTGTATGGACCCGCGTAGAGGATCTTCATATTCTTACACAGAACCCCACACAGGGCAACACAACTTAGCCCTCAAGTCTAAGAAATTGCACTAAAAACAAGAAAACTTAGCCCTTTGCATGGCCCCACCAATGAGAACCCAACCTTCTTACAAAGCACGGTCAGTTCATACTTTCATTTTTTTTGTTGTTGTTGTTGACAAGCCTCTGTATTGACCAACGTAGAGGATCTTTAGGTTCATACACGGAACCCCGCACAAGGCAACACAACGTAGCCTTCATGTCAAAGAAATTACACTAGATACAAGAAAACTGAGCCCACTGCATGGCCCCAGCACGGAGGACCCATTCTTCTTACAATGGCATGATCAGTGCATATGATCATTTTGTTAGTTGACAAGCCTCTATATGGACCAGCGCAGAGGATCTTATTGTTCTTCCACTGAAACCAGCAGCGCCAAACTATCCAAACAAATTCATAGCTCTTTTGTACAAGCTTACTTTTACAATCTGAAAAAAATAAATACATTAAACAATAAAAATAATATTAATATTGCATGTTCTAGAGGCAGGGATAATTTAATAGGGGGATTCATAAAACGAATGATGCTTATTCTCTAGGTAGTTGGAGCATCCGATAAAATGTTAAAACACTACCCATATGTAAACAATGCGCAAACATGTCTTCTAATGTTTCCACTACTTACTAAATATGCTTATGCCATTGGTCATTTTATCATATCTTATCGATACTCTACTTGCAGCTGTAGTATGAATTAATTTAAATTAATAAATATGCAATACTGATATTGGCATGAAGTGTCCGCCGATGGTAGTGGTACGCCTCTGGATGGCTTTACCTACTTTGGACCTGGTGTGGTGAACCTGCTGACGACCGCTGACAAGGAGAGCCTAGTTGCAACTGCAAAGGCTTTCACGGCCGGAGTCAAATGAAGAACCAGTAGAATCCGGGCTGATGGGCCGTAGTCGAATTGGAAGTGAACTGCCAAACGTTTCGTCAACATCTGCGGTCGACATCTTCAGTGGCGCTGCGTAGACTTCGAAGGTTGTACCTCGGTGGCTCCGTAACGAGTGACTGGGCAGGGGGCTGCGCACTGACCTTTCTACCTGGACGTTGTTGTTGTAGTGTTGAGAAGTTCACTTTCAATTCGACCAGAGCCTAGTTGGTTAGCGTTGTACAGCGGGGAGTCAGGCAGGGAAGGACAACATCAGTCCCGGAGGGCCACGCCAATCCGAAGGGCGGAGATCCTGGCCTGTACCTGTTGTGTCGAATACAACGACAACCCTGTCTTCTCCTTTGTACAGGGTAAGTTCCTTTTACGACAAGGCAAATGTTATATGGTACCTCAGATTCACCCTGACCTCTGAATCTGAGGAATCATACGACTCAGCAACGTATACAGTCTGAAAAATCAGCGGTCAGTATCTCCTTGCTGTCTCTCGGAATGTGTCGCTGTTAGGTCTTCCCCGTCTTATAGCAGGACTGGGCACTCGGGTAGATGTTCAGAGATGTTCTGCGTTCATTTCGCCTCGTTAGACAGAAGTAAATACTACTTTTTATAAACATGTATGATTTTACATTTAAATAGGCACTTACCCTTATTAGGGAAGGGTACGCTAATCATACTCTATCTCAATTTTAGGTTTCTTTGGCTCGAAACCGTAATCCTCGTCTTCTGAAGGGATATTCATCGTCGGAGGCGACTGAGACTCTTCTTCCACTTTCGTTATATACGCGCTTCTGCAAAATTACACAACCATCAAATAAAACTATGGGTATCAATAATCAATGACATTCTTTAGAGCAGGGGTTCCCAAACTGTGGTCCATGGACCACCGGTGGCCCACGGACCACCGGTGGCCCACAGACATATATCAGGTGGTCCACGGACCAAAGTAAGAAATTATAAGAAAATAAATCAGAGCGAGATATTGGTAATTTGAAGTAAAATACAGTAAGTCTTGGCACTGAACTATAAAATCCTAAACATTTAATCCAATATCAGTATGTAACTGTATGCACAAATCATCCTACAATAGAATTTGACGATTTTCCTATGGTGGCCCATGGAAAATCATAAAAATAATCTAGTGGTCCACCGACAATAAACTTTGGGAACCCCTGCTTTAGAGTGTACGTCCCGTAGGAAATAGGTACCCCAAAATCAGGCGGGCAATGCCGCGTGATTTCACTCAACAAATCCTTATAATAAATTAAGAGCGTCGTTGAAATCTATAGGAAGCCGCAAGCAAATATGATTGTATGAGCATGATGTTATCACAAAGCAGTCTAAGAAAATTAAGAATCTCGTCACGTTAGAATTCAAATGTCTTCAATTTAGTTGTCAAATGTTGACTTTTTAAGAAAATAGAACATACTTAATAAAATGATACGTGTTTTTTTTAAATTTAAATAAATATTTGCAATTATACTCGCCATTATCCCACGCTCCGCCACTGGCCGCGCTATGATATATATATTTCTTAAATTTACTAGTATAACGTAGAACATACCCATAATCATAATTGGCGCTCTGAACAATAACTGAGGTCTGGGTTGGACTGGGCGACCGCTCACCATAGACAACATTCGGATCGTACCTGAACAACAACAAAACAATCACACATTTATTAAACTACACAATTAAATTAGGGAAAATAATGAAGTTCTGTTTACGGCTGGGGGCAAGTTTGAAATGGTATGGCGGTCAATGGATTGAATCACGTGCAATAAAAATACTTATAATTTACTTCTACCGTTCTGAGGCCATGTCGGACTTTCACTTTTGTAAGTAAGGGCTATCCTCGACTCGTATCTGCACTTGGTTAAGTCATGCCTTCGCCTGTTTCATTGCGTCAATGGTAAGCTTGCCTCAGTATGTCCATTGTCGCTTGTAGCCGGTGTTGGTTGACATCGAGAGCGTATACCAGTTTGCCAATGGCCAAAAATTCATACGGAAACAATACAAATAATATCCGAAATCCATGGGGTCATTGGCATTAGACAAGGGACCTATAGACCAGTGATTGTTATGTCTTTTAATCAAGTAATACTCATACTTGTACTCATACAAGTTATCTGGCTGCCTACTTTTAATTATCATTCTCCTTCTTGTAATGGCTCTTCCAGCGAAAAGTGACGATCATCATGGCAATTGTAGTTATGATGAGTATACTAAAGAATTGTAGTGCAGTGCTTTCCCGTTGCATCCTTATGCCGATGACTCCTACTTCAAGAACGGATACAGAGATGGAGGGTTTCCCTTCCTGTGCGCAATACAACCTAAGCCAGCTTCAGCAATACAATATCGCGGGATGAACAGAAGCGCTGCATCCTTTGCTGCTAGAGCAAGAAGAGGCCACATTACTACCAATGAATACTTGCACCGTTTCCATCTAATCGAATCTCCAGTATGCCGTGCATGTGGTCTAGCTAATGAAACACCGGAGCACATACTCCAGCAGTGCTCGGCCCCATGTACACAACTGGGCAAACTACGCGATCAGGTTGGTCACAGGGAGGGCGGACATCAAAAGATCCTGTGCACGCCGAGCATGTGGACACTAGCATCAAGGGCATTTCTGAGACATCAGGCAGTCGGCATCACCTGAGCTGGAAGCCCTGTACTAAGAAGTAAGCCTACAGACAATTTAATGAATATATTCGATTACCTCTGATTGTTTTCAATGACGTACTCGTATTCCCTCGATCCTCCCTGTAGGATGAAGCTTGTGGCCTGGCCATTGGTAACAACAATATGCTGCGGGTCCAAAACAACGCGGGAGTTGCCTTTACTGCCGCTTGTAGTGTATATCATCCCTGCAACAGCAATACAAGGCTAATTGAGTACATTGACACCAAACATAGTACAATAGATAGGATAGGTATCCAACCTTAACAGTTTACCTATAGTCAAGTTTAGGGATGGTAGAAATTATTATCCATAAAAATCTATAACTTAATAATGTACAATAGACACTTGTAGAAGCTATAGTCAAGTTTAGAATACAATACAATATATATTTCCGTTAAATTATACAAGTAAAGTATAAGATAAAATCGTCAGAATATCGTCAAAATCAGGTAGTTCTGTCATTGTCGTTGTGCTAGTGCCTCAGTGACAGTGTAGAAAGCTTTCTCTAAGAGATGGTTTCTAAGCAATTTAGGGAAGTTAGAAGCATTTCTCGCCGCTCTCAGTT
The DNA here is from genome assembly GCA_963971405.1 of Psococerastis gibbosa. Lineage (NCBI taxonomy): Eukaryota > Metazoa > Arthropoda > Insecta > Psocodea > Psocidae > Psococerastis > Psococerastis gibbosa. The sequence continues at coordinate 3,384,698 of OZ020490.1, read as the reverse complement.
CAATCGGGAGTTTTCAAAGGTAGGCGAAACCTTGTAGTATAGGATCCAGTCGCTCACACTTGATGGGTGTGGCACTGGCCTTACAAGGTCTCCCCGCTGCCTCGTGTTGTAGGTGTAAGTGTCCCCATTTTGTTTAAATGTCCCCCACACCTCAGGCGTTAAGATATGTAAAATGCATCTAAATATGTACAGACTTGGGGCTGTCATGATTTTTAATGATTTGAAGTGAGAGCGAAAACTGTCAGGTCAGGTCGGGTCCGAGTTTTAGCATGTAGCGCACTCCCCTCTTTTGGAGCCTGAGTACAGCGTCCATGTTCCCTACGGAGGTCCCTCTCCAGGCCAATATGCCGTACTTTATATGGCTCATTACAAGTGAGTGGTAGGCCTGGAGAGTAACCTCCGGAGGACACACAGAGCTGAGGCGCCTGACTACAAAGAGGCCACTATTTAGTTTTTTTAATAGCTCAGCCACGTGTTTGTTCCAGTTTAAGTCCTTGTTTAGTTTAGGGATGGTAGAAATTATTATCCATTAATATCCATTACTTAGGTGCCCATTCCATTGACCGGCTAGGGCTATTTCCAACAACGGTGACGTGGTAGCAGACAATCAAGACTTAGGTGGCGTTTCCACCGACCTCGCATTGCAGAATTGACGGAAATGTTTATTTTCCTCTATGCCATAGTTAAAATTGATCAATGATCATACAGTAAAATCACAAACAAACAAACTAAAATTAAAAAATGGCGTCATGGGATATGTTAAGTACAAACATTTTAATAAATTTCTATAAAAAGAAAAATTCTAATTTCCGTCAATGTCATTTGCATTCTGCAATGCGAGGTCGGTGGAGACGCAACCTAAGTCTTGAATGTCTGCTACCACGTCACTGTTTTTGGAAATAGCCCTGGCCGGTCAATGGAATGGGCGCCTTAGACCATGTGGGAGCTTGTTAAAAAGCCTAGAACCAAGTTGGGAGGGTCCCTTCAGTGAGCCTGACGGGTCCCAAATGAATGTCACCCCTTCTCCGTGTGTAATAATGGTCAACATCAATTTCTAAACCCCAGTCCCTCCTTCCTGACATAAATTAACAATGGTATTATATTTAACTTACCAGTATTTCTAGGTGAGCCTGGCGCGGACTGGCTGGCCTCCACGTCCAAGTGCACGGCCGGTGACGTCACCGTCGTGTCGGGATACTGGTGAGACGGTGACGACGGGGCGCTTCTGGAACACACCCCAACTCATCAAGGCCAACACATCACAAATGTGCCCGATAAAAAGCAACAAACGATAAGAACAATACAATAAAGTTCTTTTCCTCAAAAAAGCATGATTACATTACTGCTTAATAAGCCTTAACAAGGATGATATCGTCACTCTAAAGTCAGAAGGGCGTACCATTAATTGGTAATTGTATTTTTTTAAGGACTTTTTAATGGACCCAGGCCTACGTATGACCCATCGGTCCCTTGTCCAATGCTTGTCCAATGATTTCGGACATTATTTGTATTGTTTCCGTATGCATTTTTGGCCAATGGCAAACTGGTATACGTTCTCGATGTCAACCTACACCGGCTACAAGCAATAATGGACAAGCTGAGACAAGCTTACCAGTGACGCAATGAAGTACAGATACAAGTCAGTGCGTACCATAGAAAACGAAATTTCGAAATAATAGCGTTTAAAGAGGCTATTGCTCGCAACTTAGAGTCAGATACGCTCTCCAAATCGAAAATTTCAGCCTTATATTTCACGATTGATAATTTTTAATTTTAATGTTTAATGATGACTTTGTTGAAAGCCTCTACAGGCAGGGCAATTAGGAAAAGGAAGACATACAAAAATGGACGAGACGGATTTATTGCAGTGGTTAGCATCATACCACCCCGTCAAGGTGGAAACTAAGGATCGAATCCCGTTTCATCCATGTTTTCTAATTCATAGGCTTGGCACTATTTAAGTTCCAAAGTTGAACCCATATCTAAGCGAAAATCGTGCGAACAAATTCAAGGGGGTACTAACAAGGTAGATAAAAGAACAAGACAAAATGTCATGCCTTTGTTTAAAAACAAGAAGAAAAACAGCCTTAAGCAATTATTGTTAGATATTATTAAGATTTAAGATTATTGATAAGATAAGTCTATACTGCACCGATTTTTAATACAATAGCGTAAATAATAAATAATAAATGTTAACACAATGCACAATGCAGTCAAGAACTTAACAGAATCCAAAAAAAGTTCAAAGTGCTTCCCTATTCAAAAAACTCTTGGATGTTGTACAATGTCTTGAATAAAGATACACCTCAAATTCCTTCTGAACTCTGCTAAGTTCTTGGCTGTCTTTATTAATTTAGGCAGTTTGTTAGTGTAATAATAAAAATAATCACTTCACTTTTCTCCTTGTCCAGTGGCCCCGGACAAAGTGCAATATATTGAAAAAAAACTTAATAGGCTACATATAATTATCACGCTTAAGCTTCCGCTTATCGAGCAATCTTAGTGCAGTCGCACTGCAAGATATATTTTAATAAATAATAAATTATAATAAAACATAATAATAATAATAATAAAGTCTTTAATGAAAAAAAAATGTAGATACAGAGTAAAGAGGGAAACATATTCTTATTCGCAAGGTGACACCCACCATCGTAGGTGACAACTCACTGTTATCCGAACAGCCATGTTTCTTACTTACGACGGCGGTGAGAGTCACCAAGTGTTCCACGATCGTTTGTAAAGTCTCCGTAAGGAATACTGCACGGCACGGCCATGCATTGCAACACAGCTGTGCCGTTTTAAGCGATGATGGGAACCGCCCTTAACCTTAATAAGCAACTTATCCGAACTATAAAATTAGCCAGATATACCTTGTTTGGGACAGGGACCTGGGAAACAGGGCGATGAGGGAATATCCAGTTTAATAATACCGTTGTAGTGATCTAATAACTAACTTAAAAATACAATTAAGTCTAATGCCCAATTAACAATTAAATAAATAAATAAAAACATGAAGATAAGAACAGTTCAAATATAGGGAGGAGGGGGGGGGGGGGTAGAGACACGCACCCACCTTATATTTACCACAAAAATAAATGAACGCGGCTAGTCTTTGTGAGATTATTATCTTGAATGCATTTAGAATGTTGCAAGACCTAATATTTCGATGCTACTGATAAGTCGGGGATTCCAATGACCTCGTTTTGCAGAATGCACATGACATTGACGTGGTAGCAGACATCATTAATTAGTCTTTAATGTCTGCTACCACGTCAATGTCATGTGCATTCTGCAAAACGAGGTCAATGGAATCCCCTCCTAATGGTGGATTAGACCAGTAGGTTTTACAAGGAGGAATCGAGAGCGTTTCAAATTGAACGGACGAACAAGGATTCCTCCACTTTGACAATGAAAAACTTAACATGGCGGTTTGACAGTGGGCAACAGCATGTGCGGGTCTTTGCCCCAATAGTGGGACAAATACCCGCATTTGCAGACGTTTTTGGAGGAGGTCTTGATCATCAGCCCCCGTCTTTCTTCTTGGCTGGCTGACCCAAGAGGTGTGTAAAGGTCTTAACTAGTGGTAGAGTAAGATTGACAGATTAACGACACTTGATGTAGGTGGGCGTGTCTACAAAGTACGGTCTTTCCTTTCTTTTATTTCTTTCCAACATGATTGGCAGGTAGGTTTTCCCATGCTAAATAGAATCTGGCTAGTACAGAGCCGTTGGCCTTGAGTTGGAGAAGGATAAAACATAAACAAAACAAAGAGGGCAGAATCCAATGGAATCTACTTACCATGGAAAAACCTATACCTTAAGGCGGTTCCCATCATCGCTTGAAAAGTTTCGGTAAGGAATATTGAACAGCACCAACATTCATAGCTGGTGATGCCATCCAGTATTCCTTAATGATACATTTCAAGCGATTGTGAGACTAAGTCTATTTTCTAAATATAATATAACTAAAGAAACAGCCATTCAACAAACGAAATGAACATTTTATTATTGAAACTAACATAAACACGGCTAAACTGTTTACAGGAAAAAGGGTTATTGGAAATTATCATGCGGCAAAACCTTTAGGGGCTACAGCGCGTTAAGATATAGTAATAATGCAATGAATTTGAAGTTGACCCATTATGCATTAAGCAGTGCAACAGCCAAAATTTACGACTCTAAATTCTCACTGTAAGTTGATTTTGATACACTGCTAAATGTTTGTCTCTGCCCAGGCCATTTTACTGTCAATAGATCAAGATAGGGCTTACCCTACTGGGCGCGAAAAATATATTGGTGAAGCATAAAGCGTCATAAAAAATCCCCATGTGAGCTACTTATTGCGTAGGCCCGCTAAATCAGGATAACTACGTTGTAAAACAGGTTCAGGAAGGTTCGAAAAATCACTATAACCTATCAAAATGTGTTCTTTTTGCCTAAAATCAATTAAATGTGACACGAGGTAATATTTATTTGAATTTAGGCAAGAAGAAAGCATTTTCATTGGTTTTAGTGATTTCTACAAAACATCGATCTCGTTTCAGTCGGCCTAGCAGGGTGCTCCCAGCGGTTTTTTTCAGGAATTCCTATGCTTTCAAATGTGAGATATTCTTGTGCTCAAGAGACTTAAGCTCTATCTTAACACGCTATACTGCCCAATACTTCACGGTTCTCCGGTACTCGAAAACTTCAAAACTGATTTCAAACATTTCAAATTACCTGGACGAAACGGCGCCAAATGGAGCACGGAAACACGGGACGCCACGTTGCCGACGTCGTCTAAACGCTTGTTCAACGAGTTTCTGCTCCGACTGAGGGTCGATACGCCAGAACGAGCCCTTGCCTGGCTCCTCCTGCGACCGAGGTACCTTGATAAAGTAGCGATTCAAAGACAGGTTATGTCTTATTGAATTCTGAAAACAAACACATCCAGATTAGCTTCTGCTCAGACTAAGGTTCAATCCACCAGAATAAGCCTTTCCCTGGATCCTCCTGCGACCGAGGTACCTTATAAATTAGCGATTCAAAACCAGGTTGTCTTATTAATTTCTCAAAACAAAACAAATTAGGATTAGCTACACGAACCTTTTTTTAAGACTCCAGGCACCTGCTTGCGGGTCCCTTACTTAGATATTCAATTATTAGCGCATTCTGGATCATTATCTTCAATAATCCGCTCTAGTGGTCCGGGTGTGGTATGTGAGCCTACTCCACTCCCTCATGTCCCTCCACTTCTGGTTATGCAACACTTCTTATATTAATCCTACTCTTCTGAGATCGTCCTCAATCTGGTCCCTGTATCTCTTCCTTGGGATTCCTCATCCTCGCGTTCCCACTATTTCTTCCTACAGCCACTTCCTCGCTCCTGCCGTTATCAGGCGGCTAAGATGAGCATCCACAGCGTGAAGCGTGACGAGAGGTATGACCCGTGTACGCTTGTATGCACAATGTTGTGTTTGTAGCACATATACCTTTGGATTATCAGTAGACCTTTCGTCAACTTCTAGTAATTATTCATTTTTGAAGGACTTTTTATGGACCTACGCCTATTTATAGTGGCCCATAGGTCCCTTGTCCAATGCCAACGACCCCATGGATTTCGGACATTATTTGTATTGTTTCCGTATGCATTCTTTGCCATTAGCAAACTAGTATACGTTCTCAATGTCAACCTACACCGGTTACAAGCGATAATGGACAAGCTAAGACAAGCTTACCATGACGCTATGAAACAGGTGAAAGCATGACTTACAGACACGGGTCTTCCCCATCCTGTACTTCTCAATGACAAGATATACTGGATAACTGGATTTCTTGAATGATATAACGCAAGTCACTTACCTGCCAACCCTTGTCGGCGGTGCGGTAGTACGGGTAGTTTTTGGTTATGTACGAGTATATGCCACTGAGCGTGAGCTGGTTCTCGGGCGCAGATGCCACCGCTTGCACAATCAGCTGTGCATACGAAAATGGCGGCTTCGTCTCGTCCTTCATACCACCACCGCCGCCACCACTGCTGTGCTCGGACGGCCCAGCCCCGTTACTGCTGCCTCTGCTGGAACAAAACGATGTGAATTCGATCAAGACGATTTAATCTCAAATCAGAAGAACTTGACTTACTTGACTTAGGTTATCGCGTCCAGCCCGGGGGGACTTTTGGCCGCTGCGACTACACCACGCCACCTCGGACGATCCTCTGCCGCTCGCTTCCAGTCTCGGGTGCCGGTTGCGTGCACATCCTCGAGCACTTGGTCTCTCCATCTGAGCCTTGGCCTACCGGGCCGCCTAGGGTCTTCGAAAACCAGCTTCGGCGTCCTCTCCGCTTGCATACGGTGTACATGACCCAGCCATTGGATTCGACGCCCTTTTAGTTCTGATATTATGTTCGGGGAGTCGAATAGGGCATGTATTTTGGCATTGTGTCTGATCCTCCAGACACCGTTCTCCCATCTACCGCCGAAGATAATGCGAAGCATTTTGTTTTCGAAGACTCTTAATCTTTGGGCGTCCTTAATGGAAAGTGTCCAGGCCTCACCTCCGTACATTAGAACAGGCCGAATTAGGGTCTTGTAAATCAGAAGAAATCACTATAAATTATATCGACCAATAAAAAGAACAATACAATTAGTAACACTTACATCCAACAAGTCGAAGCCAAAGGCATCGAATAATTTGTTTCCTACGTTAAAACCGGTCGCATTTAGTAGAACGTTACTGCAGCCATTCGGTTTATTGTAACCAGGTTCGCCTCCATTTGGTAACGTGATGCTTTAGTTTACGTCCCTCTTGTTACTACTGTGGTAGCCCCTGCCTCAGACTAAGTAAAGGTATCATTGCCCCCATAACGTAGCCAAACAACAACCGGCTCACAAACTTGCCCACTACCACACTCTGATAACTTTCACAACCAATGACGTCATCATCCGGAAATAGCAGAGCCAATCATGGGCAAGGAATACTCCGCCTCCACCCCCCCCCCCCCCCCACCATGCCTCGTCGCTGTATAAATATCAGTGCACATCCCCCTACCTAAACAGTTGCTGCTTAGTCTCCGAGATACAATCATAATCTACGTAATGATGTCGATCGCAAACGAAACGTTTGGTAGTACGCTTTTAGATTGACCACGGCCTATCATCCCAGATTCTACTGGCCTATTGCATCATCCATCATATCACAATGACATGAATTAGATAAATGCTGCAACGAATGTCACTCTGCATGTATATACAGTATGCGTTTTTTGTTGACAATATGGTGGCGCTCCTCTTCACCCATTCTGTTGTCTCTCAATACAATTTATGGATTTTATTTTACCTGTACTTGTACTCCATCCTTTCAGGACTGCGATGGCTGAGGTGACTAGACGACTCGAGGTAGTCCCTGCAAACACCACAAAACACCCAATTTGTAAAAAAAAAAAAAAAAATAACAGACCCTTAGGATATCAAGTTGAAGGATTGCGGCCAATTGGTGTAAGTGACAATCACATATCTAATTCAAAATATTTCTCTTCTATTTCAGGCAACGCCCGTCTTTGGCTGGTTGGCCATTTGACACCGTGCCGCATAGTAGAGCTGGGCCAATCCCTCCAGTGTCGTAGTTCTACCTCAATGCCAATGCAGCTGAATAGGTGATCGGCATTTCCTTCCCCTTGAAAGCAAAGGGGGTATTCAAAATATAGAGAAACATTTCTTCTTTAAGGACTTCGATGGCATAGTGGTAGCTCGTTCGTACTTGTGGGAGTCTCTACACATCATGCGATCGGTGACCTGTCGTAACTCAACACAGGTATTACCTACAGAGACGACTGAAGAGGTTATTCGCATACATTCATTGAATTGTTCGCAAGCGAATAAGCCTTTTTAAAATAAAATAAAAATAAAAAAAACCTTATGACATCTCATTTACGACGGATTTTTTTTTTCATTATATTATGAGGAACACGTTTGTGTGTATGGAACGTTGATTAATAAGTTGCTATTTTATTTATGTTATTTACTACGTAAGTTTCAAAGACTTGATTTGAAAGAGGGCTTTTGATATATCACTACCAAACTAGTTATGAAGTCAATAATTGTGTTCGAAACATATTCCTCTACATCATATATGTCGAACATTCGTTGCCTAGACTATGGTGGCCCGCTACCGACTCACAAGAAATTTGTCAATAAGTATAAACCAACCGTAACGCCCCTGATTGACACTTAGGCGCACATTCCATTGACCGGCTAGGGCTATTTCCAAAACGGTGACGTGGTAGCAGACACTCAAGACTTAGGTAGCATCTCCACCGACCTCGCATTGCAGATTGCAAGTGACATTGATGGAAATGTTTATTTTTCTTTTTATAGAAATCTATTAAAATGTTTTTAATTAACATATCCCATGAAGCCATTTTTTAATTTTAGTTTGTTTGTTTGTGATTTTATTGTATGATCATTGATCAATTTTAACTATGGCATAGAGGAAAATAAACATTTCCGTCAATTCTGCAATGCGAGGTCGGTGGAAACGCCACCTAAGTCTTGAGTGTCTGCTACCACGTCACCGTTTTGGAAATAGCCCTAGCCGGTCAATGGAATGGGCACCTTATGAAATATTACCCGGGAGTCCGTAGCGGGCTGGCACCGCTTAAGGGCAATAGAAACACATCTTTACCTTTCATCCGAAGAAACAGTGACGTGGCTTGCGATAGTGAGGGTGCCGCCGTTGTTAACTTGGGCGGCATATGCCGCTGCGGCTGCTTGCAGGTCTGGAGGTACCTGACGTCTGCCACCTCCTCGCGGACTGGCAGGACATGAGTTGGCAGCGCTGTGCAAACAAAAAAAAACAACACGTTGTTAGTTAAACGGAACTATCTCAAAATTTGCAGTTTCGAGTAAACACCAAATACTGTTACAGCTATTACTATCACTATTCACTATCAGGCTGCTCGATGCGCCACGCCGAAGGCATGCGAATTACTTTTGTTTGGAGCGGGCAGTTACATATTAACAGTGGGGATAATTCTATATTAAGCAACGCAACATGTGGGTAATTTATTCAAAAATAAAACCAACCCGTTTAATTCGAATTCAGATTTTTTTTTTCCGTTTCATTCGACGGAAATTGTTTTCATACCAAACTCATAGTTCCATCTTTTTTAGTTACTTTTCTTACCCAGAAAAAGCAAATCATATCTTACCCGTCTAACAACTGCACTTACCACAATAGAGAATCAAGAAAAAATTGGATACGACGGGTCTCTTTCATGAGGTTCTTAGTGTAAATAAATAAATATTGACATTTTTTTTATTACTACGCCAACCTAGCGGAGTTAAGGCTATAAAGCCCCATCTTACACTCAACTGGGAAGACCCGAGACCACCTACTTTACATGCCCTCCGAAGCATGGCCAGAAAATGTAGCAAGTGTGGAACTCGAACCAACAACCTTTCGAGTGAAAGTCGGAGTCTACCACTACTCTACATGTCCTGACGCCTTCCTTTGCCGTACCCTAGCACTGATTCCCTCAGTGATACATTCTATGTAGGCGGGGTTTCTACCGACCTCTCATTGCAGAATGCACATACGTTGACGTGGTAGCAGATATCATTAATAAAGGCGGGGTTTCGACCAACGTCTCATTGCAGATTGCAAATGACATTGACGGAAATTTTTGTTTTACTCTATGCCATAGTTAAAATTGATCAATGATCATAGAGTAAAATCACAAACTAAAATTAAAAAATGGCGTCATGGGATATGTTAAGTACCATCATTTTAATAGATTTCTATAAAAAGAACAATTCAAATTTCCCTCAATGTCATTTGCATTCTGCAATGAGAGGTCGGTGGAAACCCCGCCTAAGTCTTGAATGTCTGCTACCACATCAACGTACAGTATGTGCATTCTGCAATGAGAGCTCGGTGGAAACCCCGCCTAAGATCAAACACCCAAGAGGCCCTCGGGTCTAGAAAAAATTACCTAATGGTGCCAGTGGGTGATGGGAAGGGGCTACCAGCGGTCTCCGAGTCTGGTATACTGATCTTGAGCGGTGGTAACGGTGCTCGCTTGACTGGTGTTTGAAGACGAAGATTAGGTCCGTGAGGATCCGATTCGTCTACAAGAGATTGAAACACGAGTCTGATGTTCGTGCTGGGAAACCTGAATGTACACCTGTAACCCAAAATTTCCAAGTGTGATAAAAATTGTGTATAAAATGAAAAGGGCAAGGTGTTTGTATGTAGGCTTGCACACACCACCTCAGTGCAGGTTGGAAGACCGAAGCTACGATGTCCAGATGACGTCATCAGTGACCTAAGCGACCTCGGTGCCCGTGACTGGCATCGAAGGACTTCAGACTGTGGGGATCGAATTGAGAAGTGCATTCATAATCAGTTACGAATCATTGGTAGAGAAAGGAAATTGCCTTTATTTTCACAGTGGGCGAGGGACTGTAATAGTTTGGATATGAAAAGGCATTGCAGTTAGTTTTCCGTCTCTCTACATTTTTGACAAGGGAGAAAGAAAGATCTCCGGGATGGCTTATTCTTTGCAGTAAATGAATATAAGCGGGCTGACAACCTACTACAAATAGGCATATAAGCTACTGCTACTGCTACTAATTGAGGACGAAGGCCGAATACACAAAGGAGATCTTTGCCACGACTGCATTGTTGTACTATCACTATAGTAAGCTAAACCCATGCGGGTTAGGTGGGCGTCCAGAGCGCATGCAATGAAGCGGCGATAAGTTGTGACTGAGATTAATCTTCGAGGTTCTCGTCAAGCTAATTACAATAATAATAAAGATTAAGATTGCCAGGTCAAGTGCGCAGAACTTACTGCACCTTTTCTGTTGTCAGGATAGTCTTGCCTGCTGGATTGTCCATTTATTCTTCGACTGTCGCAATTTTCTATTTTTTTTTTTTTATGTTGGATCCCGCAGACTGAGCCACATTTCCTTTGGCCACCTACATTTCCCATTACGTGCCACCGTTATCAGTTTTACATAGTTTATGGTTAAGTGCCATCTATTCTGTTTTATTATTATCACTGGCTAGTTAAGAATTTTCTTTTTTTTTAAGAAACGACGTAGTTGGCTTAAAAACAAAAGAGAAAATACACCGTCCCTAGGCAACCGGAAAAAAGAGTACAACAGCAGACAACATGTAGGCCTATCGTAGCCATGTGGCCGCAAAGCTGAACAAATGAACGGAAATTTTCAACAGAGAAGAACTTTACTGCAATTATGGCATCCTCTTTCATCATTTAGAACTTAAAATCGAAAAATCTACATAAATTTACATTTTTAACTGAAGTGTATTAACCTTAAAAATGTATGCAATGAAAAACAATGTGTCGTGTGATTTGATATCCATTGAATTTGGCCTCGCTGCTATTTGCCTATCTATCTACAAGGTCACTCATGTTTTGATTGTTTTATTTTCGAATCACATCAATAACAAAAGGCGTCATGGTTAAAACCGTTATCGAAAAACGCAATTGCATTCATTTTTCATAGTAAGAAAGATAAAATTTAGTAAAATATGTGAAAATAAAACACGTGGAATGGATAGTGTTAGAGCCCAAGGCCTTGCGGCTTTTTGTAAACATGACTGCAGACGGGATGTTTACACTTTACTTACGTTTTACCCAGCCGGTATGGCGAGGCTCCTTTTCTTTGAAAAACTCCGTCAACAAAAACTCCATTTTTCCCATTACACATCATGAAAAAGTTGGGATGCTCAAAATAAAGTTCAAGGTGTCTTCTGGAAATAAAACTCGAGTGGCCCATGTTTACATCGACCTCTCCGCGGGAGCTGTTCCGACCGATAGTTATTCGCTTCTGGCGGACCATATATTCGAATTCGCGGCCTTCCAACCGCGCGATCGGCACCCCCTTGTTGTCCGGATTCCATTGCACTTTACTAGGGCTGGCTGGGGCACTTTTAAGAGCCAAAAGAGCCCAGGCATCGCTCTCTTGTGTTCGAGCACCCGACATAACTTTACGCAAAATGGCGGCGGATGTTTACCCACAATGCAACGTGGGCGACATGGTCACGTGATGTTGGGCCAATCACAAGCTCACGTTGCAATATTTTCAAACTACTTCATTGTTTTGTTTTTACTTTCATTTCCGCTATCTTTATTACCTGACTATTATTATCATAAAATTATATTAAGCGTATAAATGCTCAATTTAAGCAAATTTGAACATATTACATGTTTGATTACAGCGCAATTGTAAATTTCCCATTTAAGAGATCTGAAAGGATTGATTTTAAGCTATAATTAGGCCTATTTTTAGCCAATTTATATGAAATCTTGACTAATTTGGGCTAATATTCCCTTAACTTTTTACAATTATGGCCCTAAATTTATAATTTGTATTAGAACTTATTAATTGATTAGCCTAGTCTACCTCATATCCCTCGTCAAAATTAGGCTACCTACGTACTGTAGGAGTGTAGGTACTTCGAACCCTTTTTGTAGGCAATGACTAGGCCTAGTGGCTAGGGCTATCTTAGCCGTGCAATTAAATTGTAGACCTATTTGTAATATATAATTATAAATTATAATATATATATATACGGTACCTAACCCCTCTGCTATCTCGCGGCTACCTGACAGTTGTACCCATAAATATAATATCAAAATTAATATGATAGATAAGATAGGTTGATAATAATGCAATAATATTATGTTTTTGCATGAAAAAAATTGTAAGCATTCAATAGTAAATGAATGTTGGAATTTTTAACTGTGGACTACAATAATAAGAGCCAAAATGCCAGTAAATATTGGTGACCGAAAATGACGTCACTACTAATACAACTACTACTGTCTCTAATCTTTGGTTGTTCCCTACCCGGCAGCTACTCCCCTGCATCACAAGTGACGTCACATTCGGAAGTCACGTGACCCCTTTTCTCACCATAACCCTTAAAGTTATTATTAAAGAAATTTTATTTTTTCCCTACTATAAATAACGTATCATGAGTAGAGGAAGAAGAACGCAATGATGCACAGTTAACAGCTTACTGTGGATCATTGCGTTCTTCTTCCTCTACTCATGATGTTCCCCAAGTTCCACGAAGTCACCAAGGAAACTCTCACAAGGATAAATAACGTATTATAGGAAAAATAGTAAGTGGTATAAACTCAGAGTAGCGAGGAGCTGCTTTAAAGGTGGGAGCGTAAGATACTCCGAAAGGTGTATGGACCCGTGCAAAATCAGGGAGGGAGGGAGGGACAGACAGAGAGTGGCTTATCCGTATATTTGACGAGCTCTAGACGATATACCGAGAATCTACGATAGTAGCCGAAATCAAGAGATCCCGCATCCGGAGGCTGGGGCACGTTGAACGAAGGCCAGAAAATAGCGCTACAAGAGCAGCCTTACACAAGGTGCTCCAAGGGAGAACACGAGTGGGACGGCCACGGATGCGATGGCTGGACGACGCCGAGGTGGATCTGGGACCCTTGGCGTCGATGACTGGCGAAGGAGAGTATAGGACCGCGCAGGCTGCCGCGATGTGACAGGGCATGAGTAAGTAAATACATACTAAAAATCTACTAATGCATTGAAATAGGTTTTTTCTAAAATTGTAAAGTAACCTAATATGAGCAAGCATCGTATTAAGAGGTCTAAGCCTAGCCTAGATGGCACTAAAGCAACAGGTAGGCATATTTAAATAAAATTTGTTTGATAAAGAGATTTTTTTGTAAAAGAAGGAGAGAGATACAATAACATACATGACAATATCAGTAGCCAAACATTCAATGGCAACAATTAGCACAGTCTTATTTAAAAGTTTCGATTGCCACAAATGCACGGAGACGCAAGTCAAGCCAATGTGGACTGATATAGTCTCAGCGGAAACTGAAAAGATTAAGGCCCAACCGGACCCCCTGTAGTAGGTTGCTTCCCCCGGGACCCCAACGCCACTCGTTTTTTCTACAAAGTTAAATTTCCCAATACACAATTCTGAATATTGTAGCCAACTGGTGCCTGCCGTGGCGGCCTCAAAGGGGGGAGGGCGGCCACCACCCGAGAAAAACCATTGAAGACTAGATAAAATGCACTTGCCCCGTAAAACCAATACAAATAGTTAAATCTTTACCATAGCATAGAACCGCTAAGAATTATTTCTGAGTCCGCCCTTGAATTGGTGTTGGTAACAGTAACATGTCTTGCATCAAAATGTTGTGAAATATTTCATCTAAGGCCTATGATATTTTTTTCTAGCTCTACAATGAATATTTACTGTGAAATTCGACTTGGCGTCCCTGAGGATGGGGCTCCGATTGAGCTATGGCTTTTTGGATTAACGGAGAAGGGAAAGTCTAAGGCCGATCAGGTCACTTACTGCGCTGAAGCGGCCTGGTGATATAAATTCCAACTACCAGCCAGCGGGCCTACTAATAAAATGAAATGAAAAACGTATTTATATTAGGCGAACTTTAGCCCCGAAGGGTTATTCTGCCAGTCCACCTATACTGTTTAGTATTAGCAATTAGGTTAATTTTGGTGTTTAATTTTTTTTTAAGGTTAAATCGAATACAAACAATTTAATGGATGTATCCGATTAACCTCTTCAATCACCTAACTAAGTCACCTAATAGGTACTTGTGTCGAGTTACGACGCGTCTCCGACCGCAAGATGTGTAGATACTCGCACAATTAAAAGCACGCTACCACCTTGCCAGAGAAGTCGCTAAACGTAAACATAAATGTAAACAAAATAGCACTATCCATTCTAAAATTATCTTGTTTACATTTCTGATCCCAGGTTAGATTAAAAATAATCACCGTTGTAGGCCCACTGGAGGGAAAGGCACCACTGCTCTACTATGCGGCGCAGCGTCTAACGGCCATCAACCAAGAAGGGGTGTTGGCTGAACTAACTCGTAAGTAATCTTACTGTATAGGCAACATGCCGTACACTTTTAGACCTCTATGAATCTCCGTGCAATGCAGTAAATTTAAAAGAAATTAGTTCATAGCACTATACCAAACATGCCGACAGTCATTTCATAATGTTAATCCATACTACCAAACTCCCATTTTATACAATTTAATGATAAAAAAAACAATAGTTGCCGAATTGCACTACCAGGAGACACTGCAAAAAAACTTCAATAAGATAATCATGATGAAGTTAAAAATAATAATAAGTTCGGACTGAAATAACAATTTTTTCAGGCTTACTAGGCTGCCTAAGTGCGTTATAATGTCCCACCATGTTCCACCACCAACGTTGTACACACTACAAAGTTTGCTGCAGTTTTTAACAGGCAGACTCTGTTGGTGTATTCAACTTGGTGTGGCCGCTGTCGTTTTGAAATCAAAACGTACTACACTTTGGGGCTAACGCGTTGTCTCTTCATAGTATCATCAGAAGCCTGATCATGGCGATTATAATACCGGTATTTATTTAATCCCCTGGTATTAAAAATGTAAACAAGATAATTTTATAATGGAAAGTGCTATTCAAAATTAGTTTGTTTACATTTTTAATACCAGGGGATTAAATAAATACCGGTATTACAATATAATCGCCATGATCAGGCTGCAGCAGCCTGATTGAGGCGATTATAATACCGGGGTTATATAAATACCCTATAATTATAAATGTAAACAAACAAATTTTGAATAGCACTTTCCATTATAAATCTATCTTGTTTACATTTTTAATACCAGGGGATTAAATAAATACCGGTATTATAATCGCCTCGATCAGGCTGCTGGTGTTGTAAAACTACTCTTAGTTGAGCCATACATCACAGTAAAAAAATCACGGCAAGTTGATTGAGGCATGACGTGAAAGTGTTACACGATCTACAGTCAACTAAGAATAATGATATATGCGAAAGCTCGCATCGCATATATAATTTGTAAGATGACTATTGTTCGCGTAACACTTGCACACTACGCCTCAGTCAACTTACCGTGATTTTTCTTCTGTGACGTATGGCTTAACTCAGCGCAGTTTGCAGTTAGCGGCAACCTCTCAATCACATATACAATAAAATTAATGAATTGTACCGTATAGAGGAAAGTCTATTGGAGCAGGATACTCAATTAATTTTTTGGTTACTAAGCCACCCAAGGAAAACAGTCAGGACTCAACTAGGAAGGCCCTGGACCGCCTGCTTTATATGCCCTCCGAAGAATGGCCCGAAGATGAACTCGATCCAACAACCTTTCGAGTGAAAGTCAGAATTCATACCACCTTTTGTAAAATATGGTTAATATTCACTGTAGTGAATGTTTTCGGATATTTCATCTTACGATAAGCGTTATAAATGAGAGATGGTGGTCAGCAACTAGCCCGTAAGTCATATTTTCCCCGTACTGGTATGGTACCCATTATGGTCGGAAGGATCGAGGCTCGCCGGAGAAAATGTCCCTTTTACATACGAACCTCGGCCTTCCGTATCATACAGTACTGTAGTTCAGTTCTCTACCAACAGAACTATGTTGGTGCCATGTAGGGATATTACTCTCGTTGTAAAAAATAAACAGCGGCCCAATAGCAAAAAAGTGTCCTCCTCCAATAGCAAAACCTATAGTAATAGACTTAGCTAGACCGCCAAAAGCCATAAGCTAAGAAATATCTTCCGCGTTACAAATTTGACTGGTTTTTGTTTGTTTTGTTTTAAAAAAAAGGTTAATTGCATACAAACAATTTAATGAATGTATCCGATTAACCTCTTCAATCTCATCACTAAGTAACCGTATAGGTACTTGTGTCGAGTTACGACACGTCTCCGATCGCAAGGTGTGTAGAGACTCGCACAAGTACAAGCATGCTACCACCTGGCCACCGAAGTAGCTTTGTTCCATTTCCGGGGGGCTTACCCATCCACCGTCTAAAAAATCACCGTATTGGCTTTGTTTGCCATGAAAATGCCTTCTGCTACAATACATAGCCATGGACTATCTAGATCACGGTAAGCTAAGAAATCTCATTCTCCGTAACAATTCGGCTGGCACACTGGTTCATTTCCGGAGGCTAACTCCACTAATCACCATAAAGATGGCTGCCTTGGAAATGTCTTCTGCTCCAACAGCTACAACTCATAGCCATAGACTATCTAGAGCCTAGGCTACTGAAAGCCATAAAACTTAAGAAATCTCTTTCGTCCAGCAATTTGGCTGGCACTCTGGTTCATTTCCCCACCACCGTCGAACCAATCACCATAGAGACGGTTGCCATGGTAATTATCTGCAGCCTGATCGAGGTGATTATAATACCGGGGTTAAATAAATACCCTAGGATTATAACTGTAAACAAACAAATTTTGAATAGCACTTTCCATTATAAAATTATCTTGTTTACATTTTTAATACCAGGGGATTAAATAAATACCGGTATTATAATCGCCTCGATCAGGCTGCTGCTAGACAAAGTACCGCGATTCACGTGCCTTTGGCGGTCTAATTGCAACCCCTACTGACGCCATTTTGGCTAAATGACTTTATCAACGTCAAAATTCAACAATGATTTTCAGGACATGACACGTCAAAATGGACCTCTTTCATGTAGAAAAAAAATGCTTGTCAACGAATCAAAATATTGGGTTTCGAAGTAATTTCTCCCTGACCACATGTACAGCCGGCATTTTGGATGTCTACGCGAAAGGGATTCATTATTAAAATACACTAAGAGAAAATCGGACGCCCCACTATTAGTCGTCTTGAGTACAAAATCACATTTCACAGGAGATATTAACAGTATAACCATCCATCAGATGTCATATTTTAGAAGAAATGTTCCTCTACATTTAGACGTGCCGTATGTGGCCGTCACCATCACTGTTTGGCCACAGTTATGTAAGTCATGGTATTTTCAGTATCCTCATTACTGTGAGCATTATTTTACTGGTCAGCGCGTCACCACAAAGGTGGGCATTGGCTAGTAAATATATCAGCATTACATTTATTTATTTTATTATTTTTTACTATGACTAAACGGTATTCGTGGCGACCACAGACTATCAAAATAATAAATAATGAGTTTTTTCCTATAACTAAGCCAACGAAGCAGATTTAGTGCTGTTAAGTCTTTTCATACACTTTAATTCGGACTACTTGCTTCATATGCTCCCCGAAGAGCCCGAAAATGTAGAGAGAAATTAGGGAGAAATTCAGAGTCCATACCTCTACATGTCCCTTCTAAGGTATACAAGGTATATAATTTTGTTGGTTGGCCCACAATCAATATCCCCGGTGATCTTAGGGTAAAAAAATGATGGTGAGATGACCGATTTCCTGTTAATGCAACATAAAACAATATTAGAGTTAATAGATCTTTACAAATGATACAACCTCTCGGAAGTAATGTTCACTTTACAGCAGATTAAACTGCATACAGTAATTAAAGTTTGCAACAACGATACAAATAACAACAAAAATAGTAGTGCGTAAATTCATTAAATAAACAGGTGTGATGCTTCAATCCGATGTACTGAACAAGAAACTGAAAAATTTAAGGCCGGCCCCACCTTCACTTGAAAAGTAACTTTAGGGAATACTGGACGGCACGGTCATACTACCATTGCATTGCAGTGCCGTGGCACGACAACCCAATGAGACCTGTGGACTCGTAGAGAATCCACTCTATTGACTCTATCAGCCCAGCATGACATTAGACACGATATGGTTGCCATTGGTTAGGGAAAAAGTGAAGTTCAAGTAGAATTTTCAAACTAGTCGAGTGGTTAGAGAGCTTGCATTTCAATCGGGAGAACGGTAGTTCGAATCCTCAAGGGGATCGGATTTACTTAATAATTCAGGGTAGAATACAAGAGAAATGAGTCAATCGACCAAAAACCTTCTCAGGATGAAGCCTGATGATGGGAACATTGATGAAGAACATTTCCTTTAGGGCATGCCATCTCAAACAATATTTCCTATGCAATTTTTTTTTTTTTTTTCACCCAAGTCCGATTTCATTTAAAACCTAAAACCACAGGACTCGCTTTTAATATTGCGGCAAGCAGGGTGGCAAACAGAACAAAATTTCTTTAAAATAGCAATCGTTGACGTCTGCGACACAGGGACCATTCTCGCAGTCACGATTTGCTGACTTCATTTCCATTGTAGCCATAGGGCTAACAGAAGATTTCTTGTCGATTTTGGAAGCTGGCGTGACACTGACCATAGGCGCATATTCCATCTACGTCAATAGTCAATAGTAAATGTGGAATTGACGTGGTAGCAGACATTTTTAGACTGTCTTTAATGTCTACTAAAACGTCAATACCACATTTACTATTGACGTAGGTGGAATAAGCGCCATATGAAAGTGCAAGGGTTTTCCCTGGACACGCCAAATCATAGAAATCTTCTGAAGTAGACTCGGCGGGCTTGCACCAACAATTCACCAAGCCCTATTCCTACAATGGAAAATCGCGACTGTGAGAACCGTCCTTGTGTACCAGTCGTGGCCCAATGCCCAAAGGCGATTTTTGCGCGAAGGTACTCAGTGGAGACAAAGCAGCTACAATGGTTCGGCTAATTCCAAAGAATGGGAGAAGTATCACACGGAGGCTGTCCGAGGTGAGACGCAGACACATCGGCGAGTTCGAACAACTAAAGCACACCTTAGATGCCTCTGAACGGAAAATTTCGGTTGATTGGTCGAAAGACGCGTCAATTGGCCAAAGTGGTTCGAAAATTCCATTCCCGGATGAATTTTCCATCTCTACTAAATGATAAAAATCTAACACAAGACTAAACATCTGGCAGCAGTTCCTAAAAACCGGCGTATGGAGTGTTGTATTCTACGAATGTGCCACCTGGACTAAGCAGATAAGGAACTGAAGCAGTTTGAAGCGTGTTACAGAAGGATGCTACGGATCACGGATCAAGGACCACGTTGTGAATGAATGAGTGCTAGAGGCTATTGAAGAAGAGAGATAGTCGCTACTGCATACAAAAAACAGAAGGGCGAAATGGGTAGGGCACTTGATTTGTTAAAGCAAGATAATCACACCATCATTAGAGGCACAGTGGACGGAACCAATAGAAGATTGCAGCCGAAGAAGGAATTCCTGGATGAACTGAAGCAAGTCGCAAGAGCTCAAACTTACCAAGAACCGAAGATGAAGGCGCAGGACCGAAAGAGCTGGAGGAGTAGGGGGAGATAGGGAGTAGCAGTTAACCAATCGTTGAGATTGTGACCACCTAAGGAGACTATATGGAAATCTAGCCTGTCTTCACGACAAAAATCGCCTGTAATACGCATCAGGCTTAAACGCTTCTTGTTACATAAAAATTGCACTTTAAGTTAATATGATGAGTGTTTCATCTATGTACAATTAATTTTCAATGTTTCAACATTACTGATAAATATTACCGATAAATAACATAAAATACAACCCTTCGGCAGTTCCCTTGAAGCAATAAAATAACTAAAATAACATAAAGAGCATTTATGACGGCTTGCTGAAGATTTGGGAAAAGGAAAAAAAAGTGTACCATAAGCTCACAATGTGATGCATATGTAAACTTAGACTTTGCCCACAATGATATCATATCAACAATTTTGCCATGCTGTCCAAAAAATGGCCATCAAGTAGTGGGATCATCCTTGAGGCAGAGATTTAAAAAATACTTTTTGAACAAGAGTTCCGGGCATTTTTGGCAAAATTAAAAAGTATATGAAACGCAGATAATGGTCACTTCTCGATAACCCAAAAATCAGTCAGTTTCTACTTCTTATTTAATTTAATACGAAAGTTAAAAAGAAAAAGAAGCCTTCCTTTACATTTCTATGCATAGCATGTGACCGTCCCTAACACCAGTTGGGCACAGTTTAGGAACTCCTTCGACTTGGGATCATCAGTGTCCGTTATTTTTTACAATTCAAATTCAGTAACTATGAATATTAGTATTATGTCCACCAAAATAAAAAGGAAAAACTTCTTCTATTTCATCGATATTTCTTGTAAAAAAAATTCCCCCTTCCAATTGGCTCTTAATGCCTTTCTTTCGTGTTGTTCGATATAAATTTACTGCTAAAACTATGATTTTTTTGTGAATTGCTCATCTTTTTAACTTTGCGGCTGTTGAAGGAGTTAATTAAGTTCGTCAAAAATATCGTACAATTCTACAATAGACAAAGGCAAACAGTTTTAGACGTTCCCTGGGCAGCTCGCCCGGTAACACCCGTTAGCATTATGCCAAACCACACTGGTGCACACCAAACACAATATCATATTACATACAAACATACAACGCGTAAGTCCCAAAGCTTTATGATTATTAAAAAAAAAAAAAACGCCAAAAATACCCGGGTCTCCTTCCCTAAAAAATGTTTTTAAATCTCTGCCTTAAGTTTTCCGAACACAAGCTAACACCTTTTCCCTCTCGTATCAAGCACACTCTTCAAAAACGTCCTCTTTCACTTTCGCCACATTCTGATTGACCCGGTCATTTTCGTGCTCTACGAAATCGTCAAAAACACTGGGCCACGCGTGCGAGTCGTCATACTGGCTAAGATCACCACCTAATTGGTCAGTCAGGTACAGGAACATGTCCCAGGTATCGCGGGGAATGCCCGACACGGGGTGCTTCGACAGGTATTCGAGCCATCGGTCGAGTATGGGTGATGGACGCAATGAGAAGACGATACGCCACAAGCATATTGCCATATCCGTCGGCAGAGTGCGCTGGCCGACGTCGTGATCGAGTCCAAATCTGCAAAATGAAAGAAGAAAAACAAATAAAAAACATATCCGGAATGTGAAGAGATGGAAACGTTGGTTAGGCATGACGTCATCGATTTCAACCCATAGCCGACTACAAGTGACAATGGACAAACTGAGACATGCTTACCATTGGCATTGTAACAGGCGTTAGAACAACCTTCACGTTCAAGTTCGTGAACTAGTTAAAACATTGAGTAAGATTGAGTAGTTCCATGTAGGAATACTTGACAGAAGAAAGGCCAAGGAAAGGACAAGAGGCAATGGGCAAACTGAGACATGCTTTCCATCGACATTGTAACAGGCGTTACGTTAGATTGACCTTCACGTTCAAGTTCGTGGATCAGTTAAAAAATTGAGTTAGATTGAGTAGTTCCATGTAGGACAGAACAGAATACGGGACAGAAGAAAGACCAGTCTTGCTAGGTGTGCGAGATAGCTGGCAGTCGTGCGTGAACTTAAGCTAGCAAGTAGCGCAATCAATAGACACTTACCTAAATGTGAATCTATACAAATCTTTAAATAAATCAGCATCACGCAGCAGTTCCTGCGCAACTTCGTTAAGTCGCACATTGAGGGTAGAAAGGGAGTCGGCGCGCATATCTCGCAGTCCTGTCGTGAACTCAGGTCTACTAAACTGGCACATACGCTCTGCGTTCAATCGCCAGGCAAGTACTAGGACCTGAAACACAAAACGTCATATTTTTACATACTACACAAGAGGCCTTCGGGCCGATGAGTGGCGTGGTCTGGCGAAGGACAGGATCAGTTGGCGTGGTGTTGTGAATGCGGCCAAAAGTCCCCCAGGGCTGACAGCACCAACTTAAGTCAAAAGTAAGTTACACATGAGGATTTTAATTTATCGAGCCCGTTCAAGTTAGGGTAGTTCTTACCGTAGATTGTAAGAATCGACATAGCTTGTGGAAAGACAGTGTTCCACGTAATCTCAGACCTGCAGCAACTTGTCAAAGTGAACCATCTAAAAACCGTGCAACCTGCTGCTATGGCGCCCATTCCATTGACCGGCTAGGGCTATTTCCAAAAACAATGACGTGGTAGCAGACATTCAAGACTTAGGTTGCATTTCCACTGATCTCGCATTGCAGAATGCAAATGACATTGACGGAAATTAGAATTTTTCTTTTTATAGAAATCTATTAAAATGTTTGTACTTAACATATCCCATGACGCCATTTTTTAATTTTAGTTTGTTTGTTTGTGATTTTACTGTATGATCATTGATCAATTTTAACTATGGCACAGAGGAAAATAAACATTTCCGTCAATTCTGCAATGCGAGGTCGGTGGAAACGCCACCTAAGTCTTGAATGTCTGCTACCACGTCACCGTTTTTGGAAATAGCCCTAGCCGGTCAATGGAATGGGCACCTATGTACACGATAGTAACTGACAAAAAACCTGTCAGAATGAGCGACAATTAGCAGGTCCCTATGAGAGTTGTTGAGGTTGTGAGACGGTCGTTGAGTTGCTACGATATGGGGACGAATGAGACTCGGATTAAAGCGAAGCAAAAACAGGAACTAGTCAAAGTGTTGACACAACTAGCTTAGCTAAGGTAACCAGTCAGTCTAAGGGCGTGCCGAGTCCTCGTCACCTCCGAATTAATCGTCTGACTTTACTATGTTTCCCTAGTGGTTCGGAATCCACAATAATCAGGAGGTTCATCCTGTCAGTCAACTCCCCATCTCCCCAAGGTGAATGAGTCTTTAGGGCGCCTCAAGTTAATAAGCAAGCTCACTCCACCCGCCAGGCTGACAGGGTTGCTTCAAGCAGAAATGCTGAAAACAGGCGTTGGAATACAAAAAACAAACAACTAGCTTAGCTAAGTAGAGGTCTAACAAGAGGGACACTCCCGGCAGAAGAACATCCTCGTTGAAAAACCGTGCCAGGATCGGGGGGAGTGGAGGCATCGAAGTCACATGTTCCTCCCAACCAGCCATCCGGCTGTAACTTGAAGAAGAAGATGAAAACAAGGCTTTATAGTCTGAATGAAGAACCAGTAGAATCCGGGCTGATGGGCCGTGGTCGAATTGAAAGTGAACTTCCAAACGTTTCGTCAACATCTGCGGTCGACATCTTCAGTGGCGCTGCGTAGACTTCGAAGGTTGTACCTCGGTGGCTCCGTAGCGAGTGGCTGGGTACTGGGTAGGGGGCTGCGCACTGGCCTTTATACCCGGACGTTGTTGTTGTGTTGAGAGCGAGGATTCGCTCGCTTTCAACACAACATGCCCCTCTGGGGAATTTCCATTACCTTGTTTTTCCCAATTGGCTGACGTCATCCTTTTCGTTGTTGTTTTGTTCAGCGCCGGATACCAGAGTTTGGTCACCTTTAAGCCTTCTTCCTTTCTGTTGAAATTGTGTTGGTGCTTGTATATTTCAATAGCTTCTCTGTGTAGTCTGAGGAAATATTGAGCAGCCCGTGACAAGACAGTCGCTTGTTTGTAGTGCACCGTGTGTCCAGATTGTGTTAGTACGTGCTCGACAATCGCGGCCTTCTCCGGTTGTAGACGGCGGCAGCTTCGTTTATGTTCTTCTATCCACGTATTTACGCTGCGTTTAGTCGTACCTATGTATACTTCTCCACAAGAGCAAGGAATTCGGTACACACCGGCTGATGTTAATGGGTCTCTCTGATCCTTGGCTGATCTTATCATGCATTGTAGCTGTTGCGTAGGCTTGAACACTGTTTTGATGTTATGACGTTCGAAAAGTTTCCCAATGCGATCCGTGACTTTCTTTATGTAGGGCAAACACACCATTCCTATGGGTTGGGGTCTGTCTGCAGCCGTAGTGATCTGTCTAGGATGGAGAGCTCGCTTGATTTCTTGAGGCGTATAACCGTTAGCTATCCAGGAGTTCAGATCGTAGTTGCTGGGGCTCGCAAATCCGATTAGCACGGTGGATGAGAGTTTTCAGCATCGCACGCTTCTGGCTCGGATGATGGTTGGAACTCTTGCTCAGGTATCTATCCGTATGCGTTGGTTTGCGGTATACCGTATGTCCCAATGAACTGTCTCTATTCTTCGTCCCCAAAACATCAAGGAAGGCCAACTGGTTCTTGTTTTCTTTTTCCATGGTGAACTGGATTCGCGGGTGAATTGAGTTGATGTGATCCAGGAATTTCGTCAGATTCTCCAGACCATGATTCCAAACAATAAAGGTGTCATCTACGTATCGGAACCAACATTTCGGTTTTGGGGCTGCTGAGTCTAACGCCGTTTTTTCAAAAGATTCCATGTAGAAGTTAGCAACCACCGGGCTAATGGGACTCCCCATTGTTGTGTTGAAAGCGAGCGAATCCTCGCTCTCAACACAACAACAACAACGTCCGGGTATGAAGGTCAGTGCGCAGCCCCCTACCCAGCCACTCGCTACGGAGCCACCGAGGTACAACCTTCGAAGTCTACGCAGCGCCACTGAAGATGTCGACCGCAGATGTTGACGAAACGTTTGGAAGTTCACTTTCAATTCGACCACGGCCCATCAGCCCGGATTCTACTGGTTCTTCATTTGACTCCGGCCGTGAAAGCCTTTGCAGTTACATTGCTTTATAGTCTTATTGTTCGCCTTTTGGTATGGTACTTCAATTCAATATCCCTTTTTTCTGAAGGGCTGTTCTCCTAAACTTCCTGCCATTGACAGTATCGTCTGTAAAACTTTTTAAACGTACCTTAAACTCTTCAGGAGATAGAGTCATATCGTTAAGTAGACGTTCCATGCCTTCGGCAAGAATAAGATCGTCGGCATCCTTGTACAAATCAAACAGTAGGTTCAATTTGTTGTCGGTCATTTCCTTCAGCTTGGCTTCGCTGCCCCTAGTTAATGGTTGGATGCGAGAGTACAATACTCGCAATGATCTGAAATAGTTTAAAAAAAATTGTTTTAAATGCCTGTAAAATTACTGAAGTAGTTATGTTCCCCTGATACCTCCCATGGCACATCCATAATGATAATAAAATTGAACAGATGATGCTCCCCCATAAGCTAAATCTGACCGATAGGGGTGAAACATAGGAGGAAATGGCAAAGGCGGTCAAAGGAAGGAAATGTGATGAATTTGTAGGGTTGCAACATAAAATATAATATTGGAAAATTTTATAATTTATTTATTTTTCTCAACATTATTAACATATCAACATATATTGTAGGCCCCCTTAACCTAATGGTGTGCGGGGTACCTACAAACTCTAGCTGACAAAATTTATTAATATAATAATCACAAAAGCACAAGCGCAATAACTAAGCAACAACAATACGTACTTATACCCATGCTGCAAAATTGGCAGCAGTGCCCACGGTACACTCAAATTTGACCCATATTATATCCTACAATAATGACTCACAGTAGTCAGTAATATGTTTCCTATTTGAAGCCCTGGCACCCCCGGTAGTTATTTTAAAAGCAAGTGACCAATTGCATAGGCAAGGTTGACTAAAGAATCGCAGACCCAAAAAATTCTCGACCTTCGGCCCCTGGCGATCTTACTAGCTTCCTTGATGTTCACAATGTTTGGCGCATGGCGAGAACCTCCCACTTAATATCAATTGCCGAATAAATTATTGACTGAGCTGCGGAAGCACATCTTACCAGCCTGGTTTGCAACCCCACAGCTTGGAAATATTTTCTTCGACAGTACGTTTCCCCCTACGTTTACCCGCTATCGGGAGTACTTAGCTTATGGCTAATTCTTATGGCTATTCTATTTTATTATCGTTGACACATTCAAATTCATTTAGAGCTGGATGAGGAGTGAAACTTTCATCTCTACTTTTCTATAAATTAATACCATAATTCAGACTTGGTCACATTTCCCTGTACGTTCGCCCGCTACCGGGAATACTTAGCTTATGGCTAGGCGCGATCTATTCTAATTTATAATCATTGACACATTCAAATTAGTTTAGGACTGGACGATGAGTTAAACATTCATCTCTACTTTTCTATAAAATAATACCATAATTCAGACTTGGTAACCTACTTGTCTCTGTGCAGACTACCGCCGGTGTCCGCCTGCAGTCCAGTTCTCGCGTTGCCATTACTCGTATGTTCTACAGCAGTTAAGCTATGACGGTGCTGACCAACTTTGCTCAGCACAATTGGTATATCCTTCGTTTCTGAAAAAAAATATACCAAAATAAATATTAAACAATCATACCAATGATATGCCATCCACACCACGCACTTGGATAAGATGAAGATGATGAGACTTAATAAATAAATAAATATTGACCTTTTGTTCTATTACGAAGCCAACCTAGCGGCTAAAGTCTTCTTTTACACTCAACTAGGAAGACCCGGGACCGCCTGTTTTGCATGCCCTCCGAAGCATGGCTAGAAAATATAGCAAGTGTGGGACTCGAACCAACAACCTTTCGTGTGAAAATCGAAGTCTGCACCACTACTCTACATATCCTGACATTGTTGGTCTTAATGTTGTCGAGAACGGGAAAAACTAGAGTTATATATATGGGAGAGGTGGGATATCTTTATTTATTTATACGTATATTTGTACAGGTACAGTTTACACCAGTTGCACCTATAAAAAAAAATAATAATAATAAAAAAAAGGAAAACATGAGAATAGAAGAGCGGTTATTTCATGCTATGTTCATTACAAACGCATAAAAACAAGCAGGCACAAAAAGAAAAATGAAAAATAAACTTTAAACTATACACTTGTAAGCCTTATTTTTAAAACTCAGAATTCACCATCAGCCTATTATGCGATTTAAAAGTTTTAAGAGATACATGGAAAAAAGGTAACTGCCGAAAATTGTTTGCCAAGTATTACTAATTTTAAAGTAATTGCTTACCTTCAGCTTCAACAAAAGTAATCGGGAAAGCAACTGGATCGGGCGTCGGGGCAGACTCTTTACAGGCCATACAGTTCCCCATAGCCTGCACAGCTCGGCGCTGCATTAAGACAATCCACCTGCTCTTTCTGCAACAATTTAAAATAACAAAATATAAGTAGTGCCGAGAGACCGACGTAGAAACCAAGATATAAGGCAAGAGATGAGAACCCGTGACGTACAAGAGAAACTTAGAGATAAGAGGCTGAACTGGTGGGGACAGACACGTACTACGTAGAGACGAAAACCACCTAGTCAAAAGAATAATGAACCGGGAGATACAAGCAAGAAGACCACCAGGGAGGCCGAAAGTTACACTTAGAAGAAAGATCGCCGGAGATATGACTAGTTTGGGGCTCTCCACCGAGGACGGACAGAATAGGAATGCGTGGAAACGCTGCTGTCGTGCCGCCGACCCTCTATGAGGATAAGGCGCGGTAAAAGTGAAAGTAAGTAAGTACAGAAAAATACAAGCGGCTCAGGAGAAATTCAGTAGAATAGCCTGACACAGGACAAGAAGGGGTTAGACATGAAGTGATTAGAAGAGAGTTCGGGTAGGAAGAACCATTGGTGGAGAAGAAGCGAGAAGAGACTGCAATGGTTCGAATACGTAAATTGAATGGATACAATACAGTATATTTATTTTTGTGGTGAGTAATTAGTAGTGGAGAGACAGGAAGGAGTGGAGGAGACTAACCCATCACATGCGGGCAACTACCAACGGTCCTACTAAGTTGAATCCACGAGAACAGAGCGTGTTTCAAACTGCGGCAACTTGGTAGTGTGCTCAGCGTTGGCAGAGGAACATGGTGGGCTGAGACTTTACCAGTCCGTCTAAGTGCGTGGCGAGTCCTGGCCACGCCCGAATAAATCGTGCGACTTTACTATGTTCCCCAAGTGGTTCGGAATCCACTATAATTAGGAGGTCCACCCTGTCAGTCAACTCCCCTTCTCCCCGAGGTGAAGGAGTCTGCCCTTAGGGTGTCTCAAGTTAATGAACAGACTCACTTCCCCCGCCAGGCTGGTTGCTTAAAGCAGATATGCTGAAAGCAGCCGTTAGAAAAAAAAAACACCCGGGCAATTGGAACTGATTGTTGTTGATTATGATGAATATAAATGCATGGAGGGATGTATCTGTACCAACCACGAGCTACATACTCTGTACATACCTAGTCGGTCATTATGTAATTGATCAAAGAACTTAAATTGTCAAACCTATTTCATATTCATGCGCACAATCTACAATAAAATGTAGAGGTCCATTTCTTCTACACTGTGAATCTGTGATATCTCATTTTAAACTAATCAATCAATATTGACTTTAACATCCACACATCTAACGCGTTTCCCCCTCCGGTTGTCTAGGTTTTGCAAAACGTTACAGTTGATGATGGTAGATAGATTAGCCATTCATGATTGTTGGCTACACGTATCATGCTGACCCCCTTATGACAGTCTTAGTAAGACTGTCATAACTCATAAGACTGTAGTATGATCTTGAAGTCGGGACCCAGGCTATAATTTGGGCCCATAGCCCCCACTGTATTACACAAGATCTTTACGAGGTGTTATTTTCATAGATCAATGCGTGGCATGTATAGCCGTGAAAACAATATCTTTCTTAATTCTTGCCAAGCGAAGATCACAAGACATGTTACGCAGGGCTTACGATTATCTGTGTACTTGGAAGAACGCATCACATGGAATCACAATATGAACTAACTAAACTCAGAAAGATTTGCAACTCTAACAAATAACTAATACACGGCATGTGCTTGTTTAGATACACAATCGTTGTTGACTATAAATTTTAACATGAATTGATTCTTACGCGACCGGCTCCAGGTCCCAGTATCGGTTATAACAACAACTAGTGTCTGTACTTACATAAATATGAACAGAATTCCTCAAGTTTTATCATCTCTTGCATTGTCTACTGAGGGATCTATTGGTTAGTTGACAGAAGACACTGAGATATTATACGTACACCAACATATGTTGCTGTCGTCACTTGAAAAAAGCAATTATAGGTAACATGCAATCGTTTAAAGATAACGGATACGGATTCTTTTAATTGATAACTTATGTTACCTTATTATTTTAAAAATTGAACACGAAAAACAACAATAATGTCTTCCATCTTGAAAATCTACTCTACATTTCACAGTTTAGCCAACTTAAGTACAAGAAAAGAAAAAAGCGGGCAATTTCCGTATTCTAATAAAATTCATGTAGGCCTATTAAATTTTTATCATTTCAAGTCATTCAAAAATCTACCTGCCTTTGCTTCCATTTTATCAAGACCTAAAAATGACTATCTCAATTGCACAACTTATTTACGGGTCATTTGTTTTCTAATTTATTAATATGCAAACTTAATATTAATCGAATAAAAGCGACCGCTGTAGGCCTGCACTTGGCATACATTTTACATTTATCTTATTAACGGCCTGAAGTGTGGGAGAAATTTATGCCCACACCTACAACATGGAGTAAACGGGAGACCCTCTAAGCCCTAAGGCACAAAATGTGAGCGACTGGAAACTTCCGAATAAAATGAGAGTAGCGAGAAATACTGAGAACTTAGAACCCTAAATTGCTTTGAGACCAACTCATTGAGAAAGTATTCTACACTGTCACTGAGACACTAGCTCAATAACGGGAGATCCACCCGAATTTACTTTATACATCTTGTTGATAACTTGTTTTCTTGATCGTAGACCTATAATGTTACAGGATGGTATACGTACCTATTTATTTATTTATTGGCCTAACGTTGTGTGCAAAGAATAATTCAAACCCACTATTTGGCACCTATTTATTATAATTTCTTCCCCAGGGCCGAAGACTCCAATGTTTGGGGCGATTTCAAGAAGTTTTGGTCTGCAAAATCTAAGCGTTGCTACTGTAGTAGAAATAGGTAGGCTACATTCACCCCAATTACTTGGCTAATTAGTGTACATTTTTTAAAAAATGTTCCTCCAGGGATTTGTCTCTGTTGATTGAGTTTTAATGTTAGTAAAATTGAAATTTTCTTCCTGTCAAAATGCGTAAATCTCCAATATTTGCCGCCTATGTTTTTGGACCAGCCAACAATTCAGCCTCGCCAGTGAGTGATTTTATATATTCAGCTATCTTTGTATTATAGCGGCACTCTCTAATTCACAGCTGTAGTAACGCATTCGTTATTGTCGGGTATAGCAGTTAAAAATTAATAGTAAATTAGAAACAATGGGATTGAGAAAGCACCACAAATCCAGCCTAGTTTAAAATAGAAATATAATCATGTAATAGAAATAATGATGACTACGTACGTACTATAATGGGATTAAAAAAGCACAAATTCAGCCTAGTTAAAATAGAAATGTAATGATATAATAGAATTCAACAATCTACTTTATGTCAATTAAGTATTTCTCCTACATTTCTATATTTTACAACGTTCCTTTTTTCGAATAGTGTGTGAAACAAAGGTTACCTATCATTGTCATTCATTTCTACTTTCCAATTGTTTTAAAGCATTTTAACTGAGTTATTTCATTTTACCACATTAGTTAGTGGCCATCCCTAGTATAATTTATAGAACTAGCCTCAGGTAAAAAAATAAATGCAATGGGATAGGACAGTGATCGGTGAAGTGTGGCTCCAAAGCCGCAGGCACGTGGCAGGCTCTTCGGCTTAAGTGCGGCCCCTGATCACAATACATCCACGGAAGGCGCAATAATATTTTCAGTTATAAAAAAAACTTGGTAAGAAAAAATTACATCATATTTTGATTAATTAAAATTCTTCTGTATGTATAATTTTAATATATAATTTTTGTTCAAGTTAAAAGATAGATGGGTAATTAAAACTTTATATTGTTGGAAACTAAAAAATTACATCATATTTTGATTAATTAAAATTCTTCTGTATGTATAATTTTAATATATAATTTTTGATTAAGTTAAAAGATGGGTAATTAAAACTTTATATTGTGGGAAACTAAACAAGCAGATATGGCTCTTTGACCAAAAAGTTTGCCAACCACTGGGATAGGCTGGGGCTAGCTGTACCAAGGTTATGTGTTGAACCATCTACAACACAACAGATAAATTACAGCAAGAATTGACTGAGGCATACTGTAGAAGTGTTTCGCGAACACTGTCATCTTAGAAATAATATATGCAATAGACCTTTAGTACATAATAGGTTCCGCAATATGACATATTTTCGTTATTATGTTTTTTCCATTTACAACAAATTTGTTCAGAACATTGTTTATATGGTGAAGTAAGTGCTATTGGAAGTTGATTCAGGCAGATTCGACAATCAATAGTGATTGTGAACATAACATGGTGAACTCTATGACGTACTTTACACAATCCACCCAAAGTCAAACCATACAGAATCCAAATCTCAAAGTAAAGCAAAACACATGCAGTACCAAGTCACTGAGTTTTTTTGAACTAGCAATAACTTCATCGAATAGACTCAAGCTCCGGGGGAATCGGGATTTTGTTAGCAACAGCGAATTTTTTGAGAGCATCGTATTTGATGACGAGACAGTCAACTTCGTCTTTCATTCTCATATTGGAGTCAGCCATAGCCTCCATGTCTCGATATTCTTGGCCTTTCTCAGTTTCTAGTTCGTCCTTCTGTTCAATACGTTTTATTCGGCAACTATAAACAAAAATAAAGGACATTAGCCAATGTCGTGACAACTGAAATTAGAGGATAAATAAAAACTGGACTTGGCGAAATTCGAACCCACGATCTACGCCTAACCAGGGCGTTGTCTTAACCGCTCGACCACAAGCCCGCACAAGAACAGCTAATGAATATCCTCTACTTATATGCTCGTATTTTGACATGACTCGTAATTTCAGACTCTAATTTCAGTTATAACGTGGAAGTTGCCTCTTCAACCAAAAGTTAATTTAAAAGTCAGTGTTATATACTCCATATAATACTGCAATAATGTGTAATGTCGTGGCACCCCGACCCCATTGAGGAAAA
Source organism: Psococerastis gibbosa (assembly GCA_963971405.1). Lineage (NCBI taxonomy): Eukaryota > Metazoa > Arthropoda > Insecta > Psocodea > Psocidae > Psococerastis > Psococerastis gibbosa. The sequence goes on along the minus strand of OZ020490.1, from coordinate 3,352,122 downwards.
GGATCAATTCGACACGTATCAGTACATGGTTAAGTCATGCTTTCGCCTGTTTTATTGCGTCAACGGTAAACTTGTCTCAGCTTGTCCATTATCGCTAGTATCCGGTGTAGGTTTACATCGAGGACGTCTACCAGTTTGCCCACTATAAATATAAGTATAGGTCCATAAAAAGTACTTCAGGACATTATTACTAAGGTCAATTTGGGATGTATCTTTGCCGTAGTCAGAGGTACTGCGCCTTGGAAGGCATCGGACACAAACCTGCCGCCAAGGGGGGGGGGGGGGCGGAGCGGTTGCTAAAAAGTAAGCAAGAAAGCAGGGATGTTATCAGATTAGTAACATGACCAGCCAAATTTTTCCACTATTCTCTACTGTTAAAGGGAAGAAATGAAGTTAACCAAGCGCAGATCCATGGTAGCCCCGAACTCGGAAAAACATTAGGGAAGAGGTATTTAGCCTTGTGGCACACGAAGAGGAAACCGGCTCTAGTGAGGTATAACCCCGCACATTTTGTGGACTTAAGCCCTGACTGAATACAACGCAAAAATTGTTGCTGAGCCTCTGAGATACAGTCTAAGAAGTCTGCGCAGCTTCACTGAAGATGTCAACCGCAAATGTTTACGAAACGTAACGACCACGGCCAATCATCCCGGATTCTATTGCTTCATCACGTAACTGTTCTCCGGCCTTGAAAGCCTTTGCAATTATACAAGTGAACATGTGTCGGCCCGAATTAACCAAGTTCGTGTACAAGTCATCCATTGGGGTTGGGTGGAAAATTTATATTACTAATACTTTTTTGGGTGCAAAAAAGTAAAGCGGCATAGTTGCTAAATACTAATAAGTTGATAGTTTGCATACCTGGCAGCATATCCACGATTCTTCAACGTACGCCTCCTCTGCTTCATTCGGACAATTTCATCGCGAGTGAGCCCCCTCAACTTAAGCTGACGATTCAGGTCTCTCACGGATATTGTTACCAAATCATCATCACTTATATCGACCACTGGGCTCGGGGAAAGTGGCTCCTAAAACAAGCCAATAACCCAAATTAAGAGAATAAGAGATGACAACAACTATATACACTCATTGCAGAAGTCGCAACGCCGAATAGTTAGAAACCTATTATCCGCGAGGTACTTCAAAAAGTACCAAACCAATAACTTGTCCGGGTCATGCGACATACTCTCCGTCAGGAATTTACTGAAATACTAAATAATCTTAAATTATAATTATTATTGGTGGGGCCACGTCCCTCTGGAGGAAACATCCCTCCTAAAGCGTATACAGAACATGACACTCCCTGGACCCTGCCCCGGGGAAGACCGATAGTGACGCTCCCCAGAAAAATCGAAGAAGATATAAGGACTCTCACCCTGAACAAGGAGTCTTGCAAGCAGGACACAAAAATACAAGTTTGCAACATAAAGGTGAAAGCGCGGCATATTTGAACTATCGGTAATTAATTAAAACTTCAACAGACGCTCTAAACAGAGTTGTTTGGAAACGCCGCTGCCGTGCCGCCAACCCTCCCTGAGGACAAAGGCGATGTAAAAAAAAAAAAAGTATGGTGATAACAACCGAATAATCTATTTAATATCTGTTTATGTTCCACATCCTCTCAAGAGCTAATGGACATTTCACAGTACTGATTAGAACGCCATCAATGGCTTAGAAGAAATGTGCCTCTACATTTGGATTTATAGCATGTGACTGTGGCGGAATGGCGCGCAAACTATTTAAAAGTACTTGTCACCGAGCTAACTGTGCCAGGAGAGAATGTTTTTGTTTTGTTCTTTGTTTTTGTAAAATGCACATTGCACAACCTTGAAACAATACAACAGTTTTAATATTAATATCGTTTGATTTCGTTCTTCAACTAACTCCACTACACGGTCAACAATATGACTGTCGCTAAAACTATAATTTTATAGAAACAAAATCCATGGTACGAAGTACGAACCTGACCGAAACCCTTTAAATATAGGCCTAATGTTTAGAATCTTCGAACTTTAGTAGAATGATGCGGATAACGTTTCTAAACGTTTTATAACTGTTGCATTAAATTGAATTGACTTTATTTAAATGCCAAAAGGCGAACAATAAGACTAGGTCTATAAAGCCTTGTTTTCATGCTAACTGTTGACAGCATCAAGAAATTGATAAATTGATTGCCGCGATTAACATAAAACACAGGTTTACGTTGCGCCTGTGCCACGCCCACAAATTATTCAGCCTAGGGCAATGGAACGTGATCAGGTCGATGCCAATCAATTACTTTCCACCGAGTAACACTAGACCTACTAAGGTACATGGTGCATTCTTTTCTTTAACGTCAGGTACGGTAAGTAAGATCTTGCTAGGAAACGACGCAAAGTTCATGCATCTCACCTTAATACTCTTATATCTATTTCCGTCGTTACAATTCATTCTACTTAATGGCAATACATGAAAATTACATAGCAGATGGTTCCGTATGAGAACTCCAATGAAAAAATCTTGTGTTGATCGGGTTGATCCTATGTTTACGTTTTTTCTCAATGTTTATTTTTAGATATTTCTTACCAACGCAAATTTGTTTCTGTCACTGCCCTTCATAATACATGAGCTAAAAGCACAGGAAATACCCTATTGCATCTAGTAAAGAGAGACACTTCTCAGTTCTCATAACAAAGAAATTAGCTGAGTCACTTTGAATAATCATTTTTGCCTTGGATAGGGGACCATGTTGTTTACGGTGGCGTTACGCGACTCCGCGTCATCATCAGTCATCACTCATCAGTTAAAAAATTCAAATTTGTTTTTGGCAGAAAACACGTTTACTTACTAAAAATAAACAACAAAGGTCAATTTTTCTTATAATTTATATTTCAATTAAATTAAAAATTGTGCAAATTACTATATTTCTTTGATTTTTATTTTTGTAATTTTGGTTGCTATGGTTACTTTATGATATCTACTGCTATGCTTGTAAACAAAACCAGTTTATAGATATTTGTTTTATTAAATAATGAATAAAAAGTTATATGATTAATAAAATAATAATGAATTTAATGATTGCAGGACGTTAATGATATATTAATAAGCTAACTGGCTCCCTGGTCAATTCGATTTATTAGGTAATTGGCATTTAAACAGCCTCCACAATGAAAACCTGTTTGCGACTGCTTGCGCGGTCATTCGGGCACCGTCAGGACGCTTTGGCTGCAATAAGAAGCTTGCACGTTGATAAATCTTCGAGTACTCTGCCTAACTTAAAAGTAAGTAACTCTGCAAAAAGCTAGTACCGGACCGGCAGCATCAGCCATTCGTTAAATTTTTTAGGCCTACATCTCATGCTTTTCGGGTAATAACACGATGACCTTGACCTGCGCTGACTCTCAGTAACTCAGCAGTGGCCATATAGTATTGTCATAGTTGAGGGGGGCCATTATAGAATGTAACCATTTCAGTCTGTTACTCAGTTGAAGCTTTGCCGCGCAGTGTTGAACACATATAGAGTTAAGGAAAGGTAAGATAGGCCATTGATTCCTAGCCTATCAAGTAAGACTTAAATCTGCATAATTGAGACCTAGGCTACCTTCTCCGTGCCTCGTTTTGCATACACATTCGTCAAGTTAGTCAGGTCTGGAATTACCTCTTTCAATTAGTCTGACGGCTCGCGGAAAATATTATAACTAAAAGTACTAAAAATAATGTAACAACCTTCGCAGCGGCCAAAGGCCCTCTCTTAAAATTGCTGCTTATCAGAATAGTTTGGTAATATAATGTAGTGAAAAATATTCAGTCACTCCCTACCAATCAAGGTTACACCAACTAATTTACCACCTCAATCACCCGGTTACCCTCACACTTAGGGGCTAAAATAGGCATGCGTATGTTACATACATTCATACTTTAATGGTAATTATTTTAGCCCAGTTAGTTCCCTGTGAGACTTATTTAGCTGAGCTACGCCAATTGTTGTTGTTGATAGTAGCATGTATTGCTAATGACTGCCAATAATCTATCGATCACAGTAAACTTAATTTTGTGGTACCACAAAATCCTTATTAATCTTATTACATTTAAATTGAAATTAACCTTTTGACAACTCGGCCCAGCGGCTCCATCACTTATTGCAGATGGAAGCTGTGACCCCCCTTCTTCCCACATTCCCGATTCAGCATTCCACGTTCCCTTCTCATCATTCCACATTCCTCTTCTGAAGATGTAACTTCAGCAAAATTTTTGTAAGAAGCACGTGGTGCTTTCGGGAAATGATCGGACAGCTGCAAATTATTCCTCTTCGGGTTCTAAAAATTGTTAGAAGTCTTAGCATTAAAAAAATGGAAGCCCAATAAAGAGAGATTGTATTTTAATCAGGAGAACGGTAGCTCGAATCCTCAAGGGGATTGGATTTGTTCAATAATTCAGAGAACAACACAAGAGCAATCGTCATCGTCTTTAACCATGCGAGATGGGTTTTCTTTTTCCAGTGAGAAGTTTAGGCCTTGATTTGTGTTTGTTTTCATGTTGATGGCTTTAACTTCATTTTCTGGTGACGAACGGGGTTATGCCGGAAAGGCCCGGAACCGCGCACTGACTGGTGTATTGGTCTATCGTGTTTGACAATACATAATGACCGAATTGGTATGTGACTTACTTGACTTAGGTTGGCGCGTCCAGGCCGGGGGGGGGGGGGGGGGGGGTCTTCGCTTCCAATCTCGTGTGCCGGTGGCGTGCAAATCTTCGAGCACTTGATCTCTCCATCTTAGTCTTGGCCTACTGGGACGCCTAGGGTGGTTGAAAGTGTCTTCGAAAACTAGCTTCGGCGACCTCTCCGCTTGCATACGGTGTACATGACCCAGCCATTGGATTCGACGCCCTTTTAGTTCTGATATTATGTTCGGGGAGTCGAATAGGGCATGTATTTCGGCATTGTGTCTGATCCTCCAGACACCGTTCTCCCAGCTACCGCCGAAGATAATGGGAAGCATTTTGTTCGCGAAGACTGTTAATGTTTGGGCGTCCTTAGTGGAAAGTACCCAGGCCTCACCTCCGTACATTAGAACAGGCCGAATTAGAGTCTTGTACAGGTGAACCTTTGTAGTTCTAGACAGGAGTCGAGATCTAAATAGTGGTCAGACTTGAAAGAAAGCCACATTCGCAGCCTTGTTACGGTTCTTAATGTCCTCTCCCATGCAGTTGTCACTTGTCATCACCGAGCCGAGGTATCTAAACTGCTGAACCGACTCGAAGCGGTCTACCTTCGCCTGGTAGACACTGGTTCTTCTTTGGACTATAAGGTGTTTTGTCTTGCCTATGTTAATCTTTAGTCCAACTAATCTAGCATGCTCCTCTATTGTCTTCACTAAGGCCACCACCTGTTCTTCGTCATGAGCCATAATGTTCAGGTCGTCAGCGTAACCGAGGATTCTTATCTGACCCCCTACCTCAACCCCACCTGGCATTTCAGTAGCTCTCCTTACCACTTTCTCCTACACCAGATTAAAGGGACACGGTGAGAGCCCGTCCCCTTGTTTCACTCCCGATATGACATCAAAGGGATCCGACAGGCTTCCCTCCGCCTTTACTCTAGCCCGTATATACTGTACTTATTCCAAAAGTCAGCTAAGTAGTTTCTCGAAGCTGAATTCTATCATAGGCCCATGATCTTAAGTTCGTAGAAGATGCTAACATGTTTTAAGGAAAAGTAATACTGTTTAATGGCAGGATTTGAAATACAAATTTACAAATTTAGAGGTAACCTATAGCCACTAGTGTTATATATACAATGCTATAGCCTACAGTAGTTTCGGATACTAACAAAGTATTGTAAAGTAAAACAATTGTCAACTAACCGGTTTATTCTGAGAATTAGGGTTTAGCTCATCGTCTGAAGTTTTCTTGATATTATTAAATTCAATAAGCAATAATTTGCCGTTGCAATGTGCAGATAGATAGATAGCAAGTGAGCACCCGTCCTGATTCTCATTTGGTGATGAAACTTGAATAAATACGTTTTAAGCGCGAGAGCACAAAAGCCCGCCAATACACAGTATACTCGTAATTGTGAATAAGTTCTTCATTCGTTCAATTAATGATATTTATTTTATTTCGAAATATTATTTACCATTTTTTTTTAAAACACGTACCAAGTTCGATTTATCCAGTATACATTTTAACAACTATGAAGTGGCTGTAGCCCTCCGTAGATTGACCACTACAGAATGAAGTGATCCCCACGCATATATGCATATACGCATATTCTATTTTGATCCACAACTACCCCCCAAATAAGCTGGATCCGTTCCTGAAACCTGACTGTCGGTGATGAAAAAAAAAACCAATAGCAATGGAGGTATTTTAAGGACTTAATTTCCTATATAAATATTTCATAAAATAATCATAGTTGCTCGCTCCTTAGTCTAAGGACTATATAACTAGCGTAAACATGGGCATCAAATCTCTCATAATCATTTATGCCATAGCTATATGACAGCGTATATTTTCATATAGTATAGACTATGTTTGTGTGAATGATATAAAATTCAATAGATGGTGCCTGACCATAAACTAAGGTGCCCATTCCATTGACCGGCTAGGGCTATTTCCAAAAACGGTGACGTGGTAGCAGACATTCAAGACTTAGGTGGCGTTTCCACCGACCTCGCATTGCAGAATTGACGGAAATGTTTATTTTCCTCTATGCCATAGTTAAAATTGATCAATGATCATACAGTAAAATCACAAACAAACTAAAATTAAAAAATGGCGTCATGGGATATGTTAAGTACAAACATTTTAATAGATTTCTATAAAAAGAAAAATTCTAATTTCCGTCAATGTCATTTGCATTCTGCAATGCGAGGTCCGTGGAAACGCCACCTAAGTCTTGAATGTCTGCTACCACGTCACCGTTTTTGGAAATAGCCCTAGCCAGTCGATGGAATGGGCGCCTAAGTAATACTGATAGCGGTGAAACGCAAGGGGAAATGCGGGGAAATCGCAAAGGTTGGCAAAGTAAAGGAGGCTGAGTTGGTTGGGCTCCGACAAAAGAAATGCCGCAACAAATATACAATCCAGCAGACAGGGCTGACAACGAAATCCACACATTACGTTTTTGCGCTCTTAACCTGTCAATCTTAATAGCTTTATTATGACTGTAATTAGCTTATGTTGAGAACCTCTAAGCTTAATCTCATTCACAACTGTTTGCCCCTTTATTGTTTACGCTGCGGATGCTGATCTTACCCGCCTTATTTGTGTTGTATATTTCCGCCAAATTGATTATTTTAAAATAAATTGATTTAATATATTTCTTTTTAAATATCCTTCGTTGTCATCTTTCTTATTGGGGTTTTTTATCTGCGGTGTAATCACTGTATACAGTATGTTTCCCACTTGTTATTTCTACCATTCATTGAAATAATTTACGCAATTAGACACGCCAAGTAATCTTGGTAATGGGCCATTAAATTGGTTTGCATGGAGTAGGCTAGTTGATATAGATCAGTTATTGAGTTCTAGCATTGAAACAGGTATTTTTCCTTTTTTTATTAGGACACTATAGTCACAGTCTATAGTCCACCAAAATAGAAGAATTGGGCAAAATTAGATCTCCTCTTCAATATTATTGCGTTTGCGAAATCCCCCATGACCTGGTAACTTTTGCCAAGATTTTGCAACGAGTCTTAGGTATACGGTAGCCTGTTTGACATTGGACTTCTAAGCTTGATCCTCCATAATTAGTTTGGATGTTGATGACATCTGTATTTATTTCAAGCTGCCATTTGCATATTTGTGGGTTTAGTAGGATGGTTTTGTAATTTTTTTGCAATATTTATATTTTTTTAATAAAAAAATGAATAAAATTTCATTCTTACTATTAAATGAATCTACAGGTAAAATTTCTATACTATGTACTATATCTTCAAAATAAAAAATTCTACAAGGCAAAAATGTCCAAAAGTGGCTAAATTCAGACTCTAAATGGACATAAACAAGGTACTAACTTATTTAGATCTACTGTACCATACTCATATACGCTGGGCATCTTGCCAGATTTTCCATAATCATTACCAATTTTAGAAATTTAGGAGCTGAAATAATATTGTTAAATGCCCGGAAGTGGCAAAAAGTGGTAAAATTCGAGGTAAGTTAGGCCTAATTTATAGTAGTAAATTATAGTATTCGATTATAACGAGGAGGTTACCTCTTCAACCAAAGTTAATATAATGTCAGTGTTATATATACCATATAATACTACAATGTACTAATTATTTATAGTCATCAATATACTGGGCATCTAGCCTACTCTATTCCATATCATCGTGAAAAGTTTCATAACTTGTAGTATAAAATTAAGAAAGTTATATAAAAAAGATGATGAGAATGCTACTATCCCGCAGCCTTAATTTTGAAGCACCAGACATGCATTGCCTAAATTTTACAGTGCGTGTTCGACACAAGTGCGCCCAAGAACCAAGTGGCCCCAGGATTCAAAAAAATATTTTTGGCGCGCAAGATTGTCCCATCTTTCCTATAGAGTACTCTTTTTTACTAGCATGATATGACGTAAGGAATTACGCCATTATGGAATGGCTGGCATGGGACTGTGAGCCCCCCTACTGTCAACTGCGTGGTGTGTGGTGTTTGTATCTAAAGAAGCGGAACAAATATTTGCTGATGACTTATATCTGTGTGAAGGCCGCTATTGGTCAGCTATCATAATAAAGCCCCACGCGAACTGTGTATCCACTTATGAGACGATACGAATTGCCCATATTAATCTAATTGAAATTGTCCTAAGAGTTTCTTAAATATGGCTTAATCCGATTCAACGATGAAAGTGTTCTGATAAGTTTGCAATTTTTTAAATGGGGGGGGATCCAGACCCCCCCCCCTTTATACAGTTAACTTGGAAAACCCAGGACAGCTCACTTTACATGCTCTGCGTGGGACTAGAAACTACAATTTTTCGGGTGAAAGTCAAAGCTGCACTACATTCTCAAAATAAGTAATAACTTTATAAATTTATTAAATTGACTTTGGTTGAAGTGGCAACATCCTCCTTAACCGAAATCAGAGAATAAAGAAAACTCAGGACTTCGCTGGATTCAAACCCGCGATCTATGCCTTGCTTGGACATAGTGTTACCACTTCCTGAAATCCCGCCAAGTCGAAATTTTTCTGGGCTGTCTCATTACAAAAATTAAAATGACTTTCCTATTACAAAGCCAACCCAGCGGAGTTAGGGTTAGCGTCAGCATCAGCGTTTGCTTTACCTGCCCTCTGAAGCATGGCCAGAAATTGTAGCTAGTGTGGGACTCGAAGTCTCGAACCAAAACGCTACTAACTTCCCTAAATAGCTTAGATACCATCCCTTAGAGAAAGCTTTCTACGCTGTCACTGAGGCGCTAGCACAATGACAATGACAGAACTACCTGATCATGACGATATTTTGACGATTTTACTTTATACTTTCTTGTCTATTACTTGTTAATTACTTGATTGTATAATTTAACAGAAATATATTTATTTATTTATTTAACCATCTTTCGGGTGAAAGTAGAGTCCGCACCACTACTCTACGTTTCCTGACTAAATTTTCTGACTTTATTGTTGCAGATGGCTACTGTAAATGGTTTACCGCTGTCCGAGCTCCTCACAACACCTTTGAAGGACTCTGATCCCGAACTGCATGATCTGATTCAAAAGGAAAAGGACAGACAGTCCAGTGGCTTGGAGATGATAGCGTCTGAAAACTTCACGTCTGTTTCTGTGCTAGAATGTTTGGGTTCTTGTCTGACGAATAAGTATTCAGAAGGACTTCCTGGACAAAGGTTTGTATTTTGGGAACCTATTTTTAGGCTCTAAATCAGTGGTTCCCAAACTGTGCACCGCGGTGCTCTAGGGGCTCCGCGACAACTCGCTAGGAGCACCGCAGTGCCATGGGCATTTAAACTAGGTAATACATAAATAAACGATAATTTAAAACTGTAAAAGCATTTTATTTTCCTTATAATTGAAATTAATTATTTTTATTAAATAATTATTGTATTGTATGTATATTTGAGAAGTTGAATTTTGTTAGGGTTGGTTTTTATTTTATTTGATAACTCCATAGGAGCATTTTCTGAATTGGACAGTTGTTTTGTTTTCAAATATATGCACCCTGCCGACCGGGTAGGCAATAGGGGAAAAATTAAAAAAAAAAAAAAAAAAAAAAGTAGGATGTATGTTCTTTTGCAGGCCTACATGTACATGCAGGTACTGAATATGCATTAGCTATAAGTTCGGGTCATGCTGGGCACCGCCTATTAAGCCCCTGTAAAAATGGGCACCGCATCCAAAAACGTTTGGGAACCACTGCTCTAAATAATCGAATAAAGGAGGGGAGGATATAATATACACGAAACAGTGACTTTCTTCGACTTTTTTAATGTATGGAATCGAAATAAACAAATATTTCGAGTATATGACGAAGCAGTATAATCCGGGATGATTGGCCGTGGTCCTTCTGGAAGCCTACTTCCAAACGCTTCGTCACCATCTGCGGTCCACATCTTCAGTGGAACTGCTTAGACTTCTAAGGTCTGTATCTCGGAGGCTCAGCAGCAACTGATTGGGCTGGGGGATGTGACCGCAGATGTCGACCGCAGATGTGGACGAAACGTTTGGAAGCACGCTTTCCGAACGACCACGGCCTATCATCCCGGATTCTACTGCTTCGTCACGGAACTCTGGCCGTGAAAGCCTTTATAATTATATTGTTTCGAGTGTATTCAATTCTTGTTCGCACAGTACATATTCACACAATTGTTACTGTCACGTTGTGTTTTAAGCGTTGTGAAGCGCGCACCCCCTTAAGCATGGTACGTTGTCCTAGATCAGCAGTTCTACAATACCCGGGGGGGGGGGGGGGAAGGGTTTATTAAAAATGTTGAGAGGAATTACCTTCTAATGTAACGGCTATTTTTTACGGTTCTACGTTTCCTGTGAAAATCTACATTGTGCAAAAAAGTATGGGGGGAGGGGGTGCTTCGATTTGCTCACTATCAAATTGGAGAAGCCTTAAGAGTGTATATTTACATATACAGAATCGCAGGTTAATTAAGTAAATAATCAAAAAATGAGTGTGTTAAATTGACAAATTTAAATAATTCCGCCTACCTCAGTCAAAAGGATATGGAAATGGTCAGATGAAAAATCCACAAAAAAATAAAAGTATTCGCAGTAAATTTACGTGGTTTCTGCTAAATTATATATTTGTACTAAAAAATGATTTTTTTTTTAATCTGACCACTTTGCGGCTGTGGAACAAGGAATTAATTCATTTCGTTAAAAAATACACGGTCATTCCTTGTTTCCAAACTCTGAAATCTCTCCCTAAGGTGCCCATTCCATTGACCGGCTAGGGCTATTTCGAAACCGGTGACGTGGTAGCAGACACTCAAGACTTAGGTGGCGTTTCCACCGACCTCGCATTGCAGAATTGACGGAAATGTTTATTTTCCTCTATGCCATAGTTAAAATTGATCAATGATCATACAATAAAATCACAAACAAACAAACTAAAATTAAAAAATGGCTTCATGGGATATGTTAATTACAAACATTTTAATAGATTTCTATAAAAAGAAAAACAAACATTTCCATCAATGTCACTTGCAATCTGCAATGCGAGGTCGTTGGAGACTCTACCTAAGTCTTGAGTGTCTGCTACCACGTCACCGTTTTGGAAATAGCCCTAGCCGGTCAATGGAATGGGCGCCTTAGCATGGTCGTGCTAGATCTGCTGTTCTACAATGCCTTAATATGATTTACGTTTTGTTTTTATTCAGATATTATGGCGGCAACAAGTACATCGACGAAATTGAGCTTCTATGTCAGAGGCGAGCTCTCAAAGCCTATAATCTGAATCCTGAGGAGTGGGGGGTGAACGTGCAGCCTTACTCAGGTTCGCCAGGCAACCTGGCCGTGTATACAGGTCTTGTGGAGCCCGGTGGCCGAATTATGGGTCTGGATCTACCTGATGGCGGCCATCTTACTCATGGCTTCATGACGCCCACTAAGAAGATTTCTGCCACGTCTATCTTCTTTACATCTATGCCTTACAAGGTATATATAGTGTGTATTATGCTTTCTATTTTGAGTAAACTACGCTGAGTTGAGCCATGTGTCACAGTTCAATTTTTTTTTTTTTTTTTTTTTTTTTAAGACGGTTAATCGCGTACAAACAATGTAATGAATGTATCCGATTTATCTCTTCAGTCGCCTCACTAGGTAACCTAATGGGTACTTGTGTCGAGTTACGACATGTCTCCGACTGTACGATTTGTAGAGACTCGCAACTCGCACAAGTACAAGCACGCTGCCTTCTTGCCACCGAAGTCGCTTAGTTTCGTATGTTACCATATAACAACAATCAGTGTTACAGAGTGTGCGGCCCTACTTTCCCTGTGGTAGGTTGCTCGCATAAATCATAAGTCATTTGACTGGATCCGACCCTGCTGTTGTGTGGCTTCCATATTCCGCAGACCTCAGCAGTTACCTGAATGTTTGGCGTATCGTGTTTAGTGTTTAGCTTGTAATGCATTGACTCTTCTTGTTAGTTTTTTAACCCAGGTTAATGTTTAGAAATTAGAGAATTCAGATTTCAGTCTCTGTCAAAATCTCAATTCTCTGACATACTGTATATTAAAGTCGTTATTAATGTGAACAAAACTCAATAAGTCGCTTGCCCCTAGATAGTTTGGTTCTGGGGGCAAAGAAAATGAGAAATACTCAATTTTAATGAAAAATGACTAAAAAATAATTTTCCAGTGGAACCTTTCAATCGATGCTCAATAGAGAAACAAAGTAACAAGTACATAGAGTAACAAAGCCGAATAGGTTTCTTTCTAAAGCTAAGTTTCGGTTTTGAATAAGCAATTATTTTTGGAATAAATTATGGATAATTATTTATGCCCCAATACTTTGCATACCCTGGCATTGTGGTTGTGTTATTATTATTATAAATTGGTCTGCCCGTCTTTCCATAGATCGAATCAGTGCTTTGCGATAGGGAAAGTTAACACGAAATTCAACCCTAGAACAATTAGGCCTATTTATCATGGAACTACTCATATCTATCTCTGTAACTATACTAATTGATAAATAGGAAAGCATGTACGGGTTCTTTTATAGTGGATTTCATTAATTTTCTGTGCCTCACGTGGTTTTTAATTAATTAAGTTTCTTTGTCCGTTAAGGTCGATCCTGAGACAGGGATCATTGACTACGATAAGTTACAAGAGACTGCTAAACTTTTTAATCCTAGTATTATTGTTGCTGGCATCAGCTGTTATTCGCGATGCCTCGACTACAAGCGGTAAGTTTAAAGTTGTTATTTTAATTACTTTTTGAATGAATATTATATTGAACGGCTATAAAGTAATTTACAAACAAATTGTTAAAAATCAAATCAGTCGAGAGGAAATACTTACAGGGGCCCGAAGGATTCCCGTGTTGGGAACTAATCGGGTACTCATTAGATAGCAGAAATGTTTCTTTACATTTTGATGTGCAAAATGTGCCTGTTGTCACTGTTAACAATGGTTATGGAAGGAGTATCTTAAGAGAGATCGTGTCCCTAATGCTGTGGTCCTGAGGCGATCGCATACTGAAACCGATTTGCTGCTGACGGTTAAGAAACGGAAACTTACATACTTAGGTCATGTGTTGAAGAACGAAAAATATAGCCTTGTGTATTTTAATGATCCAGGGGAAGATATAAGAATTGAATGCTCTGGTCGAAGACGTTGGGTTGAAGCTCCAAAATTGTCTTGTAAATTGTATGTTAGTAACGATTTGGTTTAACGCCCGAGATAACCGTGGAACGTGTGGTTGGCCACTGTCCAGCATTGTGACCGCGGGCGCGGTTAGACTGTCTGGAGGCTGCCTACCTCAGCCAGGTCGATCTGTATGACTTGCTATTGAAGAACATGACCGTGTTTGTTAACAAGGTTAGGCGTCTGTTTTTACACACTTGATTAATTGCCAATGACCTTAGTATGAGTAATTGGGATACTCTGATGTAAAGTAAAAGTAGAAGTAAAAATAAATTTATTTTCTTCCAAAATAGTTTTACAATGATGTTAAAGATAAATCAGTAGGGGAGGACCCTTTAGGACGAACCCGTGCTGGGTCCTCTTTTATACTAGAACTAAAACTAAAAACTAAAATATAAGGCTATAAGAATAAAAATAAGAAGCAAATATTAATAAGTTGCAATAACTTGCGATTTAAACATGCTGACATGGTGGGCGTTACTTTAGAAGACGGTTTTTGTAAATTGTAGATCCCATTATAATGTTCAAATGGCCAATGTCTGCTCAACTCTCTGGATAATAATGAATAATCATTATCAATAACTTTACTATGAGTTCCAGTTGCCCACTTCTGCTTACTCAGCACTTCCTCTGGTACCTGTCCCACCCTTCTGAAATCGTCCTCAATCTGGTTAATCCATCTCTTCCTTGGCCTTGCTCTTCTTCGTGTTCCCTCTATTTCTTTCTCCAGCCATTTCCTCGTGCACCTGATGTGATCCATTCGCTTTACTTGTTCAAAGCATTGCAATCTCCTCGCCCACCAATTGTTCCTAAACTCCGAACTCTCTTCTCATCACTTCATTCCTGATCCTAGATCCATCCTCTGATGGGCTTATCTGTCCTGTCTATTGCTTGTGACCACTGCCTCCAAGCCGATGTTAGTTTGTTCATAAATTTGAGGTTGAACTGTTAGAGGCCGTCAAGTAGTTTTTTGTTTTGCTGTTTTTAGGTTTCGCGAAATATGCGACGAAAACGACGCCTACCTGTTCGCTGACATGGCCCATGTGTCCGGTTTAGTGGCAGCCGGCGTTATTCCGTCTCCGTTCGAGTACGCTGACGTCGTCGCAACGACGACGCACAAAACGCTGCGCGGACCGCGCGCCGGCGTCATCTTCTTTAGAAAGGGACTGCGCAGTGTGGGCAAGAAGGGCGACAAGGTTCCGTACGACCTGGAGAGTCGTATTAACCAGGCTGTGTTCCCCGGGCTGCAGGGTGGCCCGCACAATCATCAGATTGCCGCGATCGCGACCACCTTCAAGCAGGCGATGACGTCAAATTTTAAGCAGTACCAGCAACAGGTTAGTTTTTCCTGTTGCTACAGAACTGGAATATGAACTGGTGAATGGTGAATGCTGGGATTGTACACAACTCTGAAAACTGGGTGCCTTACCTACCTTCATAGGAGAAAACGTTGCTGCCGGGTAAGCTGTTGTGGTTTACTAGCCTTGTTGCCTACTGTGGCCCCCGTTAAGTTCCTTTAGACCCTTTTCCATAAAAGCGCAGGAACTTGAGCCTTGTAAGGCTACATTTTTCTTATTTCAGGCAGCTAAACTAATTATTATTTTGCTTCTCTTTTGTCCGGGTATACCTTAACATAGCGAAGCTGTTCAATAACCGTTTCACCTAGTCACCAATACCCATCAGCATTTGCTTTCTGACCCGTTTAAGCAATCTCTAACGTGTACAGGGTCATTAAGACCACTAGGCATAGCAGAAATCAGGTACGCAGCGTTCAAATTTCCAACAGGAAGTGGGATGTGTTGAATTATGGCAGGTTTTCAATCATATGCTGCGTAGAGGCGCGCATAACTACAAGGAAGCTATTACCCATGCCATCGAAGGCCATTTCTTGCCGTGTTGGCCCCAGACATAAGAATATAACGGCATTGGGTTGTAATTTCACTTCATTTAGGTGCGGTGGGAAATTTGTCATTGTAGCATGGGTAGTTGAAAACCCCCAGTCAGAACAATTACAGAGGATTGAGGAGCCCACTGCCCATAAAAGGGGACGACGTTTCGGGATTGGGTGTTACTCCCTAATTCGCCCGTATGGAAAATATAGACATCTTTGTCTATTATCATCTTTGGCTGCGAATTTCGCCTCATGGATATATCCTGCCGAACTCGGGCAATTGAAAATTACGGATTTTTGTGTTCACAGGTTTTGGACAATGCGCAAACTTTATGCAAAGGTCTTCAATCTCTCGGCTACAAAATCGCTACCGATGGTACTGACGTCCACCTTGTGTTAGTGGACCTGCGAGCAGCCAAGCTGACGGGGGCTCGTGGTGAATTCATTCTCGAGGAGATCTCCATCGCGTGTAACAAGAACACGGTGCCTGGCGATCGAAGCGCTCTCAATCCCAGTGGTATTCGTCTGGGAACGCCTGCACTGACTACGAGAGGGTTCCTGGAGGAGGATATGGAACAAGTTGTTCAGTTTATCCATCAAGGTACGATTCCTACTTTCATTATTATTATTATTATTATTGGCGGGCTTTTTATAGATGTAGATAGAGGGATCTCATTCATTGCCAGAAGGCTACAGTGGGTGCTCTATAATAGGGGTCTTCACAGTGTTCGTGTTATCGAGTTATAATTAGTTAAGTGTGTTATATCAAGTTCAGTTTACAGACCGATAACCCAATAACCAAGCTAACCAGCGTGCTATCCTAAACGCACTTCCAAGTTAGTGAAGTGTGTTATTTGGCAAGCGCGGCGATCGATAGCTCAGGTTTGACGCCGCCATCTTTGTTTTTGTTGATTGATTTGAAACACGCGTTTAAAATTTTGTAGCAATTACATTTATTTGTATTATCTATTATCACAAGCACTTACCGTAAATAATTATAATAACCAAAATGAACAAAAAATATAAACAAATGTGGCACTAGAATAGAGTTCTGCCACTTTCCTTAAAACCGTGCCACGAACGTCTGACTACTACCACGTTGTTTACCCTGTTAAATGTTTTCGATATAGCATGATAACTCACTCCCGAGGTCCACTCACGATTGTGTTAACTTGGATAGCACATCTAACTCGATAACACGATAACACCAACACTGTGAAGACCCCTAATGGTTTATTTTATTAATTATTAATTTAATTTTATATCTTGCAGTGCCACTGCACTAAGATCGCTCGATAAGCGGAAGCTTTAGCGTGATAATTATACTTAAAACAATTTATTTTTTTTGGTCAATATATGCACCTTTTCCGGGGTTACTGGTCAAGGAAAAAAGTGAAAGTGGGCTTTTTATAGATCCATGGGAGAGAGTCTCCCCAGTTTAGTTAGTTTTTCGTGTCCGAGGTAGAGACTTCTAGTTTCTGCCAACCTGACGCCATGGTCAGTGCACACCGAAAGGTTGTTGTTTGCAACGCCTGCTTTTCAGCATTTCTGCTTTTTTTAAGCAACCCTGTCAGCCGGGCGGGGGGAGTGAGTCTGTTTGTTAACTTGAGGCACCCTAAGGGCAGGCTCTTTCACCTCGGGGGAAAGGGGAGTTGACTGACAGGGTGAACCTCCGGATTATAGTGGATTCCGAACCACTTTCTGCATTTTAAAGAAGGCATTTCTGTATATGCAATGTTGAAAGATTATTCATTGCTTTTGTTTTAGGTCTGGAACTGGCGAAGGAAATCCAAGTAGTCTCCGGGCCGAAGTTGTTGGAGTTCAAACGTGTAACGGGTGAGGAGCCGTTCCACAGCAAAGTGAATGCTCTGAGGAACCAAGTCGAGGCATTCAGTAGCCGCTTCCCTGTTCCTACTCTATCCGGATGGTGTTGAAAACAAGATGGCGCTTCAGTCCATTTGAAGTTGGCGCCAATATTTAATATGGAGGCCTCCATTTCCCACTTTTGTGCAGTCAAATTTCTCATGAAATATCGAGCAGTGGCGTAGCGTGCATGCAAGGCGTGCAATGCCGCATTACACTCAACAAATCCTTAGAATGTATTAAGAGCTTCGTTGAAATCGATAGGAAACTCTAGCAAATAAGATTGTATGAGCATGACGCAGTCTAGGAAAATTAAGAATCTCGTCACGTTAGAATTCAAATGTTTATGGTTTGCCAATGTTTATTTTTTAAGAAGATGCTGTGATCCCAACGCGCTTTTTTGGCACCGGTTTCAGTAAAAATTGTAATGTTTTTTTTTGTTTGATAAATGCATTATTATTATTTGAACATGCTACATAAAATTATGTTTTTTTTATTATTATTATTTGCGCTTGCATGGAATCTCCTTACACCTGACCGGTCAGAGCCGAAAGGGATTTTTTACTTTCAGTGACCTTTTATATTTTACAAGGCTTTTGACATATTGTATGTCAGACTTAACCTAGTACTTGTGAGATGATATTATATACATTGCATACTACTGTATGCGATAGTGTGAAGTGGTTTGAGGATTATCTCCATTCTTGACTTTCTGAAACTTTTCTATTATTATATTTTGAAATGTTTCAAGTCTTCGAAATAATATTGCCAATGTCTGATAAGTTGATGTTTTTCATATACGTAAAACTAATCTAATAATAAAATGGGTTAAAAAATGTCGGTTTTCATTATTTTAATCTATTATTTATAATATTAATGGGTATTAAATTCGGTACAGTAGCAATATAACATTTCATTGTGAAAACAGTAGCAGGAACTTTTAGGATTTGTCATAAAATATACTGCATAAGCTACCACTGTAAAAACATAAGCATATTAAGCTTATTATCAAGCTACAGTCTTATAGATATCGTATTGTACTACATCTCTAACAGTAGCACAACCAAAGCATACTTATGTGCCAATTTTTCATTTGAGAAGACATGTCACGTAGAAAATTAGCACCCCAACTTTTTTTTTTTTTGTATTTATTGACTTTATTTATTTACATAAGGCGCCCATTCCACATACGTACAACGTCAATGAAAATTATGAAATTGAAGGTGGTAGCAGAATTTTTAGTATGTCTTTAATGTTTGCTACCACCTTCAATTTCATAATTTTCATTGACGTTGTACGTATGTGGAATGGGCACCTTAATTAACAAAGCAAGTTATTAAAGATTTGGCTCATGTAAGTTGCAGAAGACAACTTCATTCCCAATATAATAGGAAACATCACATTTTTTGTACCTTTTGTATCTTTCATACTAACCAGTGGAAACTCAAATTTCGCGTAATCTAGAATTTTTGGAAAACTATAAAACTGAAAAGTAAACATACCCGATTACATGATGCACGAAGTAGTCTTCTACGACTTAAGTGAGCCAAGTTTTTAATAACTTGCTGAGTTAATGAAATAAAAAATGAAAAGTATTTAATTTTGGGGCGCCAATTTTCTACGTAGCATATCCTCTTAACATTCCTACACAGGCATCCAATGTATCTGCGCAATTTAACATACATTAAATTACAAATAAATTCCATAACTATTTGCCGTACGCAATGCCCCAAGTGAGCCTACTTGAGTTAAAAATAACGTACAATATAGAAAAAAACGTAACATTTTCAAAAGAACACAATATTAAGGAACAGGAGTACACAATACAAACTACTGTGTACAATAAAAATCTCATTCAGTCGCAATTGGCAGAACACCAAGAAGTTCGCTCTCGCAGAACATATCGAGAAACCTCAAGTAGAGGTTTATTTTACATATGACTAATAATATAGCATATCTAATACATATTAAAAATCACTTTCCATTTCAATTGGTAGAAAGATACGAGTAAATTGTTACTAAGTGAGGCTACTTGTATTTAAAATAACTTAACATTATCTAAGGAACACAAAATTAAGTAACATTCCATTGCCAGTTGAGGCTTATTTCACATTCGAACAATATTATAACTTAATACTTATTAAAAATCACGATTTATGAAAATCTTACAAACTTTGCTCTAAGTTAGCCTAATTGATTTTCTAATCAGATACATTATAGAAATGGTTACAATTAAGGAGCATTTGATTTCAACCAGTGGTGGTTTATTCCACATTAAATAGATCAACACTTTAGAATTTTCAAATCTTTACAAGAATTTTAATATATAATTAGCCAGTATAACTCGCACTCTCCTACTGAGAAGCCCATAGCAGAAGTCTGTGGAAGCCCCGCCAAAGCAAGAAAATAACAAAATTAAAACAAATACACAGGACGCAAAAAATCTTAAAACTATGGCTTTACAAAGATTACCCAGCTCAAAACTCATAAGGAACGTAACGTACAGTAAGTTAAAACCAACAAACAAATATTAAATCTACAGCTAAAATAACCATTTTAATTGAACATAACTATTAAAAATTCATCCGAATTAAAGATTTCTAAATCTACATCATGTTAAGAACAGTCTGTAGCTACACTAAAACGGCTAAGCTCATAAGGAACGTGAATTACTGCCAACAAATAAATATTAAATCTACAGCTAAAATAGCCATTTTAATTGCATATAACTATTTAAAATTCATCCGAATTAAAGATTTCTAAATCTAAATCATGTTAAGAACAGTCTGTAGCTACACTAAAACGGCTAAGCTCATAAGGAACGTGAATTACAGCCAACAAATAAATATTAAATCTACAGCTAAAATAGCCATTTTAATTGCATATAACTATTTAAAATTCATCCGAATAAAAGATTTCTAAATCTACACCATATTAAGAACAGTTTGAAGCAACACTTCAACGGCTAAAAAACTCAAAAATAACAGAACGTACAGCAGGGTAAAACCAACAAAAAATATTATATCTACAGCTAAAAAAAATAATTTAAATTTCATCCGAATTAAACGTGATAAAAGCTTTATAAAGGTTTGCACATCTACATCTTGTTAAGAACAGTCGGAAGCAAGGGCTAAAAATCTCAAAAGACAGTAAGGCAAACCCAACAAATCAATATTAAATCTCCAGCAAAAAAAAAAAAATAATTAAAAATGTACTTGACATTTAGAGTTCATCCGAATAAAAGCATTTAAGAGAACTAAATCTACAGCATAAAAATAAAGTTCCAAATTTCCTTAAGGCCTCACCAGACCCCCACAGGCTGTGTATTATGCACAAATCTAATTTCACAGGAATTATTGATCGTTCAATGAGAACAAATACGTTAGAAAAAAAATGTACAAATATAAAATATACAATATACAAAATATATATGGCCGTTACTAGAACCGATTGGCCACAGTTTTGTTAAGACGTAGGTTTTTTGTTTTTCCGCCGAAAGGAGGTAGTGATGGTCACGTGCAGCATACTAAAATGTAGATATGTACCACCCATATGTCCTCAATTATGTATATATGGGTATAGGAAAACTATGGGTTAATCGTAAGAGTGGAGTGAAACCCCAAAATTCGCCACAAGGAAAATAAAAACAATTTTCTTTCTTCTTTCTTTCATTGATCAACATTTCCTGTGATACTTGCTATATACCAGGGGTTCCCAAACTGTCGTCCATTGACCACCGGTGGTGGACAGACATATATCAGGTGGTCCACGGAAGCAAAGTAAGATATAAGAAAATAAAACAGCTGAGTTATTGGAAATTAGAAGTAAAATACAGTAAGTTTGGCACTGAACTGTAAAATCTAACCGATATCACTCCCAAACATATAATCAAATATTAGCACGTAGGCTAATTGTAGGCACAAACTACTTGATCTTGGTCCTAGAATATGACGATTTGCCTGTCACAGCCGTGGTGGCCCACGGAAATTAATAAAATAATCTAGTGGTCCACGGAAAATCATAAAATAGTCTAATGGTCCACGGACACACAAGTTTGGGAACCCCGGCTTTATACCATTACACAGAAGGGTGGGCGGTCTGTTAGTCTCGAAATGTCTACTCTAAGTTCTAGGCGAAGACGTGAGGGGGGGTTCAGCAGCCGTTACAAAGCCATTCTCTTCAATAATACTAGCCAGCCCCTCAAAATTGAGTTTCAACAAAGCGGTCACGAGTCGTAGCTGATTCTGCATACAACCCTCTTCGTCCAAGATTTCTTCAAATGTGGCCGCCGGAGTTGTTGTCCACAGTGTTCGTAGTTTTTGAAGCACGTAGTTCTTATCTTTCCAGTGATCCCTAAAACAACATAGGCAATGAAAAATGTACCCCGAGCGGCTGAGATGAAGTTCATCAGAACAGCTCATCCGAGGACAACAAGGAATAGGATTATGTTAATTGTAATTTTTGAAAGACTTTTTATGGACCCAGGCCTACTTATAGTGGCCCCTCGCCCAATGCCAGCGACCCCGTGGATTTCGGACACATTTGTATTGTTTCTGTATACATTTTAAGCCATTGGCAAACTGGTATACGTTCTCAATGTCAACCTACACTGGTTACAGGCGATAATGGACTAGCTGAGACAAGCTTACCATTGACGCAATGAAACAGGTGAAGGCATGACTTAACCAAGTACAGATATGTGTCGAATTCGACGGAATAGCATTAGAAATGATGTGATTGAGAAGAGAATTCTGGGTGTAAGAACCATTGGTGGAAAAGCTAGCGAGAAGATAGGTTCTGGCACGTAGAGGGAATGGCTAGGGGAAGAAATAGAGGGAACACGCAGAAGGGAAAGACCAAGGAAGAGAACCAGATTGTGGACAATCTCAGAAGAGTAGGACTGGTACCAGAGGAAATGCTGAATAACCAGAAGTGGAGAGACAGGAATGGAATGGGCACCTAAAATCAATAGTTAGCGCTTATAGCAGTGGTCAGCATGCTTTTCTATTTTTTCGTCGATATGACGAGTACTACCTTACTTCCGTAGCCCCTATCTTCTACGATTTATCTTTACTACTAAACGCTGCGGTGCGAAAACCTATGAGAGTCTATGCCTGAGGACTGGTAGAGCATCCTCTCTTGGCCACGGCTATATTGGGACGTTTTTTTCCTACCGAATAGGGTTGGATGGACCCAGGCCAGGCAGAAAATTGAGTTGTCTAGCTTTCAGTTTCATAGTCTAGTTTTCTACCAACTGACCATCTTTACTGTTACTGACAAAATATTGTATAATAATGTTTAATATATTACCTCAGACCAGGCTGGATTTCAAAGATATTTGCATCACCTGAAATAAAATGGAAAATACAGTATATTACCGAGAATGGTGGTGAATCGGGTCAAAACTTACATTTTATATTTGTTTGGTTTTAAGACCCAAGGCCGTATCCAGAAATTCTAAGGGGGGGGGGGGGTCAGTCGAAATTACTGTAGTACGCACGCCCCAGTTGTGACCCTATTCACCACCAATCACGGTACACTTACTTCTTGCTACTGGCTTCCAGCTTCAGGTGATGCCGATGGCCAAATCACGGTACATAATTGAGGAGGCTGTTTACAAACATGGCCAACTCCAAGTTGTAGAATTTTTCAGGAGTGGATTTTCTGTTGAAAATTGCATTAAGACTTCTCAGTGCTTCTGTGCGCAATCTGGCTGCTTTTGTCACTTTATTTTACAACGTGCAGGTGGACATTAAAATTTTCTGCAAGGTCGGATCAAAACCCCATTTTGTAAAAAAAATGGAGTTGGCCACGTTTGTAACCAAGCTCCTCAATTATAGAATTTGGATACGGATCATAAATGAGACTACACTGCTTGTGCCTTAAGCTAACTATCCTTTGTCCGGAGTTTTATCGGAACGGCAGAACTGTTCTTTCAACCTGTTATTATCAGGTATATTATCACACCTGGCACCCACCTATGCCCATTTTTGGACTGTATATTAAGAGTCACTCATTTGTATACAAGGTATAAGACATGGAGGTTATTTTATGTTTGGCACACAAAATATCCTCACAGAATATACATTATAAAAGCTATAACTTACACCAATCCTCAAACAGTTGTCGTAACTGCATTTGCGCCTCCTCCCATGACGTCATAGACCGATTTCCGTTCTGAGGAGTAGCTTTATCAACGCGACTCGGCAGAGTCCTACTAGTTCTTGAAGCTCCCAATGGCTCCACAGGGTCAGCAACATGCGCCTCATCTTTTCTACTACCCAGCAAATCAATCGCCGGAGCTTGTTGCTCGACATTTACAGCGGCATCACTGCGACCGGCCGCAGGATCAACGATAGAAGCAAGATCCGCAGCCTCAATACTATCCACAACTGCAGCAGCACCAGGAGCATGCACTTCCCCGTCTCTACTGTCCACCATACTGATCGATGGAGCTCTTACCTCAACAGCTCCTACAGCAGCAATCAACGGCATCTGTGCCTGATCTAATCCAGCATTCCTGGCCATTTCTAGACGTCCTTCCACCGGCTGAATGTTAGCACTAGGAGCAGAAACTCTTGCAATGTCAATTGCCTTAACTTTTACGATAACTTGTTCCTCAGCATTCCCAGCTGGAGTGATATCCTCGGGAGGACGCTGACGAACCGTGTCGTGGTCAGACATTCCGACAAGACCGATAACAGCGCCTATTGGAGCAGCAGTTACTACTTCCGCTTTCTGTCTAGGTACAGCCAATGGGCCAAGATCGGCTTGCGTAGCATCGCTTGTCACTGCAGGTTGGGGTGCCGCTAACAAGTCGATACTTGCCGTAGTATCAGCCTCTAGTACTGCTAAAATTTCATTTGCGCTAGGTGCTCCAACTGTAGAAATTACATGACGCTGTGAAGCTTCGATTATACCAGCAAAATCTGGCAACACTTGCAGATCTGTTCTAACATCAACCCCAAATTGTTGTGGAACAGTTCCTCCCTCGGCAATAGACACTGTGTTGGCTTCAGGCCTTGGTACTTTTGCATGATCACGTCTTGCAGCCTGATCGACTTCTTCGTTGATATCAGCTCCCAATGCTAGTGAGCGTACGGCTGCCTGGTCAAAAGCAGAAACTTCGGGCTGTGGGGTTGCGATTACTACAACGGGATCGCCAATATCAGACACAAATCCTGTTGTTGGAACAGTTACTCCTTCGACAGTAGGTACTTCCACTCCTGGAACAGCTTCCGGCCTTGGTGCATCTACAGGATCACGTCGTGCAAGTTGACCAACCATTTCGCCGGTGTCAGCTAAATGTAGAACATTCATCTGATCAACAGTACGGACATTTAGAGGAATACGCTGCAGACCGTTGACCGCAACATCCACGTCGGGCCTAGAAGCTGGTATAGCTGCGTCATCTGTGTGAGAAGCCGGCATACCTGAATATAAAACAATAAATTATAAGGTATAATAAAAAAGCGGTTATATACATTTTCTATTACGAGAATTGTATGAAGAGAACAAGGGGCAGTTTACAGATTACCTACCTGTTGGTGCCATTTGCGCACAGACAAATTATTTTTTTTGTAACAAAAGATGAAATTGACGCGATGGAGGCACGTTTGCCAGACGCAATACTGCCGATAACTGGGACACACGAAATCCACCAAATTATCTAGAAGTCAGGAGAAGAAATTGCTCACCGACGTTTACCTTGCTTTTGTTAAGGTAATCCGAATCGGTGGGCAAAGAAAATAGTTTCTCTATGGAACTCACCTTGTGCAGAAGTTTCCGGTGGCACAGGGACAGTCCTCCGGATTGGCCGAGCCGGCCTCTCAAGCACGCGCACTTCAACACTGCCATCTGTAAAACAATATTAAATTCATGATCACAAACCGGAGTATTCCAGATGGTAGAGAAGTATAAAGCGCGAAACGTCGAAGGTTTGAGACTCTACACGAAAGGAAACCTTTTCTCTCTAATGCAGTGGTTCCCAACCGGTGGTCCGCGGACCCTGGCAAATGGTCCGCGAGAATGCCAACGCCACGGTGACGTACAGAGTTGCTATCAACAAGAACAATAAGCCGAGAATAAAACAACTTGTAAAAAAAATGAATGCCCAAGTTTCACATAAACTTAATCGTACATTAAAATCATGCTAAGCTAAATATAGTGATATCCTTGAAATCTTAGAATTCTAAAAAAAGAATAATAATAATAAATGTAAAGGGTGGTCCGCAGCGACACCGTCACTGGTTGGGAACCACTGCTCTAAAGACGACAATTTCCCAAATAGAGCAGTAAACAATAGTGGCTTCTACTTGCCCTCAGTGGACACGTTCCCATATACTTTGATAAATCGGGCTTACGCCGTTGTTTTTTTTTTTTTGGTAACACTGTGCCGGCCGGAACATCTGACATACGTTAACGGCCGCCAGTGTCCATTGGACTCTTATGGGATTTCGCATTGTCTTTTCACAAATATGCCCAGTCCTGATCGCCCCATCCTGTTCCGAGCGGTTCTTTTCCCAGCTGTATTAAGAACAGGGACGGATCGGCCCATTTGGTGGGGGGAGGGGGTAGTTGTGGGTCAAAATAGGAAAAACCTATTATGTAGTATCGATTAAATCAAAGCGTAATTTAAAGTAACTTATAATAGATTTACTAAATTTTGAGGGGCAGTAACCCCCCCCCCCCCTTGTATCCATCCATGATTAAGAACTTACGCCTTTTCCCACTCTTCGATCCCAATCCATTTTCAAGTTTTTGGAAACCATCAGGTAATAAACTATTTTTTTTGGGGCAGTAACCCTCCCCCTGTATCCATCCATGATTAAGAACTTACGCCTTTTCCCACTTTTCCTTCCCAATTAATTTTCTTGTTTTTGGAAACCATCAGGTAATAAACTATTGGCAGACTAATAAAGAAATTGTCACGGGTGACGTTTCTTCCACTATTTTCAATTTCTGCTGCCAAAGATCGTACAATGCACTCCCCTCCATTTTTTATGCTGTGCCACTTGAGACCTCCTATTTTCTGCGTCATCGAATATTAAACTGCAGTTTGACTTTGCTAAGAGGACAAGAGGCATGTAATGAAGTAAATGACTTGTGCTGATTTGGCAAAAAAATGTGGATCCGTAAGCTATGTTGAGGTCTATGGCAATAAGGAAGTAAAAGATATGCCATTCTTTACACATTGTATACAGTGAAATACTACCTGAAACTAAACAATCCCCCCGAACTGGCTGTTGATATAGCAATGACCCAATGCATTCTCCCATAAGTGTCCAATGGACACTGCGGCCGGCAACGTATGCCAATACGGTTTCCGGAGAAACTGCTGACTAAATGCAAAATTTTTTTCATGGGTTTAAAATATGCACATAGTTAGGAAAAGTCATGAAATGCCAAACCGATAAGTGAACAGCAGCTCATGTAACAGAGTTTTGAAAATCAAAAAAGAGTTCATTGGACACTGCGGCCGGCAGTGTTAATAAAAGTTTAATCGCATACAAACAATTTAATGAATGTATCCGATTACTTCAGTTGCCTCTCTAGGTTAATACCCGTACTGATCGCATGATGTGTAGACACTCGTAAAGTACGCAAGCACGCTACCACCTTGCCACCGAAACCGAAGCTGTTACCATAACAATGTCAATGGTAAGCATGTCTGAGCTTGCCCATTGGCAATTGAAGCCGGTATGGGTTCTCAATGAGGAGTGAACCAGTTTGGCAATGGCTAGAAATTTATTCGGATACAATAACGTCCGAAAACGGGGTTCAACGGGCCACACTACAAGTAGGCCTACGTCATTGAAAAGCCCCTTGGAAAGTCCTATCCCGGAATTTTTATACAGTTATTTTTAGGTGTCGAAATGATTTGGAAACATTTAGGTAACCAAAACTCTTCTAGGACTATGATTTCCTTAGGCGCCCATTCCATCGACCGGCTAGGGCTATTTACAAAAACGGTGACGTGGTAGCAGACATTCAAGACTTAAGTGGCGATTCCACCGATCTCGCATTGCAGAATGCATATGAAATGTTTGTTTTCCTCTATGCCATAGTTAAAATTGATCAATGATCATAGAGTAAAATCACAAACAAACAAACTGAAATTAAAAAATGGCTTCATGGGATATGTTAATTACAAACATTTTAATAGATTTCTATAAAAAGAAAAACAAACATTTCCGTCAATGTCATTTGCATTCTGCAATCCGAGATCGATAGAGTCCCCGCCTAAGTCTTGAATGTCTGCTACCACGTCACCGTTTTTGTAAATAGCCCTAGCCGGTCGGTGGAATGGGCACCTAAGATGATGCCTGATGGCATACTAATTATGAAGTCCACAAGGTTCTCATATCATAAAATAATAACAAATATACCATTTTTAGGATTACCTGTTTGTTCAGTAGGCAGTGTTGAGGGTTGACGAATAGCAGATATTGTTAGACGATTTGTAGGCATCTAAAAATTAAAATGGCAAAAGTTAAAGACATAGATATCTTGAGGGTCGGGAAAAGCCAACGATAATTAAATATAATAGATGGTTCCTAACCATGAGCTCGAGTGTCTGTCAAGACTCGGTCGTGAACGGATGCATCTTGTTTACGCCTGCAGTGAAATTGGTTTTAAAGGAAATATTAAGTTTTTAACTCTTTTTATTTTGTGCATTGCTCAGCTTTTAGTGCTGTTCGCGTGTGTTCACATCACAGCTGCTATGCTGAAATGTCCGAAGAAAATATAAATAAGTTATCACAAGTGACTGGGAATGTAAAAAGTTTGGAAATTTTTAAGCGAAAGCCTCTGCTTGTGCGAGCCTCACCACAAAGGCGATCGTCTATGCCCGATCTATCACTGGATAGCCCTGGAGTTAAGAGACGAAGAACGAATTTCTGTCATAATTATGATGACGATGGTGAATTTAAGCGGACCATAGAGGAGGGGCTTCAAAAATTATTAAATGAAGTCGAAAATGGCTCTGCCACTAAGGAGAACACTATACTGGCCATAAAAGGGATTTTGGAAATCATGGATAGTTATAAAAGCTCACCGTGCCGCTCGATTGAAACTGTTGGAACGCAAACGAGTTCTTTCAACGAGATGAAACGGGAGATTCAGGCCTCGGAGATAAATGAAAAAATCTGTAAGTACATTGACAACCACCAAATAAAAGAGCTGTGCAACCAATGGTGGCCAAAATTGGCCTTTGAATGTACTAAGCCTAGCAAGAGAAGCATGATAACAAACGGGGAAGAACTACGAATCTTTTTGTTCGATGTGAAAGACAGTAGTTCCTGTAGTTCGGAGAGTCTTATTAAAAGATTGGTTTCACAGCTTCCAGCTGTCCATCAGGTATTACAAAAGAATCCGTCCCCAGGTCTAATCGTCACAGCAGTAAGCAAAGACTCAGCAATTCTAGAAGGGGATGAAGAAAAACCTGTAAGTGACTCCCGCAGAACAATTATTGGTTTTCTAGAAAATGATGAAAAAATTGAGGACCAAATTCTTGAGGCCTTAAGAAAAATTAAACCAATTATTGCTAACGTTCCAACGAAGAAATGTACTATAACAGTTTCTGGGTTAACCGATGCTGAAAAACTCCGAAAGTTAATTGAATGCTTATTTAGAGATCTAAAAATGGAGGTGGGTGTTTGGGCACCAGACAAATCAAAAGCCAAATTTGGCAAGCCGAATCCAAGAAATGAAACAATCGTTGTTAAACGTAATACTGGTGAGTCCTTTGCTGATGTGGTCTCAAAAATTAAGTCTGAAATTAAACCTAAGGCGATGGGGGTCACTGTAAAGAAGCTGACCCAAACTCAACAGGGGGACATTAGAGTCGTCGTAAAGGAAACAAGAATAGGAGCAAATCAGGCGCTTGTGGCAGAAATCCGAGCCAAAACAAACTCTGATGTGATAGTGACTAATAAATTAAAACCGGTTATAATCAGCGGATTGGATGAAACAGTGAGCCAGACGGAACTTAAAGAAACCTTAGCACAATACCTGTCTGCTGATGAGAACTCTTTTCAAGTTGGCACTTTGCGACTCAATCAATTCGGGACCTGTAGTGTGGTAGTGAGGATGCCAACCAATATTGCTCTAAAAGCTATAAATATGGCCTCTATGAGTGTTGGCTGGGTAAAAGCCAAAATCAGAGAAATGGTAATTCCTGACTTTTGCTCATGCTGCCAGAAATTCGGGCGCAGAAAGTGCGATAACAGCCAAAGGCTTCCAGAGAGATGCAGACGGTGTGGAGACCAAGGCCATAGGGCGAAGGGCTGCGTGCAGCCCTTAAAGTGTTACATACGTGAATGTGTCGGACACAGAGTAGATTCAATGGCCTGCCCAGTTTATCGGGAGGCCGTGAGGGCGGTGGACAGATCAAGGAGAATACTATCGGGAAAGGGGCAAAATTCTAAGGAGAATATGTCGGACATTCCCTCTCAAACTGCTGAACAAAGATTGCCATTATGACGCTTAAAATCATACAAATTAACTTGCAGCATGCAATTGCAGCCACTGCAGTTTTTGTACAGACAATGGTGTGTGAAAATTTCAATATAGCACTAATTCAGGAGCCCTATACTGGAAATGATGGTGTAGTACGCGGTCTTTTCGGATTTAAGGGCAAACTATTCGTTTGCAGACCTAGTGAAAACCCCAGGGCAGCTATACTGACTGAAGGGATCCCAGCAGAAATGCTTCCTCAATTTCTCACCCGAGACTTAGTTGCGATTGCTGTGACAATAAACGGGACCCGAATGGTAATAGCATCTGCCTATTTTTCGCACTCTGAAGAGTCTCCGCCTTCAGAGGTCATCAGTCTGGTGCAGCACTGTAGAAAATAAAATCTCCAAATATTAATAGGCTGTGATGCAAACTCACACAATACTGCATGGGGAAGTACTGATATAAACCAACGCGGTATAGATCTCATGGAATTCATATGTGAGGAAAACTTGCTGGTACACAACCGAGGAGCTAAGCCTACCTTTTGCACTGCTGTGAGGAAGGAAGTGCTCGACATCACTATTAGTAGCCAAAGCCTTGGGAGACATGTCAAAGATTGGACTGTATCGGACAATGAGAGCCTCTCTGACCACAAACAAATCACCTATCACATTGAGGTGCAACCTTTTGTTACAGAGGAGAGCGGCCGAAATCGCCGAAAGACAAACTGGGTTGAATATCTAAATGCGCTGCAAAATCTCTTACCTGATTGTGTAAAGCAGTGTTCAGCAGTAGATGATGTTGAAGATTACTGTCAACAAATAACGACAGCTATTGTAACGGCGTACAAGTCAAACTGCCCATGCATTGTAAAAAACATGAGAAACGGAACAAAATGGTGGAATAGCGAGATAGAAAAGCTACGCCGAAAAACTCGCATGCTAAACAATAGGCTGCATAGAACCGGAAGTAAATTTGATGCACGAAACCTAAAGCAGGCCAGGGGTGAATACAAAAAGGCTATAAGACATTCAAAGAGGCGCACTTGGCGCAATTTCTGCGAAGAGATCTCAACGTTGCCTCAAATCACCCGTCTTCAAAAAGCTCTGTCAAAGGACAAAAGAGTTGTGAGTGGTCCCCTTACAACTACCAACGGCTGCTTTACAACAAACGATGAAGAAGCTCTGATGGAACTTATGAAGACACACTTCCCTGAGTGCATATTTGTACAGGATGACCCAGATCACTTTGACGAATACGGCCCTCTTCTCTCAGATAGTAAATTTGCCATTACGGAAGAAAAGATTTCACACGCTATAGGTTCGTTTTCTCCCTACAAAGCACCGGGAGTAGATGAGATTTTTCCCGCACTTCTTCAACAAGGCGCAAAATTACTGACTCCCCATCTGACTGCCCTATTCACATCATGCCTACGACTAGGGTATATCCCCAAACTGTGGAGTCAAATCACAGTCGTCTTCATTCCTAAACCTGGCAAGGCAGACTACACGCAACCGAAAGCTTTCCGGCCTATAAGTCTTAGCTCATTCCTCTTAAAAACAATGGAGCGCATTGTAGACTGGGAATTAAGAGATCGTCTGCAAGGGGATTGGGCACTACATGATGGACAACACGCTTTTAGGCCAGGAAGGTCTACAGAATCGGCCCTTCATCGCTTAGTTTCATATATTGAAAATGGTCTGGAACATAAACAGTTTGTTCTTTGTAGTTTTCTGGACATAGAAGGGGCGTTCAACAACGTTACGTTCCAAGCGGTTGAAGACGCAGTCAAGAGAAAAGGCGTAGATCCGCTTATTATTAGATGGATTGTAAGAATGCTGAAACAAAGAACAATTATCTCTCAAAGGGGCACCTACAAAGTGACTGCAAATGTCCGAAGGGGATGTCCACAAGGTGGGGTGTGCTCACCAATTGTCTGGTGTCTCGTTATAGACCTATTGCTCAGTATCTTAGGCGAACTGAGATATTTTGTGCAAGCATACTGTGATGATGTAGTGGTTGGAGTCACAGGAATAGATCAGACTGTTGTTTTCGACCTAATGAAACGAGCGCTACAAATAATCTCAAACTGGTGTCAAGACAAGGGACTTGGCATTAATCCGACCAAGACTGAAGTAGTTCTATTTTCCAGGAAGAGGAATCTACCCGTGGCACCGGAACTGACCCTAAATGGGCTAGTGCTGACAGTTACAAATAGTGTGAAATACTTAGGAGTGCATATTGATAGCAAGCTTCTGTGGAACGTTCAATTACAAGCTGCCATAGCCAAGGCTAGAGCGATAATGTGGACTCTAAGAGGGTGCTTTAGCAACACATGGGGGCTCTCACCAAAAGTAATGAGATGGCTCTACCTTGCAGTTATTCGACCAGCGCTCACATATGGATGTGTGGTGTGGTGGAAAAGAACACAGCTTAAAACATGTAGAGAACAGCTCAAGAAGCTTCAAAGATGTATATGTATAGCAATAACGGGGGCTGTACGTTCTACTCCTACTTCTGCACTTGAAATGTTGTTGGACTTGCCCCCTCTTCATCTTGTAGCTGAATACGAGGCAAAACTTGCGATAAAAAGATTGCAATTGGCAAGAACAATTAGTCCCCAGCTAACAGCTGGCGGACATGCTACCTCTCTGGTGCAAGAACAAAAAGATGAATTACTGATGCCCTGTGACCGTATCCAGAAAGAGTGGGCGTTTGACTGCACAAGCTCTATGTATATTCCAGATCGGGCAGAATGGCTAGCTGCTACGACATGTGACGAAAACAACGTAGATCTTACATGGTACACAGATGGTTCAAGACAAAACAATCATGTTGGGTTGGGCGCGTACTGCCCGGAGTTTAATGTATCTATCACCAAGCCGCTAGGAAGATTTAGCACAGTCTTCCAAGCTGAGGTGAAGGCAATATTAGAAGCAGTGTCGTGGTGCAATGAAAATGATATCAAAGATAGAAGTATCGTAGTATGTTCTGATAGCCAGGCTGCAATCCGAGCAATTAGACATCCAATGGTGAGGTCCGCTATCGTGAAGGAGTGCAAGACGAACTGCAAAAAAGCCATGATCAGAATACTGTATGCCTCAAGTGGGTCCCTGGACACTCAGGAATTCAAGGGAATGAAAAGGCGGACGAGCTTGCTCGAGAAGGATCTAGTAACAACCTACTCGGACCGGAACCCTGCCTTCCAATAGCCTGGGCAAACTTTAAGACTGTGTTTAACGAGGAGCTAAAAGCACGATTCCTAAAGGAATGGCGAAAGTCGGCTGGCCTAGCCCACTCCAAGTTATGTATTGCGAACCCTAGCAAGAAAAGTGCTTTAAAATTCATTTCCCGCGGAAGAAGCAGCACACGGATCATCTCGGCTTTACTTACAGGACACGGTCCTTTCCGAAACCATCTATCCAAGATGGGGGTACTCGTGGAATCAACGATGTGTCGGTACTGCGAGGAAGAAGAAGAGACAAGATGGCATATTTTAGCGGAATGTCCGGCGATTTGGCGAGCAAGACTGAATAATTTTGAATTTTCCACTCTGGAGCCCAGGCAGCACACCGGGGCACTAAGCTTTGGGGCCATTGTGGACTTCTACAAGGAAATCGGACTGGCGTAGGACAGTCAAGTCGGGGTCGCTCTATGGGCCCAAATATGAGGCCTAAGTCGTTATTAACCCGGCGAACAACACTACTACTACTACTAACCATGAGCTCAGTATAGCCAATAGCGGTAAAGCGCATGGGAAATGTCAAAGGAAATGTGACCAATTAGGCCCTATTAGAGTTGCAACATAGAAAATATTGGAAAATGGAAAAACAAATGAACAATCTAACGGGCCAGGCTAACAACAGCATCGCATGCGCCGAAGCTCTGTGGACTTGATCTTGGGTCACAACTACGGGATGATTGGATTGCCTGAGTTGGGTGGCATTCTTAATAGCTTGATTTTGACTGTTTTGGGCTAATGACGAGAAAATACGATTGATGTGGTAGTCTCGAGAAAGGAATCAAGAACCGTGGCACATGTCATCTATCGAAATGTAGAGGAGCATTTCTGCTAATGTAGATTATATATTTATGACGGCTCTGCGATCTATATTTCCTGTTTCCTGACTTCGTTAAAAAAAAAAAAAAAAAAACGCGTAGTGGTTTGCTCTTAGTTGAAAATGATGGCAAAAAGTTTTACTTACAATTTTGGCCGCTCCTTCAGTAATGAGGTTTCTAGTGTACATTCGCAACAGATCTGGAACGAAAATGAAGTTAATTTTTTTTTTTTAATAATTATGAAGGGCAGAACCCATGGGGTAAATGCGCTTTCTGATGTGTATAGACGCTGTAATGGATGAGTCATGGGAAGTTGGGTCCGTGGTTTGGAAAGCTACTATTGCGAGCGCATTGGGCAACAACGTTACCCAAGGACCGTCTGAAACATTTTGCAGTTTGCTAGCATTCAAACTGTTTGGTGGTGGATATGGATGTACATAAGTGCATAATATTTTATATATATATATAATATATATAAATATATAATATAAATATAATATATATATCTATATATAATATAATTACATAATATTTTGTGGGAGGATGGACTGCTATCAGAAAAAACATTATACTTACTTCGGCCGATTGCGCGCTCAGGTTTTGCAATAAAGGAGGTTGCATGAAATACTTGGTCCATCGGGTTGTAAGCCCTTGCACGCGTCGTGAATAAATACAGGGTGGTCCCCACTGACCCGCGTGGTAGAACAGCACGAAGTTTCTGAAAAAATAGACCACCAATCCTTCTCAGTTAGTTAGTTAGTACCACTTGCAGGGTGTCGAGGGACTCTCACTTCATACATAAACTTAACTTACTTAACTTCAGTTTGAGACATAGCTCATAGTTTCATCACATAGCACGGTTGCAAATAATTTCATGTGCGATCTACGTGCCTACCTAACTGAGGGGTAGAGGAATATTGAGTGATTGGACTTTATTAAGAGAAGAATATAGGGTCGTTCTGAGCCGTACCTGCAGGCAGGAGCTCTTTGACTACGTGCCCACTTACCATTCCTGGATGCTGACCTGTTGAGAGTGACGGCTGTGGAGTAAGGGGCGGGAGCGCCAAGGCACGGATGCTTAATTAATTAATAGATAAAGTGACTTTAAAGGTTTAAGAGAATTGGAAAATTAGTGAAGTAACTCGCACGGAAGGTAATTACAGACTGACTGGCTACTTGGGACGGGGCAAAACTTGGGGTTTTGTCTAAGGGGGCGTATTTAACTAGTTTTTTTAGAGTCTGATTTCATTTCCAATGTGATTATTAATGACAATGAATAGATATTTCTTAACTTACATCTTCTCGATGCACCGTCTCCGAAAGCTCATTATTCAAGCGCACGGCTCTCTTTGCGTAGTCGCGGATAACTATCTTCTCGTCAATTATCAGGCTCCGCGAGATTCGTCGACTCGGCCTGGAAACCTCCGCTGGACTCACCGGCAGAAGCGCTAGTTCTGCAAAAATTAAAAATAAGATAATAAGGACCGGTCCGAATTTGCTCCAACATGCTTTCCTATTTTCAATTAGTAAATATACAATATACAATTCCATTGTAAATAATTTTCGTAGGGTTAAATTTCGGTTTCCTCTAAACTCCCTATGCCAAAGCACTGAATTGATCGATGGGATTGCATATTCTAGAACGGGCAGACCACAGAATACTATAACATATACATATATGGGGTATAGCCTACATTATAACACAGTAATAATGGCAGCGTTAATTTTCCATAATTCCATCCAAATCTACGGAGTAATTTACCAGCAAATTGACGAACAGACAGACCGACATTTTGTAAAAACCACTTTTTGGTTCCTGGAACCTCAAAACGTGTAAATCCGTTGAAATCTCGACATTCACAAAGCTTTCCTTATACTCATACTACGCATAAACACCAATTACACCCCTAAACTGATAGCAGGCGTGGAAAGTGCGCTCATATTTAGTATTTTCGTCAATTGTCCACGTCATTGACCGTAGCTTGTGGAAACACAGTGCTCTTATCAGTATATGACTTGCAGCAACCTGCAGTCCGACCAATCTGAGAACATTGTGGATCCAATGCAACTGCTATGTTCGATGGCTTCAATGACCGTGTACATGATAAATATTGCCAGTAACCTATCAGACTTGTCAGACTTGCAGCAGTCCGCTCAATCTGAAAACATTATGCAGCCAATGCCCAATGAACTGCTATGTCCAATGGCTTCAAACATCGTACATACGCGAATAATTGATGAATGCCATTAACATGTCAGACTTGTCACACTTACTGGTCTGATAGAATTTGTTGATTGTGTGAGATGGTTACTGATAAGCTGGTGAGAGCCGTAGTGTAGTGGATAACAGATTATCGTAAAGAAAGTCATAGGTCCCATTCTGCCACCTATTCACCTTTGTATAATTAGAAATTCATATGGGAGGCTACTATAATCCCCTCAATCAAGCGAACGACAGAGCTTGTGTTATAGATGAATTGAGATTGGTCATTATTTTCTTTCCCAACCACAACATCAACACACAAAACACTCTTGTGTTCCAAATTTCGAACCACAATGCCGACTATGAACTTTACTTATCAAATTATTATCACTTTGACTGGACGCCATATTAATAAGGTTGATTTGTCATAAAAAGTGTTGATTACCATTATCGTAGATAATAATAGGGGCTTTCAGTCAGATTTTAATTCATTCCTCTGCGACCAATATTAACTGAGATATGAATTTTATAAGGTTTCAATCGGCCACCATTGTCAAGTCAAGACCTGTCAAAAACTTG
This sequence comes from Psococerastis gibbosa, assembly GCA_963971405.1. Taxonomy (NCBI): domain Eukaryota; kingdom Metazoa; phylum Arthropoda; class Insecta; order Psocodea; family Psocidae; genus Psococerastis; species Psococerastis gibbosa. The sequence goes on along the minus strand of OZ020490.1, from coordinate 3,315,251 downwards.
CAATGGCAAGATTAAGTCAGTACCAAAAGGTTACCGGCTGCCGCAACACCTCGTTTTATATTTCCTTTACAAATTCTTATAAATCTTTTGTCCCGCGCCTGTGTGTTTGTGCCCTGCCTGTGAAATACACGGATGCTCGTCTTCGTCCAGGTCTACAAGTTCTGGTGCACCGGACCTAGCTATTCTCACAGCAGGTAAGTCAACTCTCACCAGGCGCTCCCAGTCTATAATATGTCAGTCTCGACATAAAGGTCCTTCGAGCCGGATTCAGAGCCAAAAGTAATTATTTTAATTAATCTAATTTTCCATTAATCTTACATTTCTTCACGTCAAAAAAAAAAAAAAGTTTTTTGATATTTAATTCAATTTGAGTTACTCTTGTCATTGTAGGTTGACACTGTTGTGTTCCCTTACTTTATTACATATTATAATTTGTTAGGATTATCATTAAAATCGGCAATTAAAACCGTTTACAATTTTTAAATTCATTGGTACAGCTTGTAGATGGCAGGTTAGCATAGGAATACGTACTTGTAGCACAGCCTTAGAAGATGCTCTTGCCTATGTAATTGCAATAGGTCTCAGTCGCATTCAATGCATTAGTCAGTCCTTGTTGGGTCATCTAGGCTAAGAGACCACGTTGTACGAGGCAAGTCTATAAGAGCCTAGTTTTCTTATATTGGGAGTGGTTGTACACTGTCCCATTGTAGCGTCTTCCTTTTCCCGTCATCCTCACCTTACCTGTCTCTTATCTAAACCGTTCTTTTTTGGTTTTTTACTTTCTTTTTGTCTTTCATCATGTCAAAGGAAGATTTGACTGATGATGAAGCGTTGGCCCAATTAGAAGTTCTGAGAGAACTTCGGGAAGACAAGTTTGCCGAACTTACGTCTATTAGGGACAAAATAACTTCTATTTCACGATCTAAATTTAGTTTAATTCAAGCTAAATACCAAACGGCTCAGGCTGTTTTAAAGTCTGCTGATGAACTGAAAGTTCAAATCCTGGAAGCCAATGTAAGGGTTGACAGCAAAGACAGGGTCGACACGAGCAAACCCCATCAAGCTTTTTTACAACTTTTTGATGTAATCGAGGCCACTTACACCGACGTTCTAGACATGCAGAGTCGACCTAAAGGAACAACTCCAGGCGATCCTGCTACTAAGGTCAATATAGGGGTTAAATTGCCAAGCATTGTAATCCCTCCGTTTGAAAATTCTATTCGAGAATTTCCAAAATTCGAAAAATTGTTCGAATGTGTTTATGGGTCTAATCAGTCACTTTCCGATGGTGCTAAAGCCTACTATCTGCACTCTCTGCTGCGGGGAGAGTCTCTTACACTCGTGTCAGAGTTTGCCCTTGATTCACAAGGGTACAAAGATGCTTGGGATGCGCTCAAGGCAATGTATGCTTCTCCGAGAGCTCTCGCTTCAATACATGTCACAGACATACTTTCGTTCACCCCCCTCAAGAAGGCCACGGGGGATGACCTAAAACACTATTTATCGGTTCACAACCACCACGTAAAAAGCTTAAAAAATTTGCAGATTAATGATTTGGGAGATTTTATTTTACAAGAGTTGTGCGCCCGGAACCTGGACACACTCACGCGTCGCCTTTTTGAGCAGAGCCTAGCTGCCGGCACCTTACCTACCCACAAATCTCTTATGGATTTTGTGAGCAAACAATCTCAAATGTTACATATTTTGAAAAGTGAGCATAAACAGGAAGAAAGTGTGTCTGTCAACAAAGGAATAAATAAAACTAATAATACTAAACCTGAGTACAAGCCGAAGGCCTTTAAAGTGCGTGTGTCTAATAAAGCCACTTTTAACAGTTGTCTATACTGTCACTCTAAAGATCACAAAATCTATAAATGTGAGGCATATAATGCAGCCACTATAACTGAACGCCTGGGGTGGGTTAATAACAATGGCATTTGTGCCTCATGCCTCGGTAAAGGGCATTTTTTAAAACAATGTTCGTCCACATACACATGTAGAGCATGTGGAGCCGCGGACCATCACACGTCTTTACATAAAGACAACCCTAACAAGTCAAAGCCGGAGGGTATTGCTGGCACATCGGCCAACAATAATAATCACCCTAGAACTATGTCAGTTCAACCGGAAGTCAAAACCCTGTCAGAACAGTCTGAAGTCCTCTTGGGGACTTTAGTAGCCTATGTCGTAGATGCTGGCGGTTTCACCCGTACTATAAGAGCGTTGGGGGACACAGGTAGTCAAAAAAATCTAATGTCGCTTAGTGCCTTAAAGCGTTAAGGCCTAACTTTAAAGGCAGGTGACCCTCAGTCCATTTGTGGTATTTCAGACATGGTCACGAAATTAGTAGGAGAGGTTAGTCTAACCCTGCATTCACGTGTTAATGCTACCTACAGTATAAAAGTCGATGCGAGTGTTTTACCTCACATTACCAGTAATTTGCCCACAACTGAGCTGCCGTCAGAAGTGGTGGACAAGTTCAAAGCCTTACAACTTGCAGATCCTGATTTTGGACATCCTGCACCAATTGATTTATTGCTAAATGCCAATGTTTTTATGAACATTTTGGACACCACTTTTGACAGTGAGTGGTCCCACATGTCTTACCCTAACACTTTGCCAACAAAATTTGGTACGATAGTCATGGGAAATATCGATAGTCCACAGGGGCAGGAGGTTTGTCTGCTAACCTCCCCCCCTCCCCCCACGCTCCTGCAGTCACTTGAAAAGTTTTGGGAGCTGGAAGAGGTGCTACCCTCTACGTCAAAGCTCACTGTCGAGGAAGAGTTTGTAGAAAATCATTTTTTACAAACTCACACGCGTGCCCCAGATGGTCGATTTGTGGTCCGCTTACCATTTAAACCGGACGCACCTGAGCTAGGTTCGAACCGCCGCTCAGCACTTGCTAGTCTATACTCGCTTGAAAAGAAACTCAAGCGTAATTTGTCGGATTACGAGCAGTATAAGTCTATACTTGCCGACTCCATTTCCAAAAGTCATTTAGTACCAAGTCTTGTGTGGTCTCAGTATGTAATACCCCACCACTGTGTATTTAAAAAAGAGTCGAAAAAATTGCGAATGGTGTTTAATGCGAGCTCGTCGAGCTCTAATGGCATTTCACTTAATGACACACTATATGTCGGCCCATCTCTGCAGAGAGATTTAAGTTATGTTCTGTTGGGCTTTACTGTCTATACTGTCACTCTAAAGATCACAAAATCTATAAATGTGAGGCATATAATGCAGCCACTATAACTGAACGCCTGGGGTGGGTTAATAACAATGGCATTTGTGCCTCATGCCTCGGTAAAGGGCATTTTTTAAAACAATGTTCGTCCACATACACATGTAGAGCATGTGGAGCCGCGGACCATCACACGTCTTTACATAAAGACAACCCTAACAAGTCAAAGCCGGAGGGTATTGCTGGCACATCGGCCAACAATAATCACCCTAGAACTATGTCAGTTCAACCGGAAGTCAAAACCCTGTCAGAACAGTCTGAAGTCCTCTTGGGGACTTTAGTAGCCTATGTCGTAGATGCTGGCGGTTTCACCCGTACTATAAGAGCGTTGGGGGACACAGGTAGTCAAAAAAATCTAATGTCGCTTAGTGCCTTAAAGCGTTTAGGCCTAACTTTAAAGGCAGGTGACCCTCAGTCCATTTGTGGTATTTCAGACATGGTCACGAAATTAGTAGGAGAGGTGAACCCTGCATTCACGTGTTAATGCTACCTACAGTATAAAAGTCGATGCGAGTGTTTTACCTCACATTACCAGTAATTTGCCCACAACTGAGCTGCCGTCAGAAGTGGTGGACAAGTTCAAAGCCTTACAACTTGCAGATCCTGATTTTGGACATCCTGCACCAATTGATTTATTGCTAAATGCCAATGTTTTTATGAACATTTTGGACACCACTTTTGACAGTGAGTGGTCCCACATGTCTTACCCTAACACTTTGCCAACAAAATTTGGTACGATAGTCATGGGAAATATCGATAGTCCACAGGGGCAGGAGGTTTGTCTGCTAACCTCCCCCCCTCCCCCCACGCTCCTGCAGTCACTTGAAAAGTTTTGGGAGCTGGAAGAGGTGCTACCCTCTACGTCAAAGCTCACTGTCGAGGAAGAGTTTGTAGAAAATCATTTTTTACAAACTCACACGCGTGCCCCAGATGGTCGATTTGTGGTCCGCTTACCATTTAAACCGGACGCACCTGAGCTAGGTTCGAACCGCCGCTCAGCACTTGCTAGTCTATACTCGCTTGAAAAGAAACTCAAGCGTAATTTGTCGGATTACGAGCAGTATAAGTCTATACTTGCCGACTCCATTTCCAAAAGTCATTTAGTACCAAGTCTTGTGTGGTCTCAGTATGTAATACCCCACCACTGTGTATTTAAAAAAGAGTCGAAAAAATTGCGAATGGTGTTTAATGCGAGCTCGTCGAGCTCTAATGGCATTTCACTTAATGACACACTATATGTCGGCCCATCTCTGCAGAGAGATTTAAGTTATGTTCTGTTGGGCTTTAGAATCCATCCTGTTGCACTGACGGGAGACGTCTCTGCAATGTTCACCAACATAGCCATTCACCCCGAGGACTCAGAAAAACTACATATGATGTTTCTGAACTCAGAAAACAGTCCTGTCGAGTATCTTATGGCCCGCCTTCCGTTTGGTCTAGCCTGTAGTCCTTTTATAGCTAATCGTTGCTTAAAGCAGGTTGCCATGGAAACTGAGGTCGAGCCGACGGTTGCTGGGGGCAACCCGAAGCTAGTGGCACGCCAAGCCATACTTAGGTCCTTTTACGTGGATGATGTCCTAGCTGGAGCCGCCACTGTCTCTCAGGCCAAGCTCTTACGTGATGAGCTTACCGCTCTATTGGCCTCGGGATGCTTCCCCCTTTGCAAATTTAACTCGAATGTGCCCGAGTTATCTTCACACAGTGGTGATGGAGAAAATGAACTCGTCTTTGCCGACCAAGTCAAGGTTTTAGGGCTGTACTGGCACCCCCGTCAGGATGTGTGGTCCTTTAAATCTAAGCCATTTGAAGGCCCGGTGTCTAAAAGAACTGTCCTTTCCTATTGTAGCCAGCTATTTGAGCCATTGGGGTTAGTCAACCCTGTCACTCTAGCAATGAAATTATTCATTCAAGAGCTGTGGCGCAAAGAGCTGTCTTGGGATGAAACTACCCCCAGAACTAAATGATGCTTGGTCTAGATTAGTCACTAACATACCTATGTTATCGAAGTGCAAAATCCCTCGGGGGGTGGTCGATTCTAATTTGCAACATTATCTTGCAATTTTTTGTGATGGTAGCCAATCGGCCTATGGCGCGTGCGCCTACCTAGTGTCACGTGACCCAACCACTGGGTCCACAACTAGCAACCTGTTAGTTGCTAAAAGTAAAGTCGCTCCACTAAAGTCAAAAATGTCTATTCCCCAAATAGAACTTTCGGGAATGCTCCTTGCCTCAAAGCTCTGGACATGGTTTAACAATGGGGATTTTCCAATCAAATTAACGTCAGTCTATTTTTTCAGTGACTCGCAAGTTGCGCTGCACTGGCTCAAAATTGAACCGTCGAAACTAAAAGTTTTTGTGTCTAACAGGGTGCGGCAGGTCAACGAGTTAACGAAGCCCTACACATGGCACTACGTGGCAACAGTGGAAAATCCAGCCGATTTGGTTTCTCGTGGTACGGAACCCGAGAAAATCATTAAAAATGCCTTATGGTTTCAGGGTCCGCAATTTCTCGTATTGTCGGAGTTTCCGGCACATCTGCCTAAGGTGAATTTAGTTGAAATTGCCCTACCTGATCTACAGTCTTCCAACTCAAATGTAACTCTAGTTTCAGCAAAAGCCGGGGAGGAAGATGCAATTTTTAAAAAATATTCATCATTCACAAAATTGCAAAGAGTAGTCGCCTATCTAAAAAGATTCACATTTAATTGTCGCAAGCCTGATAATACTTTAATTGGCCCATTATCGGTGATTGAATTAAATAATTCACTTGTCCAACTCATCAAATGGCATCAAGATGTTTATTTCCCCCATGACATCAAAGCAATAATTAAAGGCCAAAAGGTGTCTTCAAAGTTGCTGCCCCTGACCCCGTTTATAGATAAAGACAATATCTTAAGGGTGGGTGGTCGCTTACAGCAAGCAAATTTGCAATTCGATGCTAAACATCCTATTATACTTGCCAAGTCAGAATTTATGAATTTAATTTTAAAGTATTATCACGCGTTATCGGGCCACTCAGGCCCACGTCTAATTTTAGCTCTAATGAGACAAAAATTCTGGCCCATAGCTGGTAGAGTCACTATGAGGTCAATAACCCGAAATTGCGTAATTTGTGCCAAAATAAACGCAAATCGTATCAGCCAACCTATAATGGGAGATCTTCCATCCTCTCGGACCACTCCAGCTATGGCATTCCGTGGCCATGTTGCATTCGATGCTGCTGGGCCATTTACGATCAAACTGTCTTTACGCCAGACTAGGCAATCTCAGGCGGCCGGAAAGGGGTACCTACTGCTTTGGATTTGCCTTAGCACTCGTGCAGTGCACCTGGAATTCATGGGTTCACTATCCGCTGAATCCTTTTTGGCCGCCTGGGACCGTATGGTCTCTAGAAGAGGCATACCTAGCTGTTGTGTCTCGGATCAAGCGAGCAACTTCAAGAAAGGGGCTCGCCTCGTCAAAGAATTTTCGAATTTCCTTGACCAAAACAAGGACACAATTTTGTCAGCACTCGCCACTCGCTCAATAGAATGGCGTTTCAATGTGGTCTATTCGCCAGATAAAGGCGGCATATGGGAACGCCAAATAGGCGTTGCCAAGAGAATTCTCAAAGGCATGTTAACTGCACAAACTATGTTTTTTGAAGAGTACGCCACTGTATTTGCCAAGGTCGAGGCATTAATGAATTCCCGACCTTACTTCCCCTTATCAGTCGACGCCACTGATCCCGTGGCATACCTGTCTCCGGCTCACTTCCTCATCCAATCCCATTTTTCCCCACTACCTGAACAAAGCCTACCCTTGGACATGCCGCTCCATCGTAGGTGGGATAGGGTGAGGGCGCTAACCCAGAGATTCTGGAAAATATGGTCACGAGAATACTTACAGTCACGCATGGCTCGTGAAAAATGGGCGAAGGGAGATAGTAGCTTACAAATAGGGCAAATGGTCCTAATATCAGATATTCAGACCACTCCATCCTCCTGGCCCATAGGCGTCGTCAGTAATTTGATCGGGGGATCACAAGGGGTGGCTCGAGTCGCGGACGTTCGAACCGCGGGTGGTACCATTCGTCGCTCAGTAAATAGGCTACGACTCATTCCCGTCATGGTAGATTGCTAGTGCTACATGAAAATTTAGTTTTAAGTTTAGTTCTTATTCGTTAGGTAGTATATATAAACTGTCTCGCCATCTATCAAGCTCTACTACCAATTGTATATATTTCATTTCGTTGCCAATAAGTAATTGGTTTCGGTTTTTTTTTCTCTTTATTTTTTTTTCTTCAGCCTACCTTTCTCTCCCCTTTTTTTGGCTGGGGAATGTCAAGTCAAGACCTGTCAAAAACTTGCAATGGCAAGATTAAGTCAGTACCAAAAGGTTACCGGCTGCCGCAACACCTCGTTTTATATTTCCTTTACAAATTCTTATAAATCTTTTGTCCCGCGCCTGTGTGTTTGTGCCCTGCCTGTGAAATACACGGATGCTCGTCTTCGTCCAGGTCTACAAGTTCTGGTGCACCGGACCTAGCTATTCTCACAGCAGGTAAGTCAACTCTCACCAGGCGCTCCCAGTCTATAATATGTCAGTCTCGACAACCATCTTGTAACTAAATAGTAGATCTAGCTGGCTAACGAACTCGATCAAGACATTTGTAAGATCAATTTTTGTGCCAAGTTACATCAAAATCGGATAATATTTACGGAAGTTAGAGTGTTTCCTAAAATCGATATACATACATATTGTACTATAATATATACATAACATATTGAACGGAGGGTGGTTTTAGGCTCAGGGGGTCATGAAATGAAAAGTTGTGAAGACATTTTCCGAAAGTCGAACATTGGTCGCCATCTCAATAGGTAAAGGAATCTCCCTAAAATAGAGTAGTGTTGTTACTACGATTTGCTCTTAAAAATTGACGTACCATCCGATTCACGCAGCGGAGCTAGCTCAATTTGTTCTGAAGTTCTAGAAATACGTCGTCGACGCGGATCGACAGGCCCCTGCTCTGCAGAAGCACACCGAGGAGGCACTGGCTCTGGCTGTACAGATAACCGCCCACCCGGTAAATCCACAGACTCTGCTTGCATAGATATACGCTCAGGCGGTAGAACAGCTGGCGCTGACTGTACAGACGCATGTCTGGGGGGCACATCAACTGCAAGTTCTGACTGCACGGAAAGACGTCGTGGAAGCAGATCAACGTGTTCACCGGATGACACGGCAACAGCTGAGCTTAGCGTCGGGAAAGGTGTGCTTGTAGGAACGCCAACAGGCTCTATCCACGTAACTGAAAACTTTTACTCATAAGCCGTAGCTCAGTTGAAAATTAGGTCTTATAATCATTCAGATCTCATAAGAAAAAGTTGCCTGAACTCAAAATGTCTAAGTTTTTTTCAGATATACCTGTGTAGGCAGTATTATAAATAAATAAATAAGGACTTTTTATTGCTTCTATTACTAAGCCAACCTAGCGGAGTTAGGGCTATAAAGCTCTCTCTTACACTCAACTAGGAAAGCCCGGGACCGCCTGCTTTACATGCCCTCCGAAGCATGGCCAGAAAATGTAAACAGTGTGGGACTCGAACCAACAACCTTTCGGGTGAAAATCAGAGTCCGTGCCACTACGCTACATGTCTTGTCTTGAGTATTCTAGAGGAGCTTCTGAGCAAGCGCGAACAAATGGCAAAAAATCGGAAATTGAGATAGTGTATTTCACAAGCTTGGGTGAGACTGAGCCTAAAAAGTTATGAGCCAGTCACTTTAATTGTTTAAAACTCATGGTCCAAGCAAAAACGAATACGTAGCCAAGGAATGGTTTTTGGTCAATTGTGAAAAAATTGATTTGAGTCCTTTGTTCGCGTTTTCTCAGACGCTCCTCAATTGAGGAAAGTTTCAGGAAAATTATTTAAGCTAATTTTGAGAAAACAATTTTAAATGCCTTTTTGGTTATTAAAAATTCCTGGCTCCACCCTTAAGCAATCTAAGCCTTTTTTCTTGGGCGGTCTCCATCGGAGGACTTTTAAACAAGTTCCTACCAAATGTGAGCGAAATCGGTCCAGTAGTTTGGGCTCTCAACTCTGTGGCCATACATACGCCACACAGGACCATGGGAAACACAAAATCTCTACATTGAAATTTTGGTCAATCACAATAATTTCACTATACTTCGTACATGAGTAAGGTAAAAACAAACGGTACATTACCATTTGAAACTCCAAGCGGTGTGTCTGCTAATTGAGGTTGCCCTTCGCCATGGAGAGGCCGATGAGGTGTGCTCGGATCAACCTGCACCACTCCTGTAAAAGTAAAGAAAACCAAATATATGCACAATCACACAATTTACAAAGGTTTAAGTTAGAGTAAATGATACTGGTAAGTTTTCTACAAAGTTATGCCATTAGATACTCCACCCAAACTCCTTAATAACTGCATGATTGCCTTAGAACTCTTCAAAGCAGAGATGGGGCTTTCGAGACCACCAAAAATATATTTTGAACATCTGGTGCCACCAGTCCCATTGAACTTGACCAATTTGTAAAATAAATATCCATAAATATAGGAAAACTGTTAGGCACAAAAGTAAGATATATTTTGTGTTTAAACAACAAAATCCTCGTGACTACAAGGCGTGCCCTCTCATTGGTCAAAGTTCGACAGGCCTGGTGGCACCAGAAATTCAAAAAATAATTTTGGCGGGCTCGTAAGTCCATTTCTTCTATATGCAATGGAACCCTATTTTCCCCGATCGCGTACCTAGCCCTGCACAGCCCATTTCTCAGTTCAAACACACCCTCACGTCAGCGCCTGGTTTGGCTCTGGGGCCAGGACAGCCATGGCCCCAGAGCCCCCACAAAAAACAAAACTACAAGAGACTAAATAACCAAAACAAAAAACTAAAGGATATAAACTTGTCGAAATATTTTGCGGAAAATTGGAACGTGCCATGACATTAATGATTAATCACCTTATTCTATTATATTTTGCATCCTGTGTCTCCATTTTATAATTGGTTTTATTAATATAAATAATATAATATTCGTCTCAGAGTGACTTTTCTGCCCCAGAAAGGGCCCCCACAAAGCCAAGCCCGGCACTGCCTCCAGTCCCAAGGAGTATTGTATTAAAGTTACCTTGAGCTTCTCGCTGGGAAAAGGGTTGCACCAATTGAACGTCATGCTGGGCAGCGATTTGCAAAACCCGCCGATGAACAAGAGGTGTACTTGTAGTCAAAGTAGCAGGATCTATCTGATCTGTATAGGATATTGAAATACAAAATTAATAATGACATTAAGCACAAATTAAATTTTATTTATGTAATTTAAATGTTGTTGTTGTTGTTTCTAACGCCTGCTTTCAGCAATTCTGCTTTAAGCAACCCTGTCAGCCTGGCGGGGGGAGTGAGTCTGTTTGTTAACTTGAGGCACCCTAAGGTCAGACTCTTTCACCTCGAGGAAAGGGGAGTTGACTGACAGGGGGGGGGGGGGGGGACCTACTGATTATAGTGGATTCCGAACCACTTGGGGAACATGATAAGGTCACACGATTAATTCGGAGGTGACCAGGACTCGACACGCACGTAGACGGACTGGTAGTCTTAGGGCGTTATCTTGTCCCCCTATGTTGCCCTGCCACCGCTGTGCACACTGTCAAATTTGCCGCAGTTTGAAAGATGCTCTGCTCTAATGGATTCAACATGGTAAGGCCACTGGCATCTAATTTAACTGTGCTGTATATAAACTAATAAACAAGAACACATAAACACATAACACACACAGCACATAACACAATAAACAATAAACAAATATAATTACCAGCATGAGGAAATACCGGTTGACGCCTTGTGCTTGTTGGATCTAAAGGTGTGCTTGCCACTTGAATTTCATTACCTGAAAAATCGCATAAAGCAAGTCATTATTCATCATCCTCACCACGATCATCGAAATGAGAGAATCTGTCGGGGCATCATGTTACTACTACACTACAATGAAAAGTAAACAACAACAACGATAATTAAATAAAGCCTTACTACTTACTAGCCAACGTCCACCCTTGGCAGGCTAGTCATTTGGAGAAAAAATAAAGCATTACCTTTATGCAATAAAGCAGCTGGCAGACCTATCCGGTCAGATAATTGTGTAGCTGTGCTAATCTGCCTAATACAAATCTTGCCGATGAGTATGATATAGATAACAATAACAAACACCACATATTATTAATTGCGAGTTAAGGGGGATAAGGAATTGAGAGAGAATCGGTTTTCTAGCTCTCTTGAAAAGTAAAGTCAAACAGAGATAGACCCATTTGAAAATGGGCAACTCATATATAGTATATTAATAGTGTAATTACCAAAAGTAGCTGAGTGAGCAGTTACTCCAAGGGCAGCCCCTTCTGTTATATCCAACGGTACGGCATCTGTAAAATAAAATGTATGGTCATCCAAGGGGACAAGAAAGGATAGGATTAAAAATGAAGTGATGAGAAGAAAATTCGGGGTGGAAGAACCAATGGTGGGCGGCAAGACAGACCCCAAGAAAAGATGAATGAAGAATATGAGAACGGGAGAGATGAATTAAGAGAAGGCTTCACCACGGGTCAGGTATGGATGGGAAGATATGGTTGAGAGATAGAGGGCATTGAAGGGTAGTAGTTCGGACACGATAAGCGAAACAGCAGGTGAGCGAAGAAAGGAAAAGATAAGAAACCAGGTTGAGGATGATCTCAGAAGAGTGGGATTGGTAGCAGAGGAAGTATTAAATAATCCAAAGTGGAGAGACAGGAGTGGAGGAGGCCCACATCACTCCCGGGTAACTGGAGCAGATTATTGATAAATAAATAATAAATAAGGACTTTTTTGTTCTGTTACTAAGCCTACCTAGCGGAGTTAGGGTTATAAAGCCCTCTCTTACACTCAACTAGGAAGGCCCGGGACCGCCTGCTTTACATGCCTTCCGAAGCATGGCCAGAAAATGTAGGAAGTGTAGGACTCGAACCAACAGCCTTTCGGGTGAAAGTCAGAGAGAGTCCGTACCACTACTCTGCATGCCCTGACGATTGATGACGATGATGAAGGTCAACCACTTTCAAACGAGTGATATTGTCAATGTTGCCTAAACTTTAGGCCCTATAGGGCGAATACCATCTTTTTCTAAGTGAAAACAATACAATAAAACTTACCTTGCCCAATTGATATATTTAGGACTGATGCATTAGGCGGCTCCTGTTCAGGAATGCCTGCAATAAAAAATAATATTTTAGCAAGTTCTACGTAGATCCGGTCTAAGAATTTTATTCCATTATCTTTATAGATATTCGAACGTTTTTTATTCCATTATTTTCCTGTATCTCCGGCAGTTACTATTATTATTTTTTGACATTATTTCAACATTCTTAATAATTAAATGTATAGAACTATTTTTATCCAGTCCCTTTTCTAGATCTTCGAAAGTTTCGGACAGACCGTAGCCTAAAGGAACTTGATGATCAAAACATTTAGTTCCCAACAGCAGCTGGCATCTTCATCATGAAAAAAGAACAGCAAATAAACTCATGCTTACACTTGAAATTCTGAATTCTTATATGATATCCGATCCGATCCAAAAAAGTTCATTAAGTAAATTAAGTAAATCTTTTATTACATTGCCGTTAGGATTTTCCCGAGACCGGCCCCTCAATCTAAGATTAGTACACACGATTAAATTTATTTGTAATTGTAATTGATGATACGTAACCTATAATAGTTGTTATATCCCTAACATATCCCCATTGGAACGGTGTCTCCGATAGAACGATGGAGCGTAGCGATGGCCTGTGGGTTTTTTTTCGAGTTTTAGTTGTAATCATGTTCTGGGAGTTTTAGGAGCTGTGGTTTTGACTTACCAGCATTTACTCCCAGCGGCCCACTCAGTCGGGTACTTCCAAAATGTAGACTAACGTCCGCGTCAAAAGTAAGACGACGGGGCAAGGGTGTGACTGGAACGACCAAAGTATTAACTCCGTTCCGCATTGCACTCAGCTCCCTACAACAAATGTGGAAACAATAGTTAAACAGTTCGGGGTGGAAGAACGATTGATGGAGAGGATAGAGGGAAGGAGACTGCAATGGTTCGGGCACGTAAAGTGAATGAATAGCAGAAGGTGCGCGGGAATATGGCTGGAGAAAGAAATTGAGGCAACACGAAGAGATACTGGAACCACAGATTGAGGACGATCTTAGGAAAGCGGGACTGATGCAGAGGGAAGTGTTAAACATACAGCGGTGGAGAAACAGGAGAGACCGAAGGAGGCTCACAAATCAAACCCTGGTAACTGGAGCTGATTATTGATTATGATACATATTAATGGCATTTTCAGAGAAATATCGTTGTAGATTTTACTGTATCTTATTTGATTGTGACTTATTTTTTAATGTAACAGGAAAGGCTTTCACGGCCGGAGTAGTTAGTTAGTTAGTTAGTTTAGCCAACGCCCGTCTGTGGCAGTAGAGCCATTTGACGCCGAGCCTCCCAGTATCTCTTTGTTAGATCAGCAGGTAGATGCTTGAGTCTGGAGCAGGTGTGTAGGTGACTTGCGACCATGGTCCCGGAGGAGCAGAGGGGACACACATCTGAGTCACCCCGACGAAAGAACCGGCAGAGGTGTGCCTGCAGGTAGTCGTGGCCAGTCTCGAGACGGAACCGGGCGACTGCTTCACTTCTCTCGAGGTTAGCTGGGATGTGGCCTGGAGTCGCAAGCTTTTCCCATACTTTCCCAGTGCTTAGAATCCGGGCTGATGGGCCGTGGTCCAAGTTCGCTTTCATTTCGACCACGGCTCATCAGCCCAGATTCTACTGGTTCTTCATGTATATTTTATTTAAAGCGAACAATTGACAATCGTGCTTGACTAGTCGTATGCCACTACATCGATTGCTCTGCGATTAAAATTACAATGGGCAACTCTCGTATAGAAATCCACAGAGTAAGGACTTCAAACCACAATCTTTTGATTGGTTGGGCCCAACGTTTCCACTCCATTGTATTGTATACGCAAGTTGCCCATTGGGAAATTAGATTCTGTACAAAAATGCGGTCTCTTAACAAAATACTAAATTTTCCAACATTTTCTTGTCAGTCAAACTTACTCAGGTACAGCAGGAGTCGTCGATATATCACGAACATTGCTTACGACTGAAAAAGAAAATTAAAGAAAATTTAAGCAATGAAGTCTTTGATTTGCACCCCAAGCATTCAGATTAACTCCAAATAATTTGGGGAAAAAATACAATTTACACTTCTTATTATTTTAAAAAGATTAATCGCATTCAAATTAAAGACCATTATTCAATTATTAATGAATCCGAATAACCGATTCAGTCGCTTCTTTAGGTAAATTAATACCTGTGCTGTTCCTACAGGTACCCATAATTGCATGGAGTTGTATGCCATCGGACACTTTGGACCAAGGAGCCTAGCTCCTTTAGAATTTAAATGAGCTTAAAATAACTAGTAATTCCTATAATTTACTTTGTGTGAATATATCGTACATAATAACAACAAACTATTTAAAAAACTTCTTCCTCTTGTGAGGTCAATTAAGAACTCCTTCTTTAGCTCCTCCAGCATGTTAAGTGGAATGAGACCCTGTACGGCTTTTCGTTTCAAAGACGAATGGACACTCACTCCATCCTCAAACCCAAAGAGGCTGTCACTCCTTCAATGATGGCGAGATCCCCTTGAGCACATACTGCTGACCGCAGTTACTGTCAGCCACCCTGAGACGACACACAAGGATTTATGCCAACGATCAGCCAGAATATATAGCTGAATTGCCCATAAAAAAAAAAGGTTCATGGGCACCACCAGTCACAGTGGTCATGACTAGAGTTGTAAAAGAGGCATAGCTAGTTTCTAATTCATCATTGTATCTACGCTAAGATAATTAAATAACTATAACTAACCTATGGCAGGCATCTGAGGTGGAGTTGGGAATCGCTCCAAAAGATTTGTCCGTCCTTTCTTCTTATAGAGAGCAATACATTTTCTTTTCTTCAAAACTATGCGCTTAACTTTCCTCGCCATAGTAATGGCTCGTTTTATTTTCTCGTCTTCGACTAAAAATAAAAGACATTCAAATTAAAATTTTTAATTAATTCTTCGGTAGGTACTTAGTTTATAAGTAGTTTTTTATTTATTAATATTGACTTAGACTATTAGATCTAACGGGCAATGTCCTTGTCCCATTGTAATATAAGTAATAATATAATAATAACATATTAAGTCCCCATTCACTGAGAGAAGCCAAACCAGCTCCCTAAAATAGATTTTAGTCAATTGTAATTACATCCCATTGTTATTCAGAAATACGGCGATAGTGGTAACAAACAGACTAAACAGTTAAATAGAACCGGTCCAAGCACAGAATACTATAATATATATGGGTCCGAGTTTACTCGAACATGCTTTCCAATTTATCAAAATTAGTAGATGGAGAAAATGAGTAATTTCATGGTAAATAATTTTCCTATGGTTAAATTTCCGATATCTCGGGGGGGGGGGGGGTTGTCCACCTGACGTCACTCGTCACTGGTGGTGAGGTAAATTCTAGATAGGTCAGACCAACCAACACATTACCACACAGCAATACTGGCAGGGCACGCAATGCATTTCAGCGTGAATTTTCTATCATTTTTTCAAAAAAAAAAAAAAAACATTTTTTTGTAGAAAACCACATACTTTTTTGGGAAAGCAACCTGTCCGGTTTCGTTATTCAATTTAACACCTAAAACATACCTGAAGGTAGAAATCATTGATAGAAAGGTGTCGCAGGAAAATTATTTTTTACTCATTTTTCATTCAAATTTAGTCATTTTTATTTTTTTACCCCCAGAAGCAAACTATCAAGGGGCAAGCGACCCCCGCATTTTATCAACATTAACAACAACTACAATATATGGGAATTTAAAAGAAATCGTTGGAGCCGTTTTGGGGAAATAATTTTTTTAGACGTTTTTTTGAAGTTTTTTGAAAATAAAAACCCCCCAAATTGAGTTAGCCCAAAATAAAAAAAATTGTCCCGAGGTATGATTTTTGTGAACCTACATGCCGAATTTCATCAAAATCGACGGAGTAGTTTGCCGGGAAATCGACGAACAGACAGACATTTCGTAAAAACCACTTTTTTTGGTTCCTGGGACCTTAAAACGTGTAAATCCGTTGAAATCTCGGAATCGAAAATTTCGACCGTCACAAAGTTTTCCTTATACTACGTATAAATTGGAAAGCAACAAGCGGCTGAAATGATATGATATGTAAACGTAATAAATATAGTCTAATGTATAATAATGATAATGTAAACAAATCCCAAAAGGTCACTTGCCCCTTGATAGTTGGTATCTAGGGACAAAGTTAGCCGATATTTAACCGTGGGACAGTTATTTACCAGGAATATTGCACTTATTGGAAAATAGGATAGTTGACTCGTTTCTTTACAAGCTAGTGAATAATCTCCCTCTCTCTGAGTAACCCTCACATTACTACAACCTGTTGTTGATCATATTCTTCATGTAAAATAAAAACAATACATCTATTGTTCCTATAAATTAAAGAAAAGTGCCAAACTCACCAAATGTAAGACTAGATGACAGTGTGCTTCTTTTAATCAGTCTCTTTGCAGCTTTAAACGCCATCATGAATTTAATGCGTTTTTCCCTAACTCCAGGCAACCGCCCTACTATTCTGCAATTTAACATTTCGACTGTGCTTTGTCTGGAACAAATTCACATAATTATGGTAATTGACTTGCTGGAATAGTGTAAGATCAGTGTTAGCTGGCTTAACAGGACACTAGCCATTCATGGAGAAGACGTTTTGGTAAAGGTCTATTTTAGCTACCCCGCTGTATCAATAGTCCGATGAAAATGCTTTTAATATGGAAGGAAAACATCCCATTTGCAAGTGAATTCATATTTTAAGCAAGTGTTGTCTTATTTACATGCCTCCATCCATAAAAAAATTAATGAGCAATTTGTCCCTATACCTGCCCATGCAAAAATTCGAACTAAATTCGTCTGTAACTCAAAAACTATACTTTTCCGACTTTTAATTCTTTCGGAAATGGGTTTCTTCAAAGCTAAATCAACGATATAGAACCACATTTTGTGATATTATGAGGGGTAGCTAAACTGAACCTTTACCGACGTTTTATTTAGACACTGCGCAGAATAGACATCCCCAGATGCACTCTTCAGATGGCCAGCACTGTGGAGCAACGGTTGGAGTACTTAGGAATGAATACCTTTTATGGAAAACTGACTTAACGGCGCGGCGGGGTTCTTTCGATGCAGGTCCATATTGGAGAAGTAGTGAGGTAATCAAGGTCTTCGAAGTGCCCTGTACCTGTAGCCTACGTCTTTGGTCTCTTCTTGGGACACCTTCAAACTGGGTGAACTCTCACCGTCCAGTTCCAGGGATCGAATTCAGCCAGGCAAAACTAAGTGAACCGTCCAGTTATGGTTGACAATTTAATTAAAAATTCAATATTTTTTGTAACAGTAAGTGGGCTATTGGCAACTTAGAAAAAAAATAGCAACTTACGCAATGTCTTCGATCTGATATGGGTATACGGTGCATATGTTTTCCGCTTCCAAAGTATGCACCCATTCGTTACTTCTCTCCTTGAGAGTGTCTTCCTCTTGCCTAAAAGTCTCTAGTTCCATGCTTATTAATTTATCCATTTTGTATATTTCTTAAAAGTTAGTAAAATAAGGAAGTTTTGACTGACAAGAGCACTGCGCAGCCATATAGCAAAAACCGTGGACAAATTATGAAAATATCTTGACACTTGTGGCTTGACAGTTGACACTACACACAATCACAGTAATCACTAATCAGTAATCACATCACACTTGACACTTTGACAGTTAACACTGACAGATAAACAACAAAACAAAACCGAAGAGAAGGCGAAGCGACACTACCGGATATGATCGTGAACTTCGTTTCCGCTTGGCGCGTGACAAACTTTTTCATTTTCAAAAATTTAAAACAATCCCGTTATTATTTAACATTACATAACTTTAGAAATTAAGTAAATGATTTATTTTTCACTGCTAATAAAATACATCAAGTGTATATTCAGGCCTGCTCATTTTGCTTTATTTTACAAAAATTGGTTGTATGTACATCGTATAACGGACGATAGTTTTACGTGACAACGCCTAAATTAACTTAAACTTGATTAACTAATTAACATAAATAATGTATGTCTAGAAAGAGAAAGAAATGTGGAAAAGCCCTTAAGTACCGTAGTCTGCATTTTTTAAATAGATAATAACGCGGCCGAAAGAGGCCTATTTTTGTTGAAAATCGTGCGCACCCCCTGACGCTTCACACCCCCAAAGCCAAACCCCTTGCTTGATCACCACAAATATAGCAGGCCTGAAAGAAGAAGAATAGACAAAGACGTAGAGATAATTTAAATTAAGATCGGCCTTGCACATCAGCCCAAAAAATTGCTTTAAACCCGCCCATGCAATTCAAATGGGATTGCTGGAAATGCGCCATTTTGTGTTCCACTCGTGTTTAAGGGGTGAAGGGGTGAATTTGAAAGTATGTATTTATACTCGTTTGAAACCTTAATTCATACTGCTTCTAATGAGACATTAAAAATCAATTTCGATTGAAAATTGCAGGCTGTGGAATTTTTTTACTCTATGCATGTAAATTTGAAAAGTAGGTACAGTGATGGCTTACCAACGAGAGACGGATAGTAAAACTGAATATATGTCTGGAAAGATTAAGGAAAGGTGGAAAAGAACTAAAGTAGTTTGAATTTTCCAAGTTGATACTAACACCCCCCAAAAACGCAGCCGAAAAAGGTCAGATTTGGGCGCACCTCCTCACTTTTCACACCTCCAAATTCGAACCCCTTGCCCTATCACAATAAATATAGAAGGCCTGAAAGAGGAAGAATAGAAGAAGACATGGGTAGGCTATAATTTAAATTGAGATTGACTTTCTACCTACATCTACCCAAAATTTGCTATAAACCAGCGTTACTGACCTGCGTTACCTTTTTTCGTAGATGCACCTAGTATTCCAGCCGGCGCTCATCGATTTATTAGACGTTGTCACGTCAGAAACGTAAAAACTATAATATTATATTACTGAAGTAGGTACGATTCAATCATTTGTTATAGCCTATATTAATAAAAAAAAGTGAAGGTTTAATGACAACCTTTACAGAGAAAAATTATTGAAATGCTAATAAACTTATTACATAATAGGAAGATTCCTGAAATAGGTTCCTTGTAAATTAAAAGTTAAGTAAAATTATTATTAATTTGACATTTGACTTAAAACACGTCAATATTTAATTTTATTATTTGTTTTAATTTTTAGTATGCATGTTTCCTTCCCGAATTAACATTCGCACAAAGGTCTTCGACATTAGAGATTAGGTCTCAATCAGTACCTGCTTAGCTCCTTTCCTGAATTTTAATAAAGAAGCAGTGTTTAGTTATATCTTGAACAACGACAAAAAATTCCACGATTATTTTATTTTATTTCTATTACACATTTATAACTAGCATGGCAAGACTCAAGAGCCATAATATTAATATCCCATGCGAGGCACTCGTTAATCAAAAAACCACATTTAAGATGTGAATTGATATAAAGAATACATATTTATTTTCATTTAAAAAAATTGTTTCGAGTGGGAAATCAGGAAAAAATTCACTTTTTTCAGCAGTAAAAAATTTGGGCGCAAAGTTTTTGAATGGATCTAAAAGTACGACAAAACAACTGCTGCCACGGTTTTTAGTCAAACTAAAATGAGTGAAAACCCAAACATGGAAGCTCGAAGTGTGCGTGGTGTCGAAAGAATTCTTTCAAAATTAGAGGCTTCTGTAAATCAAGGGAACTATTATGAAGCCCATCAAATGTATAGGACTTTATATTTTAGGTAAGTAATCATGACTTTCAGTTATATGTATGACTGACGAACACGAATTGCGGGTTACCCTAACCCTTATTTTTTCGACTTGTTTTCATACGCTACACTCAGTTTATCAAGTTCTCCCATCCTTATTGTTGCAAGTGACAGAAATTAGTGATGTGTTAAAGAGTACCTAGATCTTGTGATATGTATTGGAGATATCTCAGGTACATAAAACAAAATAGAACAGCTTGGGCACTAAAGCAATGGTAGCGGCTGAAGTGGACTCAATGAGCAATTTTAAAAACTAAGTTTAGTTAATAATGCATAAAACTTATTCCAACACAGAGCCTATCGTGTATTAGAACAAATAATATGTAAAGAAGAAAAGTAGCCTATATTGTAAACGTAGAGCTTATTAGCGGTAAAACTATTCTTCTAAATTATTATTTGACCTTCGTTCTTGTATTTTACTTGCTAATAAACCGTGAATAATGTGTGTTCACCAAGATTGCCACGACCGTGATCGACAATAATATTGAAGCCTTTTGCGTTTTACAACTACTGCATTGTCAACGTTATAAATTAAATGTTATTACTCGAATAAGGCACCGGCATTGTTTAGTTTTTTTTTTAGTTAGGTCTAATATTAAATCAAATCGTACTATATTGCACAGTATTACTAATCATTTATATAATATTATCGTAAATAAATAAATACTGTATATATTTCTGTTGAATTATGCAAGTAATCAACAAGTAATTGACAAGAAAGTATAAAGTAAAATCGTCAAAATCAGGTGGTTCTGTCATTGTGCTAGTGCCTCAGTGACAGTGTAGAAAGCTTTCTCTAAGAGATAGTTTTTAGGCAATTTAGGGAAGTTAGAAGCATTTCTCGCAGCTCTCAGTTAAATCGGAAGTTTTCTAAGGTAGGTGAAATCATGTAGTGTAGGATCCAGTCGCTCACACTTGCCTGTGCGTGGCGCTGTCCTTACAAGGTCTCCCCGTTGCCTCGTGTTATAGGTGTGAGTGTCCCGTTTTGTTTAAATGTCCCCCACACCTCAGGCTTTAAGATATGTAAAATGCATCTAAATATGTATCATAATACATTCATGAGTAACGTTAATGCTTAACATTGATATTGCAACAGTTGTTAGCTCGACTGAACCAAGTATGGGGACGAAAAAAAGTAACATATATTTTAGGAACTCAAAATACCGCTCCAAGTATATTCGTACTGCGCACTACTACACTGGTTAGAGAGCACTTAAATGAGTACCCTGGAAATAGGTATTGCCACAGTCACAATACAAGACATGCCGGAGGCCTCTCGGTCACAGAAGCCAGGCTGTCTGCCCGATAGCGCAGTCCACGAGCCGCAGACATCTGCTTGTATGACGTTCTACCGGACGCCATAAAACAAGAACCTACAGCTAATACTTTCAAGAAAGCACTAGTTAACGTTTTGCAACAACGAAGATTGTACAACCTGAGTGAATTGTGAAGCTATAGGCTACCTGTATTTATTTTTTTTTATACGAGTATATCAGGACGCAAGATAACTGCTCAATGCTTGATTATTATTGTTATAATAAGATGTAACATAGATGGGCAAATACACCATGATTGATTGATTGATATAAAATTTGATTTCAGGTATTTAGGACAAAAAAAATATGAGACTTTGTTGGAATTACTTCGAAGCGGATCAGATGTACTGCTGGCGCATGAGCAACAGACTAGCGGCGCTGACTTGTCCATACTTTATGTTGAAGTTCTCAGTAAAGCCGCCATAGTTCCTGATGAACCCAAATTTGTTGTCTTAGCAAATATGTTTTCAAAAATGAGGCCGGACCTTCCTGAACGAGAGGTAAGTTAAACTAAATGATCAATTATTGCAGTCATTTTATAGGTAGGCACATTCAGTCTGGGGGGACTTTTGGCTGCTGCCACTACACTACGTCATCTCGGACGATCTTCCGCCGCCGGGCTTCCAGGCTCAGCACATCTTCTAATTTTTGAGAACCCAAATTTCATCAAAATCCACCGAGTAGCTTGCCCACAAATCGACCGACCGACAGGCAGACAGACATTTCGTTCTCACCACTTCTTTGACTCCTGGGATCTCAAAACTTGTAAATCCTTTGAAATCGAAAATTTCGACCACCACAATGCTTTCATTGTACTAACCACTAACGAAACGTGCAGAAACGCCATTCATTGGTGCAGAACCTAAGTACGGGATGGCTTATTGCCAGGCCCGTACTTCTGTACAAAAATGGGTGCAGAGGAAAACTGCAGAGGAATGGAAGAAAGTCCCGGAAAGCAGATTTGCTAAGAAGGTTATTCCGGGTCCTAGTAAAAAGCTCACCGATCAGCTTCTCTCTTTAAGTAGAGAGCAAGCTAGAAGGGTGGTTGGCACGCTTACGGGCCACGGCCACTTCAACAAACACATGCATAGGGTTGGCGTGAAAAACGACAGTAGATGCAGACTGTGTGAAGTTGAAGAAGAAACAGCTGAACACATTCTCTTTGAATGTGAAGCGCTGGGACAAACTCGATTCCAAACTCTTGGCCACCCTAGGTCTGAAGAGGAAACCATCCGATCTAATCCCATCACAAAAACACTAGAATTTATCAAAAAGACTGGTGTTATAAGATGGGCGTAGACGGCAAACGTGGAAGCAAAAGACCTTCTAGGTCGACGCTTATAGGAACTCAAACGAGTAGGCCCCACGAAGGGGAAAAAAAAAAAAAAAACTAACGAAAAATAGAAAAGTAATAAAGCTTTTATTTGATGGTGGAACAGTAGAATCCATAAGTTTCTTCAGCATCTGCGGTCAACATCCTCAGTAGCATCAGCTCTTATATGTTATTTATTATTATAGACCGACATGGATCGTATGATACGCATTTGACAGTGCTAAAAACACAAATTTTCCCCTTGTTTTAGACCTTTCTTCGCGAGGCAATGCGTTGGTCTACGCTAGGATCTGAAAATAATAAGAGTGGTCATCCAGCGTTACACAAACTTGTGGCTCAAACATTCTGGAAAGAAAAAAATTACCCGTATGCCCGGCATCACTTTCTTCGATCCACAGACGGACAAGGTATTAATTTAAGATACATAAACTAATTAATGTTGTATATTAATGGAGAGTATTTTGTGAACAAGAAATGGCCGTATCTTTTAACGTAATTCATTCATTCATTCCGCAGCCGCAATGATATGAATGTGGCCAGATGAAAAGTTCATTTATACAACCGAAAGTAGATCTCTTTTCGGTTATAAATAGGGGGTCGCCTCTTCAACCTAAGTTGCTTTAGTGTCAGTATTATGTACCATTATGATGCTACAATGTACCATTTATGCAAGCTTTTTCAGGAAATTGAATTTTTTTTACTTAAAATATTATTAATACCGAAAAAACCGATAATATATTGGGAACTTCGATGGCCAGGTGGTAACGTGCTTGCACTTGTGCGAGTCTTTACACGCCATGCGATCAGAGACGTGTCGTAGCTCAACACGGGTAATAACCTAGCGAGGCGACTGAAGAGGTCAATCGCATACATTCATTAAATTCTTTGTATGCGATTAACCTTTTTCGAAAAAGAAAAAAAAACTGAGAAACGATATTAGTACATTGGTCTTGGTCAGCAAATCAGAGTGCTTCTTTCAGTAATGTATTTTTTTATGAATTTGTATCTGCTTGTTTAGATATCAATGTGGTTCAGGTTTATTCGTTGTGAAACAGGTTAGTTTTATCCTACTGATATTAACGTCATTGCGACAGTAATCCTGCTCAGTTCGAGAGGAATCGCAGGTTTGGACATTTGGTTCAGCACCCGGTTGAACGAGTCAAATAGAGGACGATCTCAAAAAAGTGAGACTGGTATGTAAAGAAGTGGAGAGACTGGAGGGAGCGGGGGAGGCTCACGTATCACTCTCGGGTAACTGGAGCTGATTATTGAATGATGATTTAATTGCTAATATTTTTTCAGCTTTTGCAATGATGTTGATTGAAGTACACCGCGTGCAGGGCTACCCCAGTGAAGTGGACTTGTTCATCGCCCAGGCTGTGTTACAATATCTTTGTCTGCAAAATAAGAGCGCAGCCACCGTTGCGTTCAACAGCTACACATCACAACACCCTAATATTCGAAGAGGGCCGCCCTACCTTTTGCCGCTTCTCAATTTCATATGGTTCCTGCTCAAAGCCATCGAGAGGTTAGTTTTTTTTAAACATAGAATATACCTTAGGCGCCTGCACTTTCAATTAATTTTAAGCGTTCAAAATACTTTTAGGCAAGGAATGCGATGGAGTGTACTTTTTGCTTTCCAATTTATACGTAGTATAGGTCAAAATTTTCGATCCCGAGATTTCAACGGATTAACACGCGACTGCGAGATTCGTCTGTGTACCGGACCATTTTTTTCCCTATTATTCTTGAGACACTTCATTTTAATCTGTGATGATGCTCCCTGGTAGGCTACGCTAATACTAACCGAATTATATATTTTTTTTTAGTGGAAAGCTGCCCGTCTTCACTGTACTGTGTGAGCAGTATGAACCTAGTATACAGCGAGACCCCGCTTACCCTGAATATTTGGACAAGATCGGACAAATATTTTTCGGTGTTCCACCTCCGCAGCCCAAGAGCATGGGCCTCTTCGGTAAGCGATTTAAATTAATTATTCTTTTGACTCGTCCAAATACTGGGCTAAGTCTGTCCTGATGAAGCTTGAAATTCCTTCATCAGGAACTACAAATTCATGAGGAACCATAAATATCGCCTTCTGAATGTTACCATACAAAGGAAGATAGAAGAGCCGAAGGTTAGTTTAGTTTAGTTAGTTTAGTTTATTTCTTACATCTGTGACCCACCGAGGTGGGATAGACGGCGTTCAATATAAAGTACAACTAGTACTACCTACACATTTAATGATTCAATCAATTGAAATAAAACAATATTGCCAAAGGCAATCGTTATAAGCGAAGGTATTGACTGCTGTAGTATGTCAAGAGATGGGGGTTTTGTAATTACCCCAATCTAAATCCCAGTACTCATTTAAACTGTATAGAGGGCTTTCCTTCAGTTTCCTGTCAATAGCTGCTTTAAACAACGGGAATTTCATTGCCACAAGACCCCTAGGCAGTGCATTGTAATATCTGATGGCTGTGTTTGGGAAGGAGTCTCGTGATTTGCTCAGTCTGCATACTGGCAGATCCAGACGGTCAGCGTTCCTTGTTCCATGGGAGTGCACAACATTTCTCCTTTGGAAAAACCCATTATTCGCTTTCATGTATAACAGGCAGGACCGAATGTACTGGCTGTATACCGTCAGGATCCCCATTTTGATAAACAGTGGTCTACAGTGGTCTCTCCAACCACCAGACGCCACAATCCTAACTGCCTTTTTCTGCAACAGCAAGATGTTTGCCACACCAGCAGAGTGGCCCCATATAATTTGACCATAGCATATCTGGCTATGGAAAAGCGAGTGATACGCAATTTTTAAGTATGGCTCAGATACAAGGTGTTTCAGCCTTCGCAAAAGAAACATCACGCTCGATAGCTTTCTGCAAAGCTGTGATGAGTGATCGGCCCAGTTTAATTTTGGATCCACATTGAAGCCCAACAACTTGACACTTTCCGTATTAGGGGTTCCATTTTGAAGGGTACACGTCAGCCTCTGTGTCTTGCCTTTATTATTCAGCAACAGCCTGTTGTCCTGAAACCACTGTGTGGCTTCAGCGAGCAAGACATCAGCCATTGAGCGTGCCAAGGCAGGGGAGGGGCCTCTACAGTATATAGTGGTGTCATCTGCAAAGAGTATAGTTGGAAGATCCAAGTCGTTTATCATGATGAGAAACAGTACCGGTCCCAACACTGATCCCTGCTTAACTGTCAAGGATTTAGAGAAAGCCCCCAACAGGGACACGCACTGAACTCTGTTTGTTAGGTATGATATAAAAGTCCTCAATACCACGCCATTAATCCCGTACTTTTTTAGTTTTTGTATTAATATTTCGTGACTGACGCAGTCGAATGCTTTACTAAGGTCACAGAGGGTAAGCGAGAAAGAATGGCCATCTTCAAAAGTTTTAAGTATCTTTTTGACTAAGGAAAAGAGGGCAGTAGTTGTTGATTTGCCTTTCCTGAACCCATGTTGGTTTGGATTAAATAAATGATTGCTCTCAAAATACTCCATTAGTTGGCGATTCATTATCGTTTCATACACTTTACCTAAGGCAGGCACTATCGAAATGGGCCGATAGTTTGATAATACAGTCGGATCTCCTTTCTTAAAGACTGGAATGGTTTTTGCCATTTTCAGTTCATCCGGAAATATTCCAGCCCTAAGGCATGCATTTATTGCAATAGCCATGGGCTCGCTGAGTTCTCCTATTACTGACTTGAGTAACTTGGGAGACAAGCCATATATGTCGGGGCTCGTGGAGTTTTTGAAACCTTTTACGATTTTGGTTACCTCTTTTGGTGTAACTTCATTCCAGTTTAGGAGGCTGGTTGGCCCTGTAGGCACTTCATCAACAGGGTTTCTCTCCGATTTCGGTAATTGGCCTATTAAGTTTTCAACTGAGCTAACAAAAAATTTGTTAAAGGCGTCCGGGCTATGGGTTGAGGTGATGCAGGAAGTGTTTTTCCTTACTTTGTTCACCAACTGCCAAGCAGCTCTACTGGGGTTTTGGGCACTATCAATAAGGTTTATGTTGAAGGATTTCTTTGCCTTATGAATATGTGTTTTGTATTGTTTCTTAGTTTGTAAATAATCGAAGTAGAGACGGTTCCTGTCCTCTGTTTCGGGAGCAGCGCTTTTGTACAAATCATTTAATAGCAAAACCCGATTTCTGAGTTGTCTCAGCTCGCTAGTGTACCATGGCTTTGGGGACTGGTGCCTGGGATTTGGTGGTCCTGCTCTCTTTCGGGTGGGAAAACATAGGTCTATTTTGCTATTGATTGTATTAAAAAAGGTTTTAAAAGTGGCGAGAGGTTTATTGTTATCAATCATCCCTCGCCAGTTTACTAAAGACAGGGATTTCAAAAAGGCGCGAGTCGCCGTATCGCTGATCTTTCTTGAATGAAAGATATAGTTTGGAGCCCAAGGAATGCTATCCCGCTTTTGCCTGTCCCAAAGTAACTGCATTATTACAGCGCTGTGATCTGACTGGTCAGAAACGAAGACGATTCGTGAAGATCCAGTAGGAAAAACCCGCTCTTTCATCAAGAAAGTGGGTATATTCCAGACATGAATCTCCATGACAAAGCGGCTGCAATAGATCTCAAAGGTCGACGCAACGAACCTTACCTTAAGGAGGCACCGCAAAAAAAAAAAAAAAAAAAAAAAAAAAAAAAACGCTGTGATCAGCAACAACGGGTTCAACGACCCTGACCTTATATGAACGGGGGTGGATTGTAGAGACTACAGCATCTAGACATGCCTCACCCCTCGTGGTTGTAAAATTTCCTATGTGCAAGCCATGGCTGCAAATTAAGTTTGAAAACGCTTCTTTTTCGCCATTTTTATTTTCCAAATGGACATTGAAATCTCCCCCTAGTATCACTGTATTAAATCGACGGGTCCGATGAAAAAGGAGATTAGAGATTAGGAGATCTATAAACTGACACAACTATTGTAGATTTTCTCGCAAGTTCAAATGCAGATAGCTCCAAGTCAAGTTCCAAGCAGAAATTTGACAGATCTACCGCCCCACCCTCCAGGCCTAATTTGGTATATATAGCTGTACCCCCTCTTTTCCTATCTTTACGACAATATGCCCCAACAAGCCTAAGGTGGCTTATACGAGAGAAAAATTCAGTCTCTTCCTTTTCGAGCCAGTGCTCGTTTATACATAGTATGTCAGGTAGAGACTCGTCAACAAATAATTCGACTGGATTAAATTTGGTACGTAAACACTGTACATTTAGGAAGGTCACAGTTAATCCAATTTTTGCAGCAAAAGGTTCCCGGCAGAAGAAGATTCAGGTTGAAAGATCTGAGGCTGAGATTTGGCATGAGCACGACGTCCCTTTTCAGAGCAGCAGTCTCCAAAGTACAAATTGCCATGATGATCGCCAGTCTTCGCTAGTGAAAGCATATAAAGCAGATCTTCTCCACCAATGGAGCTGTCTTATGTGCTCCCACTTTTTTTCTCCGGCAAAATAATTATGCGTTTTTTTTTTTGTTTGTTTATTCCTAGGCAATTTTTTTAACTCCATGGGGACTATTTTCAATGAGGAATCAGATTCTGATGAATTGGCCGGTGGATCCGGTACCAATGCAGCTTCCACGTCTCAGCACCGCATGGAAACCGAAGATGTCGACTAAAAAGTGAGCTAAAAAAACCACTATGGACTTTGGTTTTTATTAGACCATTGGCACAACGCCAATATTTGTTACTAACGATTAGAGTTCTACATAGGAGAGGAGCTATGTACTTTAAATTTGAGTAAAGCCAATGAATTAGTTTAAATGGCACCATGATTGGTATTATGGTCTGAATAACATAAAGACCATCCGGGGGCTCTTATTCTAACCCATAGAAACTCTCTATCTTACAGTCCATTTAAGATGACACTTATATGCCTATATAAGCTTACCAATGGAGAGAACTACCTGGTTTTTGTCTCCAAAAGTGACCAAACTGACCTCGTATGATATCGATGGTACAGATTTTATTATCATTATTATATTATATTAATCCATTAATCTGTTTATAGCTGCCTCTCTTTGCACACAAAGATTTATTATGATTACACCCACAAGCAAATCAAATGCAGCTAAACAATTAACAAAGGGTTAGTTAGACTTACATTGCCTGTTGTGTTAGTTAGTAGTCATTAGACGCAGAGGCCTCTCAGTCATGGCACAATTGGGGTGGGGCTCGTTGTCAGGTGAAGGGGGCGACGTTTCGGGTGTGGGTGCTACTCCCATAATCAGGCTCAGTACTAGAGCTAAACATCAACATTGATACCATTTTTTAATTCGTAAAAACTCACCCAAATTCAAAGTTAATGCTGCGCAGCCCAATATCCCGTCCCTAATGACTGTAAGACAGAGACAGAGTTCATATGTTATCAATGCATGGTTTAGATTTAGAAAAAGAGACCCCCAGGGCCCAGCAGCCTGATCAAGGCGATTATACTACCTGGGTTAAATAAATGCCCTAGGATTATAACTGTAAACAAACAAATTTTGAATAGCACTTTCCATTACAAAATTATCTTGTTTACATTTTTACTACCAGGGGATTAAATGAATACCGGTATTATAATCGCCGCGATCAGGCTGCTGATAGTCAAAGTTATGAAATTGAGACTAGGTGGTAGAAAACTGGCATAAAAGGAAACGGGGTCAGTTCCCCCTCAAAAAAGTATTTTTCTACCAAAATGGGTAAAACCCCACAATTTGGAGTTATTTTAATAAGTCTTGGAGGAGTGAAAAATGTGTAAAACCCCAATTTCCGGCATATTTTTTCCCACATTTTCCACCGAGTCCCTCTGTTTGCAGTCTTGTGAATCTCCGTCAATTAAATCTAAACTTTACTGCTATCAACGTGTTTAAAACCCCACTATAGCGCGCCTATTATGTATTTTTTATATTTTATATGAGGTAGCAGCTATCTCTTCTTCAGTAGCTTCTAGCACTTTTCATTCGTCACGTGGTCCATCCAGCTGATCTGAAACACCCTTTTGTTACACTACATTTCAAACGCTTCTAGCCTCTTCAGATCCTTATTGCCGTAGTCCATGTTTCACATCCGTACTGTAAAACATTCCATACGCAGGTTTTTAGGAAATGTTTCCTGATGACCCGGACCGGAAGCAAAAACAGAGGTCTAGCCTGGAAATAGACAACAGTTAGCAGTAATACTGAGCAGGAGAACAATAGGTCACAAAGCGTAAGTGCATCCGCAAAAACGTACACTAAAATAAGAATAAAACATTCAAAATTGTTAAAATAAATAAAACTAGGGCTGCCATTGGTCAAACGTTATCGTTTCGCTTGTTCATTGGCTCGACACAAATTCGAAATTCATGGCTTGACGCGAAATATGTCGTTTCTCTCCTGTTAAAGACACTTGCAAAAATAAAGCCTGAGCGTTCCAAAGGCGGCTATTCATTCCACTTATTAATTTTCTGTCAATTTTCCGTCATAATGTATAAGCTACTGTATAGTTATTCACAAATTGAAATTAGATTTTAAATTGACTTCACAGTAACTCGAATTAAAGGCAAACCGTGTCACAATCTAGATACTACATACACGTCATATTGTATATCCTCTTAATGAAATAATTTATTGTTTGCTCCACAAATCCATCAATTTTAAAATTTTGGAACGCTTGGATTTAAACGTATTGACAAATGCAGTAAAGTGTTATTGACCAAATGTTCACTAAATTGTGTGAACAATCTAATGAATGAACTTAACATTAATTGCGAGGTTGTATTGTTTCATTTTACAATTATGTTTTTGGGAATTGAAAAGCCCAGTGATTGTTTCATTTATTGATGTTTTTCAGTTGGGTAAGGAAAATTTATGGTAGAAATGGCTAACACTCAAAGAAATATAGTGCAACAGAATGAGGCTTAAATTCGATGCTGAACTTATGAATTTGCTAGGTTTACTTTCATATGTGATTCAACTTTTGCAGCAGCGATTCTAGACGCGAACTGTCGAACTAACAGGACAAACACGAACAAAGTTGGAGAGAATCAGAGAGGGAGAACTTTTTACATGTTAAAATCAAATATCTCATGAAATATGTTATTCAACCTTTGCTTGTGTTTGACCTGTTGTTTTGGGCAACTCTGCAATTGATATTTAATGAGATGTTTGATTTTAACATTTGTAAGGCGTTTCCCCCTCCGATTGCCTGTTACGGGAGAGCTTTCCAAATATTTTGTAAACGTAGCAGGCCCGGGTATAAAAATTGACTTACAAAAAATTGATTAAAAAAATACAAGCTCTTGTAGTAGTATATTTGCATTTTTGCACCAGAAATATTGTTGTTCTAGAAAAACACGATAAAGTGCATAAACCAGATCGTATATAGTAGTCGTAAATCAGTCAGGTAATTGGTCTGATTTTTTTTAGATAGCTTGTCTTTTGTAAGAGCTTTCAGGCCATTTTCATATCTTTGCGGCTGTGGAACGTAGAATTGATTAATACCGAGATAATAATACTGGCTGCTGATTGAAGCGATTATAATACCGGTATTTATTTAATCCCCTGGTAAACAAGATAATTTTATAATGGAAAGTGCTATTCAAAATTTGTTTGTTTACAGTTATAATCCTAGGGAATTTATTTAACCCCGGTATTATAATCGCCCCGATCAGGCTGCAGCTGTTCCATTCGTTTGCAAAATATTTGGAAATTTTTACTTTACTTGTCTTGTGAGGGGTTTTAATTGTGAGAAAAAACCGCTGCGGAAAGAAACCCCCTTGAGGGTGTAGCCATCAGGACTGGACAGGATTTTCTCTCTTCTGACCACTGATGGGGAATTTTTTCAATTTTTCGAAAACCAAAAAGACATGAGAGCTAATCAATTATAATTTCTTGTTCCAGAGCCCCGGCACTGGAAAAAATCTAAAAACTGTGATAGTACACAATAGATATTGTCAAATGAACTAAATCTAGATAATTCGATAAAGTAAGTCGTATTGCTGGAGCCTGGAGCGCGTCATCTGCTTCTTCCAATCAGATTATTACATTTTGTGCAATAACAATAATTCATAGAAGTATATTGCCAAAGTTTGCTTACTTCAGCAGGCCTACCATGGTCTTCAAAGAATAACTTATCGAGGAATACAATTTAATTGTTCTAAGTAAACCCCAATGAATTAAGGAGTTAAAGAAGAATAAATTAATATTACAAATTGTTTTGTCAACAGAGATTTAGACCTAGTTCACACGGACCATTCTCGCATTCGCGATTGGCTGACGTCTTTTCCACGCATGGTTTTCCCCATAGAAATATATTAAGTGGAATGGCGGGAGCCATAGTATCACTTATGGGGCACCCGTTAACCATAAGCCAACTATCAGAGATAAGTACGAACGTAACAAGTATCGAAGTCTTACAGATTGCAGAACGGATGGCCAAAACTATGTGCTTAGCTTGTGTAGGCCCTTCACCCAGCAAAATTGCGTACTTACGTTGTGCAGGCCCACTGGCCGCCATATTGATAACTGTCTACAGCCCCACAATGGGTTTTCCCCTAGACATGCCAGGTTATAGAAATCTTTTGAATTAGACTCTGTGATTTTGCACCAGCCAAAGGAAAAGTCGTCGGCAAATCGCGACTATGAGAATCGCGGTGTATTGTTGCATATGCTTCTTTTATTTACAGTGTTACTAAGATGACGTAAACAAAATTAATTTCGTCTGCTGAGAAAAGTGCAATTTTAGCATCGGTATTAAAATGGTTTAAATAATTCCCGGAGTAAGTGACGGAGTAATTAATTAGCTCTATTGACTTATTGTTTTCCAAAACATGGAAATATTGTGATTAAATAGATAACCAGCTTATACAATTATCTGGGAATGTAGACCGATGAAGTAGTCCCTATTGCGTTGTAGAGTTATATTTGATTTGATGTACCGGTAATCATTGTATTATATTGTACCATTGTAATAAATTAAAGAATTTTTAGATTATTTTTTCTTTAATTTTGTTTTAATAGACTTACTGAATGGTGGCAGGAGGAGGGAGAAGTTTATAATTATCATATTTATTTATTTTTCAATCTACAATACAATAGAAGGTTGAAAGTCCAATTCCATAAACCCTTATTCTTTTAAACATATACAAATCCCAAGTAAATGTGCAATACTCGGTATCAACCGATGTCGACAAAAACTAATATTAACATCTCTGAATCGACTGTCAGGGAAAATATTCCAAATTCTTCAATCGAAATTAACTACTCGATTCTGGAGTCAGATGATATAATCAAACCAACGATAAACCGCACACGGGTTAGTGCCTTGCGGTATATTCATTCATTGATTATGTTTCTATTGTTGGTATCAATAAATCATATTATTATTATGTCCCTACTATGCCTTTTAGTACCTATTAACTTATTCTTCGTGTTAAAAAATATGTTAACAAAACAATTTTGAAAAGCACTTTCCACTGTACAATTATCTTGTTAATAATTTTAATCTCAGGTTAGGATTAAAAATAATTGCCATAGTAATTAGTAGGCCCGTAGATGGTAGAGAGGAACATCATTTTTATCTCAGTCTCAGACTTGTCTTAAAAAAGTATTCGCTAGCTGTCCTGCTGACTGCATTGATATCCGGTGGATGTCATTGGCGTAAATAGGGGGTCCTGGGGGGGGGGGGGGCTAGGTCCACCCGTAGCCCCCCCCCCACCAGGATTTCTGGTGACAAAGACGTTTTGGAGGCTAAAGGCATCCACAACAATGAGAGGGAAATTAATTCTTAGTGTGCTTATTTTACATGAAAAAAATCAACATATTGACCAAGTACCTACTTTCACAAAAAATGTATTACTCAAAATGCTTAAAACCTCAATACTTCAGAGCTATTTTTTCCAAATTTTTCTCCGGGGGAGACCCCCGGGCCCCCCTCAATGGTTGGTTTATTCATCGTTATAATATCTCAATTGTACACGTACTACTTGCAACCATACGCCTAAATAGGGGGGGGGGGTCATGGGCTAAACCCCC
Source organism: Psococerastis gibbosa (assembly GCA_963971405.1). Classification (NCBI taxonomy): domain Eukaryota; kingdom Metazoa; phylum Arthropoda; class Insecta; order Psocodea; family Psocidae; genus Psococerastis; species Psococerastis gibbosa. Next base: position 3,281,360 of record OZ020490.1, on the reverse strand, counting down.
CTGAAGCACCCGTGCCCCCCCCCCCCAGGATTTCTGGTGACAAAGACGTTATGGAGGCGAAAGGCATAGTATCCACAATAACGAAAGGGACATTAATTCTTGGTGTGCTTATTTCAGCATGAAAAAAATCAACATATCAACATATGGAGGCGAAAGGCATAGTATCCACAATAATGAAAGGGAAATTAATTCTTAGTGTGATTATTTTACATGAAAAAAATCAACATATTGACCAAGTACTTTCACAAAAAATGTATTACTCAAAATGCTTAAAACCTCAATACTTCAGAGCTATTTTTTTTCCAAATTTTTCTCCGGGGGAGACCCCCGGGCCCCCCTCAATGGTTGGTTTATTCGTCGTTATAATATCTCAATTGTACACGTACTACTTGCAAACATACGCGTAAATAGGGGGTCATGGGCTAAGCCCCCCTGAATCACCCGTGCCCCCCCCCCCCAGGATTCCTGGTGACAAAGACGTTATGGAGGCGAAAGGCATAGTATCCACAATAACGAAAGGGACATTAATTCTTGGTGTGCTTATTTCATCATGAAAAAAATCAACATATTGGCCAAGTACGTTCACAAAAATATATTACTCAAAATGCTTATTAAAACCCCAATATTTCACAAGGGCGGATTTTAGGGGGGGTCAGAAGGTCCGAACCCCCCCCCCCCCCCAAAAAAAAAAAAATTAACTTACACTAGATAACAATGGGTTTACAGTGGGAATTAAAAATAATTATGTTTTTTAATGTCATATTCCACTGAACCTGACCACTGACCCCCCCCCCCTAAATTGGAGGCAAAATCCGCCCTTGATATTTCACAACTAAATTTACTTCTTCAAGATGTTTCTTCGGGCGAGACCCCCTGGCCCCCATCAGTGGTAGGTTTATTCGCCTGTAAAATCTCAACTGTATATATTGCTGGCAAAATGCGTAAAACCTCCCTAATTTGGGCCTATTCAACAATTTTTTCTCCGGGGGAGACGCCCGGGCCCACCCCCTTCTCCAGCGTAGAATATTCGTAAAACCTCAGTAATTTGGGCCCATTTATCAATGTTTTTTCTCCGGAGACCCCCGGGCTCCCCTTTCTCGGTTTCTCCAGGATATAATAAGCGTAAAACCACATTAATTTGGACCCATATATATCGATTGTTGATTCTGATTCTCGGACATCACCCCCTCATTTTAACATGGAGGGTATAGGCTTTCCAATGAATAAATGTATTTTATTTTTTAACAAATTTTAGCTTTTAAACGGCAAATTAGTGCTATTTATATGTTCCTTCAATACTTGCGCGGGTACTGACAAAAAATTACGGCAAAGTAGCTGCAAATAACTGTCGAAAAATTTTATTAACTTGTGTATCTAATTTTATTTCATTGGTTGTGATACTTCCGCGAGGGCAGAACAGATTTTTAAATGGGTATGTGAGCCTAAGCTTGCTTATACATATTACAATTAATGTATTAGTAATGATTTATTACCATAACTATACAACTTTACTGCATAACTACCATGAAATATAGCCTAGTCGGCTGGGCTGCCGACACGCTAGCCTATCATGTTGTTTGTAAATATTAGTAAAAAGGGTTATTGTCTCTCCATAATACTATCACTAGAATTCAATTTAGTATCTGAGCACCAAAGCAGTTAATTTTCGAAGGGCCACAGGCCGTTTGCTTTTGTTTTCAGGGGGGGGTCCAATTTTTTAACGTAATTTGTTATTGAATTAATGGTCATCAAGCAATACAGGTTTACATTTACAAAAAAATATTTCGGGGGGATTCCGATTCCGATTCTATTTAGTATCAAGCCGTTTCATCACGGGGGAGGGGGGGGGGAAGGAGGAGGTTGAACTCCCCCTTGGCTACGGCCATGATCTCAATCGACTGTCCGATTGGATCTGGAAAATCTTTTGTTGGCCCACTAGGATCCACTAAATGTTTTGAACATATATACAAGGCTGTTCCCAGGTTATGGTTTCGGGGGGGGGGGGGGGGTCCAAACATTTTTTACGTAATTTATTAATGAATTAATGAATAAATGCTTCAAACCATACAGGTTTACCGGGGATGGGGGGGGGGGGGTGGACCCCATGGACCACCCCCTGGGCACGGCCATGGATATATATGTGTATTTTGTAACTTTAAATATTCTTCGTTCTGCCACAAAGATGCAACCATCCACCACTTGCATTTCTCAAGTTTTTCCAGTGGCTTGGGGAACGATATAATTCGGACCTCTCTCGTATGTGGTCTGTCCTGGTATCGGCTATCTTGCTATCTTCATTACACAAGCCATAGCAGCAATGCTTAATATATAACGCTAGAAATATGAATAATAACAACTAAAAACGTTAAAAATCAATAGCGCTCAATGCACTTTATATCCTCCAATGGCCGAACAGCTGATTTTGCTTACATTATTTTCGCAATCACGCATGCGCTGTTAGCTCCGCCCTCTTACTGTGACGTCAATACGCAAGAACTCTATAGTCTATTGACACGTGAGTCACCAACCAAAACAATGCGAAATTGCGAAATGCGAATGCATCTTTTTTCTCGGATCACGCTTTATTAATTTATTTATATTAATTATTCGTTAAATGCATTTGATTGTGTAGTAAAAAATAGTGCATTAATTAATAAGGTAAGTCCCAAGAATTACTTTTACACGCAGACTATGATCTAAATACGAGCAACACGAAATCAAGCGTAGTGAATGCATGATCTAATTAGAAGAAATTCTAACCTATAAAGCTCCACGGCATTTTAGATAAAACTGTGTTTATTTTCATTTCAAATGTTTGTTTAAACGTATAATTGTAAATTAATGATACAACAAGGTTTCCAATATTTACTTTTGTATAGGGTCACGGTCACAGAAGCAGCAAGAGCACCGCGCCGCGTGCATTATTTTTGGCACTGGCCCGGCGCCAAAACGCTTCAGCGGCACCTGTCTATCTCTCCCGTGTAGCGTGTTTTAGAGTTTAGTGTGTGCGATTCGCAGCATGGGTGTGAAAGACTCTCCCCAAATGCGTGAAAGGCGTAAACCTTCGAAGGATATTAATAGTCGGTGAGTCTACATGGGAAATGCATGCTTAGTTACGCAGTTTGAGGATACGAGACACTATGAATAAGTCATGAATGTTTAGAATTTAAATTGACTTGATTTTTTTCCTTGAAAGGACCGATGTTGTGCCGTTTCGGCCCCGTCGAAAATTCCGCAGAGGAAATTTGCATCCTTCAGTCCTTGTTGTAATATCCTATAGTTACGATATCCGTGTGTATGTATATTCATATATTTATGGTACGTCTGGTTATGTGTGACTCTCACTGTAGTTATAATAGTATATCCTATTGTGTGATTACCTTAGATTCTAACTATGAACCAGCCTCTGTCTAATGTAACATTGATGTATAAAACGATTGAACCACCACTATTATACAGCATTTAGTTCAGATCCTCTGACTAGTTAATTAGTCTTCTTGGAGAACTCCTTGCCCATTCGTAGTGCCCTTAACCATTTCGGGGCATTACATTGTGTATGAACTTAATGCGTACAATAAGTCATTACGTTATTCGTTATATTAGGCCATTATTAACCAACAAAACATTATGTTACAACAATGGACAAAAATGATTCGCCAAAAGACAATACATGGGTATTTATTAAACACTGTACCCCGTTTAGTACAAGCATCATAAAAATTAATATTGCATCAGGTGCCTTAGTGTATTATAGTTTTGGATATGTTAAAGCCAGGAGAGCTGCTCGAAAGAGCGGAGCATTTGTTGGCTGGAGCCTAAGGACTGGTAAAAGATTCTCTTGACAACTGTTCTAACTGAGACATTCCCGGCAACAGCGCTTTTCCCTTAGGTGACGATGAAGGTAAGGTACTGAAGAAATTCTAGTTTTATCTCGAGTCTTGCACCTTCTGGTTCATAGTCCAGTTCTCTAGACACTGCATGTAGCCCATTTGAAAAACTATTTCTTGTCTGTCAATCGCTGGCACTAGTGGAATAGGCAATGGAGCATTCAACTTGTGTTTTTAAAGATGCTGTCACTTGAATATTGTCAAGTAAGCGCTAATGTTTTTATACTGACGATGCGCAATGTTTTAACAATGAGCGTCTATACTATACTAATTTATTTAACCATCTTCCTTATATAACAGTGATTGTAGTGAATACCGCCTATCCCATACTGGTGGGCGAACAACATTGATATGCTGTATATGCAGTATATCTGTATACATAAATACGATACGTACACCGAAGTAATTTCTGCATTTTAATGAAGACATTTCGAGATTGTTCAATGCGGCTGTGAATTTCCTGGCTCACTTCCCACTCACTGTTTACAATGCATCCGAGGTAGTGGTATTGTTTATGTTGTACTATATGCGCACCATCCACAACAATATTCAGATTTATCTCTGCCCCTGTACTGACAGCTTCACTTGCGCCTTCTGCACGCTAATTAATATGCCCGCATTTCAGGCGGCTGCACTTATTTTATATAATAACGATTGCAGTTGTTCCTCTGATGAAGCAACCAGCACTGTGTAATTTGAGTAAGGCAGATTGTTGACAAGCTTACCATTCTTAACAAGGCCTTCCATGGCTGCATCCAAAGCCTCCGTCATTATCCCTTTAGCATACAGGCTGTATCGCACCTTACGTTTCTAAATATTGGAAAATTGTCTTAGTATGACGGATATACAGCAATATGGCTGACGGAAATAAATGAACGAATGAATGAACGAAAATAGATCTGATATAATTTAAGTCGGCTATTCCACTTGTCAATAATCCGTCTATTGGGCTTCAATAATTGATGCGATTCTTTTTTTTCTCTAATTAAAAACAGAAATCTCATCAATTATTGATGCACAAATGACGGAAAATTGACAAGTGGAATAGCCGGCTAAGGCATAAGGGCAAGATACTTCCCGCGCTTTTTCTAAACGGCGATAACATTATGATGCCATCGCGGGGCGCGCCCAATGACAGTACAATACTTAAAAGTCATGCATTGCGTCACACATTGTACTAGAAAGAAATGCAAATATTTACATCTCCGATATGTAAACCATAGTGTGCAGTTAGCCTCGGTGTACTAGCGTGCAGCGTACGATATTCCAGTGTTAAAGAATGAGTTTGAAATGATAGCTGGCGCGGAATATCCGAACAGACTTTTATCTGTTTCCTGTACAATTTCGCGTATGTGAGAAACACAATTGTGTCTCTTGATAACTTAAGCTAACCTATTGTTATAATTGAAGCGCCTAGAAGTCAAGGGGTGCAAGTGATTTTTTTTTAGTTTTGGAGTAGTGCCCCATACTGTTAAATGCCAGCTGCTCCATTAATTTATGTAGAGAAGAGGTAACCTTCTCACTCATTTTAGCCACCCCCTCAACAACATCTGCGGTCGGTTTGGAAGTATACTTTTTCGGGGGGTCAATAACATATGTGATACATTTAAGTAGGGGTTCATGTTTTCCGAGTTAACACATGGCTTTTGAGTGTAAATTAAATTATCTCTTCACTAATAGCTTTTTTACACATAAATGTAGACAATTTTCAGTTCACACGTGGTTAACTTCTTATTTCTGCATTTGCAAACTTCCGGTTTGTTGCAAATGAAAAGACTCGTTGCCATACTTGGTTAAGTCGAGCTAACGCCCGTTAAAATGTCAATAGTAGGCCTGTCTGAGCTTGACCATTGGCGTATTCGGTGTGAGTTGACATAATGTGTAGACGAATAAAATTTAAACAAATTGCACAATTTCTACATGAATATATATATTATTAAAAGTTAAAAATTATCGGTGTTCCACCATCATCAGACTAACAAGTTTCTACCTGACATTAAGGTCTAAACCAATGGGACTCCTCGACCTGGCTGCAACTGTTCCCCTCCCCCCTCCCATCCCATTGGTTTAGAGCTTAATGTCAGCTAGAAAGTTGTTAGTCTGATGATGGTGTAACACCGAAACAGCTGTAACTAATTTTTAACTTTTAATAATATATATTATATTCATGTGGAAATTGTGCAAATTTGTTTAATTTTATTACTCTACACATTATGTTTCGTTTCCACGAAGTCACGAGAGAAACCCTACATTGGGTGGGTTGACATAATACAACATAGTACAACCATCAATATTAATGATAATACATACGACCCGACCACGATAGTACCTATGAGAACCTAAGTGATTAAATAAATAAATAAATAAGGACTTTTTATTGTTTCTATTACTAAGCCAACCTAGCGGAGTTAGGGCTATAAAGCCCTCTCTTACACTCAACTAGGAAGGCCCGGGACTTAAAAGCTTTGCCTAGCTTATGTAAGAGAGTGTCTCAAGAGCAGTGGCGGAGTCATCCCAAATAGAGCAGTTGTGTCATGTGAGAGGATCCTCTACCAGTCCGCAGGTCTAGACTCTCATTCTCATGGTGTTTTTGTTCATTAAATAAATAAATAAATAAGGACTTTTTGTTATATTACTAAGCCAACCTAGCGGAGTTAGGGCTATAAAGCCCTCTCTTACACTCAACTAGGAAGGCCCGGGACCGCCTGCTTTACATGCCCTCCGAAGCATGGCCAGAAAATGTAGCAAGTGTAGGACTCGAACCAACAACCTTTCGGGTGAAAGTTGGAGTCCGTGCCACTACTCTTCATGTCCTACATGTCCATTGTGCCCGGCAGTGATATCATCGTCCATCTTGCTATTGTATTTAGGGTATAGTTGATTTTATTTATTTATTTTTGTTACAGGGTTGAATTTGAGTTACCAGCCACTACTGGATTATCTGAGGGTAGGCAATTTTTTTTTTCTTCAAATTAATGTAGTGGATAATAGTTCATAATGGTACAAAGCGTAAATGTAAGAACCGGTATAAGTGAATCAGTACAAGCTTCCCTATTTATCAATTTGTATAGGTACCGTAATATTTCCATGGTAAATTATTGTCGCCCGGACTCCCCCCCCTCCCCACCCCTCTTTGGGGTAATAGTAATTAATAATAATATTACGTCTTAGCCTATAGAAACAATTATGTTTAAATTGTTTCTATATTGCTTAGCCTTTTGCAAAATAAGTATTTTTTAACTGACATTATTGGTGACTGCATTTAATACAGTAGCCTATGTTTTCCAAATCCATGCGTCTTTTGGACTTTTTGTTTTAAAATCATCCACCCCCTAACAGAAACTAGTGCCCCCTGGAAGAAAGCATTGTGTTTCGACAAGGAGAAGCAATGCCAATAGCTTCAGTAATGCTGCTCCCAACTCCCAAGTCCTAACATATAACAATAGACAATATTAGGTACAAAGGCGCGGGGAAATACAATGGGCCGTGGGTGGCGAACTGTACCTGCCGCTTGCCACTAGGGGTTTACTCGTGGCGGCCTGGGATTGGTCACCGCAACGTCCCTCGCACCCCTCTAATATAGGCTTCCGTGTTTTGCGGCTTTTTAGCAACCCATCCGCATAATATATCAAATATAAATCGCAGGCACTCTAAGACTGTGTCCCTGGGGTGTATGTATTTGTTTACCCGGTCTTTTCCCTCGTCACAGTAAAAAATCATTATTTATTTAAACAGTCTTTTAAAAAATTTTTTTTTTAATTCTCTTCCGACAGATAAGCATTCGTTCAGTAGTCTCAAGATGAATGTCTCAGCAGAAGCATACAAAGCTAATGAATACTACCAGCAATTCGACGACTGGGCCAGGTACATTGTTTTCAGAGTGTACAGCCCGTAGGAAAGTGGCAGCCCGAAATTTAATATTTTTTATTTAATTAACTAAGCATGTTATTAAAGATCTGGCTCATCATAGTTGTATAAGAGTACTTCATGCATTATATAATAAGGTATTTTTAGTTTTCGAAATTGTAGTTTTTTTTTATAAAATGGATTATACGTGAAAAGTTACTGTTTATAAAATATGTGCATGTTTATGAAAAAACTACAATTTCGAAAATTAAAAATATCTTATAATATGATGCATGAAGTAGTCTTCTACAACTTTGATGAGCCAGATCTTTAATAACATGCTTAGGTAATTAAATAAAAAATAATAAGTATTAAATTTCGGGCTGCCGATTTCCTACGGGCTGTACACTCTTTAAGGATTTGGCAATAAAATTCAATTTATGGCGGTCTTTTACTGACCATTCTTGAATATATTTTTTTAAAATGCATTTTGACAACATGCTCAGGCAGTATTATATATATATATATATGAGGAGCATGTATGCAAAAGGCGATTTTTCACTTGAAATTGTAAATGCAGGAGAGACAAAAAATTTCTCAAATGCTTTCACTCTGTGGGCTGTAAACTTGTAATATTTTAATTAATATTCTTTGATACTATGCGTGGTTTGCACCGAACTAACATTTGTATTTTGTAGCAGTCAATGCGGAGATTCCAGTGGTTCCACTAACTCAGAAATTATTTGTTTTGTGACAAATCGCCTTTCATACAAGCTCTTCATAAATTATAGCCTACCATAGTACATATAATATTATGTATACTATGTACAGGTCATCTAGTATTAGATTTGTGTGATAAGGCGCCCATTCCCACCGACCGGCTAGGGCTATTTACAAAAACGGTGACGTGGTAGCAGACATTCAAGACTTAGGTGGCGTTTCCATCGACCTCGCATTTCAGAATGCAAATGACATTGACGGAAATTAGAATTTTTCTTTTTATAGAAATCTATTAAAATGTTTGTACATGACGCCATTTTTTAATTTTAATTTGTTTGTTTGTGATTTTACTATGGCATAGAGGAAAATAAACATTTCCGTCAATTCTGCAATGCGAGGTCGATGGAAACCCCGCCTAAGTCTTGAATGTCTGCTACCACGTCACCGTTTTTGTAAATAGGCCTAGCCGGTCGGTGGAATGGGCACCTAAGAGTGTGATTTGACACTGAGGAGTCAACCAGTTTGCCAGCGGCTGGAAATTCATTCGGAAACAATACCATTAATAACCGAAAAGCCGGGGATTCCATTGACCTCGTATTTGAACGTGAGCGTGACATTGACGTGGAAGCAGACATTTTTAGACTGTCTTTAATGTCTGCTACCACGTCAATATCTCGCTCACGTTCAAATACGAGGTCAATGGAAACCCCGCTCAACCGATGGGTTCGTTGGAAGGGCATGGGCTCACATAAGTAGGCTTACGTCCAGAAAAAGCTTTGGAACAATGGTAAAATAATAATGATTTTTTATTTTACAGTGAAACAGAAAAAACTGACTACACCTACTCGCGGCTGTCAAAGTACAAAGACAAAGAAGTTTTACCCGGGTTTAGAATCAGACCGAATCTGTCAAGATCTCCTATAAGACCGTCCAGTCCTGGGTCGCGGTACGACTATACGGCTGAAAGTGTACAGGAGAAAAGGCAGTTCTACACTCCGGTGGGCAACAGCTATTCATACCGTAAGTTGGTTCATCCATATGGAAATATAAAGACAATTTTCTTTCTCCCTTCTTCAATCCTAGAGTTCAATAGCTCATCTTAGGAGTACAAAGTAAAAGAGTTGTTACCCGGGTTATCCTATGAGTCCTTCAAGTCCTGGGTCGCGGCTGTCAATGTACAAAGAAGTTTTACCCGGGTTTAGAATCAGACCGAATCTGTCAAGATCTCCTATAAGACCGTCCAGTCCTGGTTCACGGTACGAGTATACGGCGGAAAGGGTACAGGAGAAAAGACAGTTCTACACTCCGGTGGGCAACAGCTATTCATACCGTAAGTTGGTTCATCCATATGGAAATATAAAGACAATTTTCTTTCTTCCTTCTTCAATCCTAGAGTTCAATAGCTCATCTTAGGAGTACAAAGTAAAAGAGTTGTTACCCGGGTTATCCTATGAGACCTTCAAGTCCTGGGTCGCGGCTGTCAATGTACAAAGAAGTTTTACCCGGGTTTAGAATCAGACCGAATCTGTCAAGATCTCCTATAAGACCGTCCAGTCCTGGTTCACGGTACGAGTATACGGCGGAAAGGGTACAGGAGAAAAGACAGTTCTACACTCCGGTGGGCTATTCATAACAGCTATTCATACCGTAAGTTGGTTCATCCTAGAGTTCAATAGCTCATCTTAGGAGTACAAAGTAAAAGAGTTGTTACCCGGGTTTACGATTCGGCCGAATTTGTTGAAATCTCCTATGAGACCGTCAAGTTCTGGGTCGCTGCACGACTCTATGGCTGAATGGGAACAAGAGAGATAAAAGACGAAGAATTTCTCTACTCCTGTGGGTAATAGCAATTCTCGCAGTAAGTTAGTTCATATTAGAAATCTATAATTCATCTTAGGAGTACGAAGTAAAAGCCGTTGTGGATGGGACGTCTCTGTATGGAACAACTTTTTGGGCAAGAAAGAAGTCGAACGGAAGACTAAGATCAGAGTACAACAAGCCATCTTGGAGCGGAAACGAGTAAACAAGTAGCTGCAATGATTTGGCCACATCCAAAGGATGGATGAGAATACCCGGAGGTTGGCGGAAGCAAGGGCACAAGGTAGAAGACCCATCTGCAGACCGAGGGAACCCTGGAGGAGAGTCGAATAACTCGCCGGAGCTAGAGGAAAAACAGCTCAAGACGTTAACGTCGGACCGGGGCGAGTTCAGGAAATGGGTTCGGGGCGACACCTCCCCTCTCGCGGCGACCCCCCTTATGCGGTGACCGACCGGGTGGAGCATAAGAAATGAGCCCGGGGTGCCCCCCTCGCTGAGCACGCGGCTCTAAGAGAGAAGAAGATGGAAAAAAATAATACAATTATGATATTAGTGAAACACCTTTCATAATTATTAAAAACGCTAACCTTCTTAAAAAAAATTCCCGAACACTTCTATTTGTTTACAAAACACCAAATTGGTGCAGATTTCAATCCTAATCAACTTACTATGTTAGAAATGTCTCCGTATGAATTACTGGGCTCCTAGAGAGATGGGGATCCGGTTGTTTGACAAGCTACCCCGGGAGATTAGGACACTGGATGAGGTAAAGGTTTTTTCAGGGGCCGTCTGTCGTCTACTGTTGGAACAAGTTCCAAGTTTGACGAACCCGATAATACGGTGATTGTGTTCTTTCTTTCTTTATTATTATTTTGTTTTAGACGACAGACATTGATGACGTCGTCCAGAAGTTAGCCCTAGCTAGCTTGGAAATTGCATGAATATAACTGATTTAACTGACGGCACCGCCACGATCCAATTCATGGTGGTGCAGTCCCTGGTGGTGGGCCCGTGCTGATATGCACTGTATAACGATTGTTTTGTGGATATTTCAGGAGGAACCGCTTTCGAGGAGTCAAGTGAAGTTGACGCGTTTGTGGAAGAAACATCATGGCGTCAGTGGATCGTTGAAATCCTCATCTCCATTTACACTTCCATAGTGTCTTCAGTGTCCACCGCTTCCCGGAGCATTCTTTATACGCTTATTACGGTGGCTTCGTGGCTGTATACGACGTGTAAAAGGCCATTCGTTGCTGTTAAATCGTCGTTGTTGCGCTCTAGTCAGCAGTCTGGCAATGTACAAGGTATGATTTTTTTTAAGATGCTGACTGTTGATAGTTCCCGAACACACTGAAACCTGCGAGTGTTTATTACTTACTGGTGAACGCGGTGAATTTCACATCGCGTGCTTTCCTGTTCCAAATTTTACTATTAGAGTGTTTTTTACTATCCTTTCAATCCCCACTATTACACACTCGAATATTGGTCAAAGAAAAATTGGAAATCAGTTAAGTTTAGTTTTTCGTGTCCGAGGTAAAGACTCCTAGTTTCTGCCAACCTGACGCCATGGTAGGTGCGCCCCCAAAGGTCTTTGAAGTCTTTGGCGATAAACTTGTGCGCTCTAGTGCCATCCTTCCTGAAGTCGATATTAGCAATAAAATTTCTAAATTTGTTTCTCTTGCTAGTTATAATTTCGTTCTGTAGTTGAGCCTGTGCTTTCCTCAGGCTTATACAATCCCTTAAACTGTTGGTGCGTTCAGCTGTTTTTCTGGCATTATCTCGTTCTTTCTTGAGGTTAGTTAGTTGTTCATTCCAAAAAGGTGAGTACTTCTTCACTTGGCCTCTCGGGATGTGGTGTCTGGCAGCTTCCAGAATAGAGTTCGTGATCTTTTGCATTGTGTTATTAGGGTTTCCAGTAATGAGTTCTTCGTTGAGCCTTTCGTTTGTTTCTTCAGCGAAGGCTTTCCAGTTGGCTTTTTTTTTAAGTTCCACCTGCTTAGCTTCTTTCTGTGTCCTACATGGTGTTTTGGGCTCACTTTCAGAGAGATAATTCTGTGTCCACAGCCTGATGGGTCGTCTAATAGTTTGTGTTGACATCGGTCAATGATGTGAGCGTGTGGTAGGATTAAATCAGGCTTTCCTAGGTGGCCAGCGAAGGAGAGGAAAGTATGATCTGTCTCTATTTGGCTGAGGGGTGAGTTGTCGATGAAGTTTTCCATGATTCTTCCTAATGCTGATGTTCTCTGATACCCCCATCTTATGGAAGGGACATTAAAATCCCCCATAACGATGGTGTTGTAATCAATCGCTTGGCTAAGTCTGTCGTCATTGAAATGATTGTTTGGTGAGTTATAGACTCCTATAACTTGAAAGTGATTGTTGTCCATCCAGCAGTCGATTTGAACAGCTTCAAGTTTGTAGTCTTCGTCCATTTCATGCATAATTTTGAACTTTGATGGTACGTCTTTAATGATACCTACTATCATTCCTGATGCCACTTGTCTGCTTCTTGGTAATGGATGGATCGAGTAGTTGTCCATCTGCAGCCTGATCGAGGCGATTATAATACCGGTATTTATTTAATCCTCTGGTAATAAAAATGTAAACAAGATAATTTTATAATAGAAAGTGCTATTCAAAATTTGTTTGTTTACAGTTTTAATCCTAGGGTATTTATTTAACCCCGGTATTATAATTGCCCCGATCAGGCTGCTGATAAAATTGGGTTATGTCGGTTGCGGCTCCTGTCTCTGTCAGTATAAAAACATCAATTTGACAATCATACAGAATTTTCTTCAGCTCGCTGAACTTAGATAGGCTCAGTCCGCCTGCGTTCCAAAAAATAATATTATAACTACGCGATCTCTGCCTGATGAGGGCGTCGTTTGCAGGGCCCTGAAAAGGGCCGGTTCTTCTTTTTCTAGGTTGTGGCACGGTAAAAGACGAAGAATTGTAGTTCATTTAGCATCACCCAGGGTACACCGCTTGGAGGCGAACTACACTGTACCCCATTATATATTAACCCCAAATTATAACCCCAAAAATTATAAATACCTCGAATGATCATTAGTCTTCCCTAGTCTGGGAAAAATAAATCTTTAATAACTTGCGTATTAAATGAAATAAGAGGCAATCGGAGTACCCCCACTATCCCCCTTTTTTTGTACAATATCGATAGTGGAGCCGGCAAAAATATCCATTAAATTAGTAGAAATGCTCCTCGACATTTCGATAAGTAACTAACACCAGTTGGACACAGTTCTTGAACTCCTTCCTCGGGACTACCAGACCATTTTTTTTTGTGCAAATCAAATTCAATAATGGCAATGTGCGGCACATATCATGTATCAAAATGCTCAGAAAAATTCCTTCTATTTGTCCTCATTTTGTCCTCTATTTGTCATTTTTGACAATTCTACAATTGATATTTCATAAATAAATAAATATTGACTTTTTTTTTGTTAAGCCAACCTAGCGGAGTTCTCTTACACCCAACTAGGAAGGCCGCCTGCTTTACATGCCCTCCGAAGCATGGCCAGAAAATGTAGCTAGTGCAGGACTCGAACCAACAACCTTTCGGGTGAAAATGAGTCTGTACCACTACTCTACATGTCTTGACGGTTTGAGATATTTTATTTCTACACATATAAGGCTTTTCCCCTCTTAAATAAAAAGTAAAAGATTGGAAATTTCTTTGGCCTGCTTTCTCTTAAAGAAGTTATTGTTAAAAAATTATAATAATAATAATTTGTGTATTTTTTCTAAATTTGTTTTACACAAATACGGAGACAGTAAAGTTGAAGTGCCCCCTCATGCCAGCGGCGTGCGAGGGTAGCACTCAATGCCTATACCTAATTCACCCAAAACAGCTTTACTAACTACGAGTTAAGAACTAATTTATGCCTTCTCAACTACCTATACGTAAGAATAATTTAAATAAAAAATGTTTGTATAAAAACCTGAAACTAAACGACTGGTTACTTTACTTTTACTTTTTCTGTGCATTGCCTCCTACGGGGGTCGGTGGTTCGGCATTGGCTCTACCACAGCCCTCTATCTAGGGCGGCGCCTTGGTGCGTGTGTGTAAGTTGGGAGTTAACAGTGGTTAGTTACTACACATTTATTGTTATTTATTTATTTTCTTGTTCAGGCGCTTCTTCGGGTGGTTTCTATGGTTACTCGTGGTGGAAATCAGCGGAAAACGTAGCAGCTAATGATCATTCTGAGCAATATGAACAAAATGGCGTCCGGGGTTGGCTAGTGCACACTGTCACGACATTTTGGACGTACATTGTTACCACCACAACTGTCGTTACACACAGTGCTGCTAATCAAACGGAGCGAATCAGAAGACATAAATATTGGTGGCTGCTGTTTCTTCTGCCATTGTTGCTATTAGGTGAGTAAATTGCTAATTAGTTGTTATTGTTGTTGTGGTTGCTTGTTTATAAACTTGGTCAAGCCCGACTCACGCGTGTTACAATCTGTCGATGGTAAGCATGTCACAACTTCCATTGGTAAAGGCCAATGGTGTAATTTTATTTAACAAATGGTTATTTGGACTTACATTGCCTGTTGTGTTAGTAGTCAATAGAGATAGATCTTCATAGTCTTCGAACAGTTAGGGTGGAGCCCAGTGTCACAGGGGAAAGAGAGGGTGCTACTGTCATCATCAGGTTCTGTCCTTGGAAGGATAGATGGTTGCGGGATGATTGACTTATTGCTCTTGTATTCTTCTCTGAATTATTGAGTAAAGGCGATCCCCTTGAAGATTCGAACTACCGTTCTCCGTTCTTGAAGTGCTAGCTCTCTATCTCTCGCCTCAAAAAAGAGAGGAGACCGCTACTTGCTAAAACTGGAGCAGAATAAATATATTTAATTATTTATTTATTATTGATATAAGAGGCTCCTCCCTAATTGTTCAATAACTAAGAGGCCTCTGCCTCTAATGACTACTAACACTACAGGCAATGCAAGTCCAACTAACCCTTTATTATGTTGCGACTTGTTCATTGTCGCTTTTAGCTTTTAGCGGGTGTGGGTCGCTATTGAGAACCAGTTAACCAACTGCAAAAATTCATGGTAAGACAATACCAATATCAATGGGGTTGTTGGCAAGCTTCCATGAGTCCACTTTGTTGTTATTTGTTTATTGCTTGTCATCCAAAAGGAGGATTATGCTCGCTAGTATGGCAGGTGTGTTTTATTTTATTTTAGCTCCTAAAGCCCGGTATACACGGATGGTTCTCGTAGTCGCGATTTGCCGACGACTCTTCCATTGTAGGGATAGGGCTTGGTGAATGTTCGGTGCAAACTGACAGAGTCAACTTCAGAAGATTTCTATAATCTGGCGTGTCTATGGCAAAACCTCTGCACGTCAGCATCCGAAATAGACACGAAATCGTCTGCTAGCTCTAGGGCTAAAAGATGTCGGCAAATCGCGACTGCGATAGAGGATGACCGAACAAAAATTTCTTTTTGATATTTACATGATAATTTTTTATTTTCTTTGCAGGTATCTATGCGTCTCTATACTCGGGCATAGAGGACATTTCCACCAATGTCCTGTCATACATAAACCACAGTTTATCGTACATTGCATCGCTATTAAGTCCGCAAAACATTTGGGACTTTGTCTGCTATAAAATACCTTATTTCCTAATTGATACAATTCCAAAATTTTTCTATACAACTCTGCCAGGCGCTATCATTAACCTAACTCCCGATTTGTTTACTAACACCGTACCTGAATGGTTTTGGAGTACTATTGATTATCTACTAACAATCCCGAGTGATATGTTAAGTGTTGTGCAACCCTGGGCTCTTATTGATCACAGCTACACGTATGTTCTATATGTTATGACTTCTATGACGACTTCTGTTTATTTATTTTATTCTTGGCTATGGGAATGTGTGGTTTGTGTTGGTGGTTACTTAGGTTTTGCTTTTGACGGGGTTATTTCTTTTTTTATCGCTGTAGGTGGTTTCTTTTCGGGGCTGATACCTTTGATGGAGTCTGATAATGTTGTCGATGTTAAAGATACAATTATACCTGAATTTCAGGGGGATCCGACGATCGAAGAGCCCCCTTTTGATCCTTTTAAGGAGTAACTTTTTTTTTAACTCCCCTTTTTGCTACCTCCTTTTTTGTAGTTTTTTTGTGTGAAGAAACTTTAGAGGCGATTTGTAAAATGATTTTCACTTATTAATCTGGATGCACTGTCACAAATGTATGGTGGTGAGCGAAAAATCACTGAAAACAGAAGTAAAAAAGAAAATTTACATTGTACATATCAAACCATACCAACCCCTCTCAACACCACAATATTGTATTGTAACCCCCCAAAGAGCGTTTCGTTTTAATTTAAAAAAAGGGGAAAGAAACAACTTGGCAAGTTTTATTAAAATGTATTAAAAGCGACCGGTTTCGGCACTAAATTTACGAAAAGCATAGACGTGTGCAATAACAATAAATAAGTAAGATGTGTTGTTGGTGTTTCTGTAGCCTGGCGATGACCTAGTGCCAAAACCGGTCGCTTTTAATGACTTTTGCAACTAATGCTGATACGATGAGATTGAGGAATCCGTTTTTATGTTTTACAATATTATGGTCTCTAATCATGAGGTACTAGCGTAAGACAAGTTATTTTATATATTCGTAGTGGTGTTGGTTGATTTTTTTTATATTTATTATTCTGGAAAGTGGTTACATGCACGTAGGTTATTAGATTTAATTTTTATAATAAAAATAATTTTAATCTGGTGACTGTAGTAAACATATCTATGTGGAGTTGCCTCTTAGCCCCTGATTATGTTATGACAGAAACGTTATTGGGCCCTATAATATCTGGCCAGGAGGCCATTTTTTTCCAACACCCTTCGATGCGAGTCAAAGACTCTTCGGTCACTCTATACTTAGTTTGTCGTTACAATTTGTCAGGTTACAATAAGCCAAAAGACAGCAGTAAGGGCAACTTTCGACCGAGGAAGAAACCTGCAACTCCACATTGATTAATATAGTTTTAAAATGTAGGCTAGTTTACGATAGCTTTGTATTGTAGTACTCTTTTAAGGAAACCCAAATTAACCCTTTGCATCATATTCCCCTTTGATACTAATTTGTAAGCGCCTGGCTGGTTGCAAACTTTAGGGACACATAGAAAGAAGTTGTTGGTGCCTGCGACCTGTAGAATATATGGTGAGTTTTATATCAATTGTCTTTTTTTATTAATTTTTTGAGCGTGTACCTAATTTTTTTCTATGTGATCCCACATTTACAGCAGAACAGCCAACAATTGCAATTGCGAGATGTCCGAATTTGGTGCATCAAAGCGTCCAGTGTAAGAAAGCCAATAAAAAAATGAAAACCAGCAATATAATTGAAGAATCTGGTAGAAGAAGGCGTTAAGAGACAATCTGACACCCGCAGTCATTTTTTTTTTTTTTTTTTAGTAAATAAAATACTATTTCACGAGAAATATCCTTCGTTCGTAGAGTCATAAATTAGGTGTCATTTAGTAGAAGAAATTGTATATATTTTGATACATAGTATGTGACTGTCACTAATACCAGTTGGCCACAGTCTTAGAGCTTCTTCGAGTTCTACACCATTAGTGGCCATTATTGCTTTCCAATTTATACGTAGTATAAGGAAATCTTTGTGATTCCGAGATTTCAACGGATTTACCCGTTTTGAGGTCCCAGGAACCCAAAAAAGTGGTGGACGAAATGTCTGTCTGTCTGTTCATCGTTTTCCGCGCAAACTACTCGGTGGATTTAGATGAAATTTGGCATGTAGGTTCACAAAAATCAGACCTCGAGATCATTTTTTATTTTTATTTTGGGCTAACTCAATTTGGGGGGTATAATTCTCAAAAACGTCTAAAAAACTTATTTCTCAAAAACGGCTCCAATGATTTCTTTTAAATTCACATGTATTGCAGTCGTTATTAATGTTAATAAAATGCGGGAGTCGCTTGCCCCTTGAAATTTTGCTTCTAGGGGTTCTTGGCTGGTAGGCCGTTGGACGCCGTGCCGCATAGCAGAACTGGTCCAATCCCTCCTGTTTCGTAGTTCGGTTTTCTACCTCAATGCCAGTGCAGCTGAATAGATGATCAGCATTTCCTTCCCCCTGTAAGCAGAGTACATAGGTACCGGATCCTTCAAATTAATGTTTGCAAAAGAGTGGGGTATAATTCCTTCCATGATAAAATCTTTTTTTTGTCAGCTTAGCGCTTTTTTCCGCCTGACCCTTCAATTGAAAAAACATTTGAGGTCAAAGTCAGATATTGGAACAAAAGAATCCTGGCTATTGAGTTCGTTTTGAAAATGAACAATGACAAACTTAGAAATGTTTTGTCAGCAGCCGTGTCGCCATATTCAGTGGTTGCTACTGAGCAGTCTTCCAAGTCTACGTCGAGCCACTGAAGATGTCGACCACAGCTTAAACGTGCGGACGCCTGGTTCTTCTGTTCCATAATGTAACTAAGCATGCTTGTTGCTGACTAATTTCGCTGAATTTGTTGGCATTGTTTTGTCATAATATCATCATCATCATATAACAATCGGCTCCAATTGTCCAAGTGGGATGTTTGAGCCTCCTCCACGCCCTCCTGTCTCTCTCCACTTCTCCACTTCTGAGATCTGCCTCAATCTGGTTCCTGCATCTATTCCACTATCTTTCTCACTTCTGCTTACTTAGCATCTCCTCTGTTACAAGTCCCACTCTTCTGTCTTCTGCCTCAATTGTTCCTGTTTCTCTTCCTTGGGCTTCCCCTTATTCGTGTTTCCTCTATTTCCTAGCGCACCTGCTGTTATCCATTCCACCCCAAAGTATGTACCTGTATACCCATTTATTGTTGGCTTTTCTGCAATTAACATTTCCAATTTTCAAGTAAGGCTATGAAAACGGGTTTGATATTGATATTTTTATTGGATCTCTGATCAGTTAATGGTGTGGTGTGGCAGGATATTGTGGTAATTTGGTTTTTAATTGACAACTTACATATAGAATTACCTGCTATGATTGGGTTGTCAACTCCCAATTATGGTGCTCATGATTAACTTATGAATGATCCTCGCTCTGATTCTTGATTGATTGTCTTGGGTGGAGCAGCTGGATTGTTAACCTACAGTCCTATACCCTAATTATAGGTTAATAGTCTATTAACAGTTATTAATTTTAAGGATTACATTTTTATAACTCAAATGCCAACTGATATTTCGTCGTAAAATGAATGAAATAAAATAAAATGTGATACGATATGCATCTTCCTGTAAGTTAATCATGGGCGTTATTTCTGGCAATTTACAACTCAGAGTAGGGAATTCTGCACATTGTTTTTTTTTAAATATATTTCTATATGCAAGTTATCCATTAATGTACGACAATCGTAGGTCTTTGTGGTATAAATATATTATATACAGTATATATTATAAAAAATATTTGCAGTGATCCAGGGGTGGCCAATGTCAGCATCCTTATGATGTACAATAAATTGTATATCAAAATGCAGAGGAACTTTCTACTTTATGACATCTCATGGATAGCTCTACAATCGATATAGCCTATCTCCTCTCTGCGTATAAGTTTTCTATAAATCAGGCCTTAAAGAGCTCTAATAACGTTTACGTAGGCCAATTTCTATTGGTAGTTGCTTCTACCTTGACCCATATTTTACATATCTTAAAGCCTGAGGTGTGGGGGTAATATAAACCAAATGGGGATACCCACACCCACAACACGAGGCAAAGGGGAGACCCTGTAAGGCCAGCACCACGCACAGTCAAGTGTGAGCAACTGGATCCTTTACTAAAAGGTTTAGCCTACCTAAGGCGCCCATTCCACCGACCGGTTAGGGCTATTTACAAAAACGGTGACGTGGTAGCAGACATTCAAGACTTAGGTGGCGTTTCCACCGACCTGGCATTGCAGAATGCAAATGACATTGACGGAAATTAGAATTTTTCTTTTTATAGAAATCTATTATAATGTTTGTACTTAACATATCCCATGACGCCATTTTTTAATTTTAGTTTGTGATTTTACTGTATGATCATGGATCAATTTTAACTATGGCATAGAGGATAATAAACATTTCCATCAATTCTGCAATGCGAGGTCGGTGGGAACCCCGCCTAAGTCTTAAATGTCTGCTACCACGTCACTGTTTTTGTAAATAGCCCTAGCCGGTCGGTGGAATGGGCGCCTTAGAAAACTCCCGATTGAACTAAGAGCGGCGAGAAATGCCAACTTGCAAATGCCAACAAGAAACCAACTTCCCTAAATTGCTTAGAGAAAGCTTTCTACACTGTCACAGAGGCACTAGCACAATGACAGAACTACCTGATTTTGACGATTTTACTTTTACTTGTCGATTGCTTGATAGTATAATTTAACAGATATATATATATATTTATGTTTATGAAAATGTGTCATCATAACTTTTAATATTGGAACTGTTTTCAGGCTTATTATGGCTCTTGTGGGATGATAGAACGGATATATCGTCATTACCGGAAGCCTTCCTTGGATTCATGCAGTCATCCACTGCCTTGGCTCTATCTATTGCTACAGAAGTCTTACTATCCGTCTACACGTTCTTGATCGCAATCCCAACTGGTATTTTATCAAATATTGCACCTCTCTTCGATGGCGTAGCTACAATACCGGAATCTGCCATTGGTATCATCCAGTCTTCGACTACCTCAGCTCTGTTTACTACCACTGATGCCTTACTATCCATCTACACATTTTTGATCTCAATTGTAGCTGGTGCTCTATCAAGTGTTGCATCTCTCTTCGATGGCGCAGCTACAATACCGGAAGCCTTCATCGGTATCATCTATTCATCTACTACTTCCGTTGTGTCTGCTACCACTGAAGCCTTACTATCCATCTACACATTTTTGATCTCAATCCCAGTTGGAATACTGTCAAGTATTGCAAGTCTCTTCGATGGCGTAGCTAAACTACCGGAAACCTTCACTGGTATCAACCAATCTGCGACTGGTTCCGTTCTGTCTGCTACCACTGATGCATTTTTATCTGTCTACACGTTTTTGATCGCAATCCCAAGCGGCATTGCCTCAAGTATTGCGTCTCTCTTCGATGGTGTAGCTACAATAGCGGAAACCTTCATCGGTTTCATCTATTCATCCACTGCTTCCGCTCTGTCTGCTACCACTGATGCCTTATGGCCCATTTACACATCTTTAATTGGAATACCAGCTGGTATTCTGTCAATTACAACATCACTCTTCGATGGCGTCGCTGGCATTGCTTACCAAGCGTATACTCTCATAGCTGACAGTGTAAATTCGTTGTTTAGTTTCCTTGTGGGATTTTTCACTGTGGATATTTTTTCCGGATTAAGAACGTGCACGTGTTTTATATCATCTAGTTTCGGCTGGTGGTGGTCACTTTTGACCGCGTTGTTTACAAATTTTAGTGTTTTTCTTTGGGGTCTGTTACCCAATAGTACCAGTAGTGCCATAAGTGAGCCATTGTTGGACTCTTTGACGCGGAGTGTAGTGAAACCTGAGTTGAAGTCTGATGGTGTTTATGGGCAAAAACAGAAGGAGCAAGTGTTGAGTGATGAGTTAAGGGGGAAAATTTTGCAACTGCAAGAAAGGATTGAAGAGTTGGAGGTGCAGCTGAGGGGAGATCTGAAAAATTTGAAGACCGTTGAGGATGGATATGTGGAGACGTTGAAAAACTATCAGATGTCACTTTTGGTAAGTCTTTTTTATTGGTATTATTAAGACTTTAGTTGCCATTGGGGAGCAAGTGGTTAGACCTAGCATGTTATATGGCTCAAGTGCTGGGCCTTTTTTGAGATAGGCCCTAGAATAATAAAGACTGCATGTGGTCGAGATGCGGATGCTGCGACGGTCCCTGGGCTTCACACTAGCTGATTGACGCCGGAACGGCGAAATATGAGCTGAAATAAAGATATCTAGAATAGCCGATAAAGCCCGGGAACGGCGACTGTCATAGTGGGTGGCAGATGCGTTGATAAAGCATATGGAAAAGCTGAGGGAAAAAGAAGAAGAGGAAGCAGTTGCCATTGGTCATAGCAATGGAAACACAATGCTTCTTATCGCGAAACTTGCAGCAACTTATAGTCCGACCAATTTGGAAAACACTGCATGTTCGATTGCCTCAATGACTGTGTTCTTGATAGATATTGTAAGTGTAGATACCCCCATAAGTGTAGCTTGATGCTCGCAGGACCTTATTTTCGGTACTAAACCACCCAGCGGCCTTAGTGGAGTAATATAGTAGATAGCTCTACTTACTCTTACAGCGCCTATCCTCTTTAGAGTCGGCTGCACTGATCTTCGTTTTTCAGGTGTTCCGGGCTTCAGGTGGCAGGCCAGGGTGCTCATTCACTTTTGATTCTATTGGCTTTTTCGGTGATAGAGGCTACCTGCATCTACGCTCGAGTACCTTCGTTCCTCCTCCTGTCCGTTAATTAACACTCGAGGGAATAGCGTAACATTCACATCTCCGCCACATGCCACAATTGTTTTTCCTTCTTCAATAAGTCTGCCTACTTGTTTGTAATCACACCCTTTCAGCTCCTCTTCACGTGGTCCCACCATGCTAACCTCCATTCCATGATTTTTCGGCGAAAAGAGGTCCCCTGCATCTCCGCTCGAGTATCTTCGTTTCTCCTCCTGTCCGTTAGTTTATAGCTGAGGGAGTAGTGCAACATTTGTGTCTCCACCTCATTTGACAATTGTTCTCCAGCCTTCTTCAGTGGCTCCGCTCCGTAGGTCCTACACTTTCTTCTGAGTTCACAATCTCAACGATTCGTTGGCAGCTTTTCCCTACATATTCTCCTCCACTTCAGTCGGTCAGTCGATCCTGCGCCTTTCTCTTCAGCTCTTCGTATGTTTGAGCGCCTACGTCCTTCCTCAGTTGATCCATGAATTGCTTCTTCGGCCGCCGTCTTCCATTGGCTCCTTCCATTGTGCCCTCAATGATGTCTTAGTAAATGTCCTACCCATTTCGCTCTTCTACTTTTTATATTCCAGGTATCTGTCTCTCCTCTTCAATAGCTTGTAGCACTCTTTCATTCGTCACTACTTGCTTGTAATTACGCTTCAGCTATTTTAACGATAAAACGGGTAGTGGGTCCAATTTGCCCTAAGTATTTCTTGCTTTGCAGGACCATCGAGCTGCAACGGACGCGGCATCCAGACGCTGCTGTCGATGGCCGTGCACAGCACCGCCTTCCCAGAACTTTCTGACTGCGATTTCAACTAAGATAAGCAGCAACGTCGTCCAAGATACTTTGGTAGAACTGCGACAGCAATCCAAAGATGACATCGGTAAGATATTGCGCCTAGCAACTTTTTGAATGCCTCAATGTGTTTTTTTTTCTCATATAAATTGCATCAGTTACAATGGGCCTCTTTCGTACAGGCAAATTCTTGCGCCCAGCCAATCAGATCATTTAAATCATGTAATCATTTTCGACGTCATTTTTCTGTGGATTTTCTGTGATATTACAACATTAAGGGGATCTTTCAACTTTTTTTTTTTAAACAACATGGGGTGAGAGCTAGTTAATTAATTTCTCGGCCCAGAGCCCTTAAATTTACAAAAATTCCATTTGAAACCCTCCTCAAATATATCAACTGTGATAGTACGCAATAGATTTAGTCTTGTAAACTATCGATAATCCATTACAATCTAAGTCCTATTTCAGGCATCTGCTTCCTTTTATTTTATATATCAACAATAGGGGAGTGGAGGCGTCGATGCCACATGTTGCTGCCAGCCAGCTGGAAGTAAAAGATGTTTATATAAACGAATGTATTGTGTATTATCAAAGTTTATATATTGCAAGAGGTCTTCAAATAGTGATTTGGCCAATATAGCTACTCTGGAACAAGAATTTAATTAATTTGCTCTCACTCCATGTTGCTGTCCAAAAATTTGGAAAACACTTTTGATTATAATTACAAAGGCTTTCACGGCCGGAGTTAACGTGATGAAACAGTAGAATCCGGGATGATAGGCCATGGTCAGTCTGAAAGCTTACACCTTCAGTGGAACTGCGTAGACTTCTAAGATTGTATCTCGGAGGCTCAGCAACAACTGCCAGACAGTTAAGATGCAATCTTGGAAGTTTCTAAGTAGTACGTGTCCCCCACCAGTTCAGCCTCTTTTCTCTTAGTTTCTTCTGTATGTGACGGGTTCTCATCTCGTGCGTTATATCTTGGTTTCTTCGTTAGTCTCTCAGCGTTACACCGTATGATTTTCTTAGCATTCGCATTTCTGCTGTGGCAATCATATTTTCCTCACACTTTCGTAAAGCCCAGCACTCAGACCCATACACGGGTGAACAACTTGCTTGTTGATGCGTCCTTTCAGCTTTTTTACAAATATCGAAATTAAATAATGTATTGAAATTGAAAAGATGTATAAATTTATTTAATGCATTTGCAGAGAAGCTCAAGGCGGAGGTGGCTGCATTACTAGCAGCGCAGAAAAATGTCGCAACTTCAGTCGATTTAAGGGACATTCAGCAAATGGTCGCTACAGCTATCCGGTTATATGACGCTGACAAAACCGGAAGGCCGGATTATGCGCTGGAAAGTGGAGGTAAACCATTACTATATTAATTTTATTAATTAATTTAATTTATTTATTTATCGACTTCGATGGCCAGGTGGTAACGTGCTTGCACTTGTGCGAGTCTCTATGGCATAATGGTAGCTTCTTCGTACTTGAACGAGTCTCTTCACATCATGCGATCGGAGACGTTTCGTACCTCAACACGGGTAATAACCTACAGAGGCGACTGAAGTGGTCAATCGGATACATTCATTAAATTGTTTGTATGCGATTAACCTTTAAAAAAAAATATATATATTATTCTTGGCCACCGTTATTGTGCTGTTGATATCTTCTTCTTCTTCTTCTGTTGCCTCTTCTATCGAAGATTGGTGATCATCATGGCAATTGTAGTCACGACGACTATACTAGGGAATTGTAATGAAGCGGTTTCCCGTTGCCTTGTGCATTCTTATCCCGTCGCCGCTTAATTGAGTTCGGGGCCAGTTTCCCAACCTCAGGATAAAAGAGTGCTCTGCACGGAAAAGACTGTGCTTTTCGCTTATCCCGGCTCAAACTCGGTCCCCTATCGGTTCAGTCGCCTTTACGCTCTTCCATCTTCACTAATATGGGTACAGATTTGGGATTTCGCGTCTTCGTCTCTGAGACCATAAGGCATGACCCAGAAGCTCAGCTACTTTGAAGTTGGTGGGGGACTGGACTATGGTGCCCTTTCCATTGACCGGCTAGGGCTATTTCCAAAAACGGTGACGTGGTAGCAGACATTCAAGACTTAGGTTGCGTTTCCACCGACCTCGCATTGCAGAATTGACGGAAATGTTTATTTTCCTCTATGCCATAGTTAAAATTGATCAATGATCATACAGTAAAATCACAAACAAACAAACTTAAATTAAAAAATGGCGTCATGCGATATGGTAAGTACGAACATTTTAATAGATTTCTATAAAAAGAAAAATTCTAATTTCCGTCAATGCCATTTGCATTCTGCAATGCGAGATCGGTGGAAACGCAACCTAAGTCTTGAATGTCTGCTACCACGTGACTGTTTTTGGAAATAGCCCTAGCCGGTCAATGGAATGGGCGCCTATGACGCGGAAGGTTAAGGCTCGAGACTCGACACGGACAATTCTCGTAGTCGCGATTTGTCGGCGTCTTTTCCATTGTACGGATAACAAAGGCGGCTATTCCACTGACTAATTTGCTTCACTAATCGTGGTAGCAGACATCATTAATAAAGATGGAAAATGGTAGGTAGGTTAGGTAGTGTAGGCGTATATGCAAAGTAGTAGGCTATTTATTTAATTTCCAACCATAAGGCACGACTAGGTATAATAGAATTCAGTAGATTCTCGATTTCGTCATGGGAAATAGTCAAAACCGTAACTAGTTAAGTTAGCTGTCATAGTTAATAATACCCAACAATTAACCATTTTTTGAGGTTTTACTTTTAAGCTATATTTTTTGGGACTGGAACTTGTATACAATTACCCTTCATCGTTGCAGGGGTAAAGCCTGAAGACTGAGTCCTGACACATCGACTTCGAATTCTTGGAACAATTCCTAGACGTTAGGACTTGTAAGATGACGGAACGTTGACTCAATTGATTAATTACAATAATAGATAGTCCACTGCTGATTTGTTGGTTCTATCACCTCTTATAGACTTCTGTACAAATGCCAAAGCTTATTTTTATTTATTTACTTATTCATTGATTTTAGGAGGACGCGTCGTGAGCATCCGTTGTACAAAATCATACTCGGTGAAAGGCTACGACTTGCTCGGGTACAAAATCTTCTGGGACTCGCGGAACCTCCCAGAACTCGCCATCCGGCCGAGTATGTCCCCGGGAGAGTGTTGGTCGTTTGAGGGTGCCGTTGGATCTCTTGTACTCGAGCTATCGTACCCAATTTTTGTAACTGGATTCACCATGGAACACATTTCTGCTAGTGTTAGTCCGACGGGCAAGATAGACAGTGCTCCAAAAGATTTTCAAGTATGGGTAAGTAACTACATGTATATTATATATAAATCTCCAACCACCGCGGAATCTCCCGGAACACTTCATAAGGCTGAGGTGAATCTCTTCTACTCGAGATACCGTACCCAACCGGGTTCACCATGGAACACATTTCTGCTGGTGTTAGTCCGACAGGCAAGATAGTCCGTGCTCCGAAAGATTTTCAACCTTGCCTCTCGGTTATTGGTGACTGATTGATATTTCATGAGAATTTCGACTTTGTCCAAAAAAGACAACACATAGTAGGGGGTTTGATTTGCCCCTAAATACAAATTTCTCTTTTAAGGGCCTTAACTCTGCTGACGACATTTACGATATGCACCTCTTCGGGTCCTACGCGTACGAAGACAACGGCCATGTTATCCAGTACTTTCCAGTGACGAACCCTCTGGACCAGCTTTACAAATTTGTGGAACTCAAAATCATCTCCAACCACGGCCACCCAGACTACACATGTCTCTATCGAATACGTGTACACGGCACGGTGACTTAGTATTGGTTTGTTAGTTCTCAGGAAATCCGCCGATAGCGCGGTTGTGTTTGACCCAGGACGGGTGGGAAGTATCGAGGGGCAGGACATGACTTGAGAAAAAAATGGAGGAGCGTTAGTTATTTTGCCGCGTGGAAATTATTGTTGGGGTAAATTTTGGATTTGTTTCGCGTTGAGTTCGTGAGAGACAATTGATGAAAAGCGATTTTTCTGGTGATAAAAACATACTTTGCTGTTTCGCCCGTTTTTACGTAGGGCAAAGTTTATCCATGTATCCTTTTTAAGAGGCTGCAAAAGAGATTTCTTTTCTATTACTGAGGCTAAAGTTTTATAGAGTAGAGATGGGATTTTTTTTTTTTAATTTCTGGGGCCATATGTCACTTCTCCTATAACCAGCCATTGAAAAGACGTAACCGGTGGTGCCAGGATTTAAATAAAAATCCTCTCCTATGTAGAACTCTAGTTAGGGCTAAAAGCCTTGCTATTCACTGAACTAGGAAGGCCCTGGACTGCCTGCTCCGAATTATGGCCGGAAAATGCAGCAAGTGTTGAATCAACTACCTTTCGGGTCCTCGCCACTACTTAAGATGTCTATATTTTACCAAATGTAAATACAAAACAGCAAGATTGTCTTAGGTTTTGATCGCTCGAAAAATCGTCTGTTTGGGACTGTGATAGGCGTGTGGAACAAGGGCTGATTAAGCCAGATTATTTTACTTGGCAACAAAGTTATTTTTAGGTCGGCTAATGCTCCAGCAGCCCTTTCAAAATATGCCTTATAAATTAGGAGGGCTTTCTGGGCGGGAGTCAAATAATGCAACAGTTGAATTCGGACTTTCAGTAGCCCGGATTTAATTGCTTCTCCTTTTTAATTTAAATAGGGGCCTTTTATTGTTTCTATAACTAAGCCAACCTAGCGGACTTAGGGCTATAAAGCCCTCTCTTACACTCAACCAGGAAGGCCCGGGACCGTCTGCTTTACATGCCCTCCAAAGCATGGCCAGAAAATGTAGCCAGTGTGGGACTCGAACCAACAACCTTTCGGGTGAAAGTCAGAGTACGAACCACTACACTACATGTCTTGACTTTAGGACTTAAGTGAAAAATGAAGAGTTGAATGATGTTCTACATAGGAGAGATGGGACATTGGCTTCCTGCCAAATATATATGTATTTTTTAATTTCTGGAGTCACTTGCAAAGTCTCCTTTGACCAGCCATTGAAAAAACTAAACAGCTGGCCCCAGGATACAAAAAAAATATTTTTGGTGCGCTCAGTTGTCCTATCCCTACTGCAAATAGAATTCATAGGACGATGTGTCATAAGCCATAAATCGTTGGATACCGAAAGGGAGGATAAGGGAGGTTTGAGTTTCGGAGTGAATGGGATTGATTACTTCTGTTAGTTTGTGCTAGTTTGAAAATATAAGACTGGCGCGCCATTTTTCAAAAGCCAGACTACTAACTTGTTTCTTTTTTGTTAAGAAAATTCTCAGCTAGTTTAATTCATATCTACTATAGAACTTTGATGAGCTAAATTTATTTAAGCCTTTAATTTTGTACATAATTCTGTTCAAACTTGTGTTCAACTTATTGTTAAGTACTATTAGAATTACAAAGGCTTCTATGGTTTGAGTGGGATGATTATACAGTAGAATTAGGGCTAATCGCTTCTATCTGAAAGCGTACTTCCAAACGTTTCTGCAACATCTGCGGTCGATATCTTTAGTAGACTGCGTAAACATATCTTGTAATGTTCTTACTATTGATAAATTTTTGAGTAATCCGAGATTTTCACAAAATCTGAGTGGACTGTACGCTTTCAGATTAATTCATTGATCTTATTTTTTAATGTGTATATTTCCTTCGGGAACATTCGGAGACTCGGCTAAACATGGCAAATTTGACATCACAGTTTTGTGTCTCTATAAATAGCTTGTGTAGGTTCACTAGCACTGCCAATATTGATAAACGGTAAATGTAGACGCAAAACATCAGCGTCATAGTGTATAACTTTAATGTTATTTATAAATAAGAAAAAATACATTTATATATGAATTGATCTAAGATTTAAAATAACTAGTTTTTGGTAAGCCAGGAAAAAAATCACTTGTCTTGAGTACACCATTAATTATTATTTTTGCTTTCCAATTTATACGTAGTATAAGGAAAGCTTTGTGATGGTCGAAATTTTCGGTTCCAAGATTTCAACGGAATTACACGTTTTGAGGTACCAGGAACCCAAAAAAGTGTTTTTTACGAAATATCTGTGTGTCGCTCTGTCTGTCTGTCTGTTAATCTATTTCCGGGCGAACTACTCGGCCGATTTTGATGAAATTTTGCTTGTAGGTTCACAAAAATCATGCCTCGAGACCATTTATTTTTTTATTTTGGGCTACTCAATTTGGGGGTATTTATTATCAAAACACTCCAAAAAAACGTCGAAAAAAATATTTCTCAAAAACGGCTCCAACTATTTCTTTTAAATTCACATATATTGTAGTCGTTACTAATGTTAACAAAATGCGGAGGTCGCTTGCCCCTTGATAGTTTGCTTCTGGGGGTAAAAAAATAAAAATAAGTCAATTTTCATGAAAAATGACTAAAAGTAATTTTTCTGTGGAACCTTTCTATGGATGATTTCTACCTTCAGGTATGTTTTAGGTGTTTAATAGAGTAACAAAACTGGACAGGCTGCATTCCCAAAAGTAATTGGTTCTGTGCAAAAAATTATTTTTTTTGAAGAAATTATGGAAAATTCACGCTCCAATATATTACGTGCCATGTGCCATTGTTACTACTGTTACAATGTATTGGTCTGTTCGTTCCTGAATATGCAATTGAGTTTTAAGGGGTTTTTAATAGATTGAGGTGGACCCTCCTCCTTCGAGGGATCTAAAATTTAACGATGGGGAAATTATTTACTATGAAATTACACATTATTTCTATATACTAATTTATAAATTGGAAAGTATGTTCGAGTAAACTCGGACCGGTTCTTTAAACTGCCCGGATTCTACTTTCTCGTCAACGTTTAGAGTTAATTTCATCTCATCATCAGCGCTTAACCAAACACTTAAATAAACAACAATAAACACTAAGTTATTAGCTTTGTTATTATAAATTGTGGTCGTTAAGTTGTTCACTGGTTACCGGAGTAGTCCAGTAGTGGACTGGAAGTTTCTGGTTGGTGCCCATTCCATTGACCGGCTAGGGCTATTTCCAACAACGGTGACGTGGTAGCAGACATTCAAGACTTAGGTGGCGTTTCCACCGACCTCGCATTGCAGAATTGACGGAAATGTTTATTTTCCTCTATGCCATAGTTAAAATTGATCAATGATCATACAGTAAAATCACAAACAAACTAAAATTAAAAAATGGCGTCATGCGATATGTTTAGTACAAACATTTTAATAGATTTCTATAAAAAGAAAAATTCTAATTTGCGTCAATGTCATTTGCATTCTGCAATGCGAGATCGGTGGAAACGCAACCTAAGTCTTGAATGTCTGCTACCACGTGACTGTTTTTGGAAATAGCCCTAGCCGGTCAATGGAATGGGCGCCGTTCGAGCCTCGATACAGTAATGTAATGAGTACCTTATCATTACTACCATGGTACAATTTTCTAGCTGATGATCACTGCTACACATGTTATTATATCAACCAAAATTCTGTATGTGTCACCATTTTCTAGCAACAGTAGGGCCTCGTTAATCCAGAGGCAAAAACAAGACCCTGCCCGTATTATAGTATGCTATATTTAATGGTAATAAAACACACTTTTAACCTTAGTTTCTTGAATCAATTTTTAAATTAAATCATAAAGACAAAAATGTACATGTTAAAAATTACGGATAACAATGTAAAGAATAAACTATAGTTTTATTTTAACTTTCAATAAAACATTAGTTAATACTTCTCGAAAAAGTCGACGCATTGGCTGATGGCAGCCCGCATCTACACCCTTCTGCCTCCCCCGCAAAGCCCATTGCCCGGCCGGATTACCGAGGCCCTACTGTATTTTGCAAAAAATAATGAAAACAGTGAATATTCCTGTTTGGCGGAAAATTCTCAAAATTGAAAATTGTCTTGAAAAATATACAAGCTACAAACTAGATGTGATTGGTTTCGCGCACGCTTTTTCCTATAATACGAAAGCCGAGCCCATTTGAACAACTTGTAACTTCTAGTCGCTATACCATCATTAGGGCATATATTTTAAATTATAGACGTTTATCTAGAGCATGTTGTAAACTTAGAGCATTACTTTTATTAATTGTTGTTTTGTATTGCTACTATGAAATCTCGACTAGTTTATGGATAATTAAAACTTCACCGTCTACTCTGACGATGTGAAACGCTATAATAGGCTACTTGACAGTTGTAACAATAACATATAAAATTTGAGAGATAAGGTAGCTTAAATAGGTTAGCAATAATAATGCAATATGTTTTTTTTTTTCATGAAAAAATTGTACATAAATAAAAATAAAAAATGTTTGTGTATTTAACTGTGGATTACAAGAACCAAAACGCCGGCCGGCAGACATGAGTGACAAGACATTAACGTCACTACCAATACAACTGCTAGTAACCGATGGCTTGACCGCGGCCGTCATTAATGACGTCATATCACAAAATTGTCAAGTATCCTATTGTAAATGCTTTCACACCCGGAGTCAGATGATAGAGGTGTAGAATCCGCGCTGATGGGCCGTGGTCGATCTGAAAGCGTACTCCCAAACGTGTCAGCAAAATCAGAGGTAGGCATATTCAGTGGTACTACGTAGACTTCTATGATTAGTTCTTTAAGGCTCAGTAGACTTATAGACGCCCCCGTAGTGCCACTGGAGATGTCGACCGCAGCTGTTGCCAAAACGTGCGCAAGTACCCTTTCAGATCGACCATCGAGCTTTTTAAATGTCGTTTACTAAGGTATAAATATTAGTTTATCAACCTTCGTCAACTCTTTTGGAGGGATCTACGTGACAGGCTGAGCCTATATTGGTTTTAACATCAAATTATGTAGTAAATATTATTGCTTTCCAATTTATACGTAGTATAAGGAAAGCTTTGTGACGGTCGAAATTTTCGATTGCGAGATTTCAACGGATTTACACGTTTTAAGGTCCCAGGAACCCAAAAAAGTGGTTTTTACGAAATGTCTGTCTGTTCGTCGATTTCCGGGCAAACTACTCGGTCGATTTTGATGAAATTCGGCATGTAGGTTCAAAAAAATCATACCTCGGGGCCATTTTTTTATTTTGGACTAACTCAATTTGGGGGGTTTTATTCTCAAAAAACTAAAAAAAAACGTCTAAAAAAATTATTTCCCAAAAACGGCTCCAACGATTTCTTTTAAATTCACATAGATTGTAGTTGTTGTTAGTGTTGATAAAATGCGGGGGTCGCTTGCCCCTTGATAGTTTGCTTCTGGGGGTAAAAAAATAAAAATGACTAAATTTTAATGAAAAATGACTAAAAAATAATTTTTCTGCGACACCTTTCTATCAATGATTTCTAGCTTCAGGTATGTTTTAGGTGTTAAATTGAGTAACGAAACCGGATAGGTTACTTTCCCAAAAAAGTATTTGGTTTTGTACAAAAAAATGTTTGAAAAAATGATAGAAAATTCACGCTCAAATGCATTGCGTGCCCTACCA
The DNA here is from genome assembly GCA_963971405.1 of Psococerastis gibbosa. Taxonomy (NCBI): domain Eukaryota; kingdom Metazoa; phylum Arthropoda; class Insecta; order Psocodea; family Psocidae; genus Psococerastis; species Psococerastis gibbosa. The sequence goes on along the minus strand of OZ020490.1, from coordinate 3,248,322 downwards.
GTATTGCTGTGTGGTAATGTGTTGGTCTGACCTATCTTGAATTTACCTCACCACCAGTGACAAGTGACGTCAGGTGGACAACCCCCCCCCCGCGAGATATCGGAAATTTATCCATAGGTAAATTATTTACCATGAAATTACTCATTTTCTCTATCTACTAATTTTGATAAATTGGAAAGCATGTTCGAGTAAACTCTGACCGGTTCTTTATAGACGTGCCACAATTGAGGTATCATACGTCAGAAGAAATATTCCTCTACCTTTGTTTATTAGTATAGTATATCCGTGGAAAGTGCACTCCTTTTTCTAAATCAACTGTGAATTTCTGTTTTATGTTGCATAGCATTCTGTTATTAACTATAATTTCATGACGTAGGTACGTTTGCTTTAATAGCTAGCTAATTACTTGGGACATATTTCAATTAGGCTGCATGGTCTTCACTTATATTTGTGAAAGCTAGCCAACTAGTCTAAAATTTCGAGTACAAATCAGCAAGTATAGACATAGCTGTTCGTGTTTTTGCGTCAATTTTTAGTTAATTTATTCCTAGTAAGTTAGACATTGCATGTAATTTTGTCAATTGTTTGTGACTAGCACTGCATTGCCCTTTCATTATAGTTTTTTAAACAATTTTTTACCTTAAATAATGTTGACCTTTTTCTTTATCTACCTTGTTAGGCGCCCATTCCACATACGTCAATAGTCAATGAAAAATTGAAAAATGACGTTTTAGCAGACATTAAAGACATACTAAAAATTCTGCTACCACGTCAATTTACGTCATTTTTCAATTTTTCATTGACGATTGACGTATGTGGAGTAGGCCTACCCCCTTCATGGTGTCAAGAGACTCTAAATTCATACATAACACAATCTCTGTCGTTCGCACGTTTTTTGCTTGGGTTCAACTATGGAACTTATGTGTGGGAGCAACCAAGACCGTGCCCAGGTTTTGATTTCGGGGGGGGGGGGGGGTCCAATTTTTTTTTAGCGAAATTTATTAGTGAATGAAACAAACAATACAAACTTAATACAAATATAAATATAAATAAATTATATATATATTTTATTTAATATATATAATAATATATATATAAATAATTATATATTTATTTAATATATATATTTATATATATATATATATTAATAAATATAAATAAATAAAATACAATACAAACTTCAAACAATACAGGTTTAGGCCTACTTATTAAAAAAATATTTATAATTTATAATATAAATATTTCAGGGGGGTCCGAACCCCATGTACCACCCCCCTGGGCACGGCCTTGCTCCCAGCCTTCGTGTTTGAACTTGATATGGTATGAATGAGGCGACCTCCTGATTATAGTGGATTCGGAACCACTTAGTTTCAGCCTCTCATTTGAATTACCGTATACCTAATGGTGGTTTACAAAAGTCCAGATCGTTTATTATTAGATATAATACTAATAGCTTCCTTAAATTATTTTGTCTATTTTTAATCATTATTTGACTAATTCAGTTTTAGCCCCTACTACGGGATAGTTCCAAGCTTGATTAATAATTAATTATTAATTTATTTTCTAAAATAATTCATTTTCAATTTTAAAAAACCCGCCAAAATACCGGGGAAATTTGTCGGAAAGTTAAAAAGCTTTGTTATTGTTTGTTTATACTTTCACTTGCTTGGCTTTATAATTTCTTTTATTGTATTGTAATATTGTTTTCATTAAATACATTTTCATGAGGAGTGAAAGGATGCATTCTGCATTCTGTGCGTCAAGTAAGTATATTTCGAAAATTCTGACTTTTAGTTCAAAACTGGAATCTTTTTCACTTATTTTGCTGAAGATAGCCCTACATTTACTGCAAATGCAGGCGTTTCAATGCATTGGTCTTGGGTACGATGAATGCCGATATTACTTGGCTATTTTCCGATATTTAGATAATTTGCAAGTTAAATTGTGCAGTGGTTTTGCATAAGTCTGATGGCCTGCATTCTTGAAGATATTTTCGTTTCTTATTCTATTGTTTAATGCATAACAACGTTCGTTTGGTAGCTTACATTGGCAACAGCGCGATGGCCGGTGGCTTTATTTCAAGCTTTTGCTTCACTGCTAGACCATGAAAGCTGTAAGCTGCTATGCTTATTTGATATTTAAAATGTAAGTGCCGGTAAATTGGGTTCATAAAAACATAATGGCCTAACGCAAGATAACATAGTAGACCTTCATCATAATAGAGTATTGCAACACAATATTCTAATAATAAAGTCTATAGTGTCTTACTTGACTTACTAGGTCTATTTTTTGTTTCTTTTTAAAATGAATGTATCCGATTGACCTTTTCAGTCGCCTCTGTAGGTTATTACCCGTGATGAGTACGACACGGCTCCGATTGCATGGCGTGTAAAGACTCCCATAAGTGCAAGCACGTTACCACCTGTCCATCGAAGTCGATACTTGTACTTTACTTTGCAACAATTACTACAACAATTATTACTGGACTAACTTCGCAATTGACAATGTCAGTCTTTCCCACAGCCGCGCCCTTGTTTACAGATTGGGCTATTATCTTATATCGAGATCAAAGACGTTGCCTTACTCAATTTTGTTTTTAGGATAGTGAAATTTTTGGTAAATTGCGCAGTTACACCATGGGGGAGGAAACACCATCGCAATATTTCATGCTCCGAGAAGTGCAGGAAAACGAAAGACAACAGTAAGTGAAAGCTGAAATAATTATGTAATTGCCAGTTCACGTAGAATTAAGGCGTATTTTGTTACACGAATATTTTACATTTGAACACAAATCCGTATTAGAAGTTGGACCAATCAGGGAACAGGAGGAAAAGAAGCAAAAAAATGCAATAAAATGAGCGTATTGTGATATTCAAATATTAAATTCTAAGCAGTAGACATGAATTCAAATTAAAGGCGCCAATCCAAAATTTGAAGAAAATAAATGATATCAACATCACCCATTATAAAAAATAACTTAAAACTAACAAAAAAAAATAAAGAACCACTAGAAATTGGGCTGATGGGCCGTGGTTGATTTGAAAGTTGATTATGGAAGTTGACTTTCATATCGACTATGGACCATCAGCCCATTTTCTACTGATTCTTCATATGACTCTGGCCGCGAAAGCCTTTGCAGTTACATTTTAAAAAATAAACCCTATAAAAAGTCACACCAACAGCATAATATTAACCATTAACACGATAGTCATCACAAATCCAAGATGTCAGCCTAGCGTAAACAAATTTTTGTAAGCCAAAATCGTGGCAAAACTAAAAAAAACTTATCAGAAAAAAAAAATGAATATCTGATCTACCTCCCGACCAAGATTAAATATTATTGAATACATAATACTAATCCTGTTCTCTAATCCGGGTTAAGAATCGAACATTTAGTACGCTCCGCCCCCTTTGGTAACAAAATGCACCAAATCCAGTAATCCAAATTCGAATTCGTGTAACAAAATACGCCTTTATTATATTTTTAGTGAATATTTCATATTACGTAGACCTTAAGGTCTCTTTGCTGTATAATGAACTGGACCCAATATCAATGGTATTTGTTGAATATTATACTAGAAAGTGTTCTTTCTTCTTAACCATGACTATATTCATTAATAATACATTAATAATATATAATAACTTTATTTTTTCTTCATAATCAAAAATTCATCCTTTTATCCAAAACAAGTTCAAAACAGAAAGTACTGACTTCCGTGTCATCATTTCTTCTTCCACGTTAAGTATTCTACTGATACTTTTGGCGCACTTTCCAAACGTGATCTTAGGTTTGTATTCCAACAGCCTCCTTCAAACCTAAGCTCTGTCGTAGCTGGACAAATCTTGATATTGGTACTGGCTTCGTTAACACGTCGGCTATTTGATCTTCTGACGGAATATAGTTGAGTTTCAATTCTTCATTAGTAATCAATTCTTTCACATAGTGAATTCTTATGTCAATGTGTTTCAGCCTCTTCTGATCTGGGCTTTCCGCTATCTTCATTGCTGATTGATTATCGACTAGTATACCAATACACTGTGTAATTTCATCAAAGTCTTTTAATAATTTCTTCAAAAAACTTCCTTCACTGGCTCCTATGCTCAACGCGTAGTACTCAGCTTCTGTCGAACTAAGTGCCGTTGATGTCTGCTTCTTTGATCCCCATGATACAAGTGATTCCATCACGTAGAAAACGTAACCACAAGTACTTCTCCGGTCTACTGGATCATTGCCCCAGTCGGCATCCGTAAATCCCACTATTTTCAATTGATTGTAATCTTCATCACTTATTCTTTTATAACAAAGTCCATAATTGTACGTACCCATTAGGTATCTTAATACCCTTTTAATTGCTGTAAATAAAGCACTTCCTCCTTTATCTTGGTATCTTGATAGATAACTCACTACAAAAGATAAATCTGGTCTTGTTAGCATCGCTGCATATAGTAGACATCCAAGAGCGGTTCTGCACTTTTTTCTTATATTTAATTCTTCTTCTGTCTCTTCAAGACTAGTAAGATTTTCACATTTTTCTATAGGTATTCTTACTGGTTTGCACCCAAGCATATTAAATTTCAATAATACTCTTCTTGCGTATTCAGTTTGATGAATTTTCATAATTCCATTTTCTCTATCATAGTCAATTTCCATCCCTAAAAATATTGATAACTCTCCCTTGTCACTCATGTCAAATTCTGCTGTAAGTTGCGATTTGATTTCTTCAATATTTTTCAATTTATTTGATGCAATTATTGCATCATCGACGAATAATAAAATGTAAACACTTTCATTATTTTCTCTTTTCTTGTATAAGCAATTGTCATTTTTAGACCTTTCAAAATTATACTTCATCATTACTTCATTGAATTTCTGATTCCATGCATGGCTTGCCTCCTTTAATCCATAAATGGCTTTTTCCAATTTATATACACAATTATCATTTCTTTCAAATCCTTCCGGCGGATACACATACACATCTGATTTTATATTCGCATTAAAAAATGCTGTTTTCACGTCTATCTGGTGAAAATAATATTTTCGTTGATTACCAATAGCTAGTAATGTACGTAATGTGTTCATTTTTGCAACTGGAGAATATATTTCCCCGTAGCTTAATTGTTCTTCTTGCATAAAACCTCTTGCCACTAACCTGGCTTTATATCTCATGTCTTGGCTTTCATGTTCTTTAAAATTGAACACCCATTTCATATCAATAATTTTCTTATTTTCTGGCTTTTTCACTGGAATCCATGTTTTATTCTTTTCTATTGAATGCATTTCCCTTTTCATTGCATCGTACCATTTTTCTGAGTCTTCTCTATCAGGTAAATCTTGAACTGCGTATGGTATGTCATAAATTACTGCATTGCATGCCATATATAATTCGTATTCGTCATACTTGCGTGGTATCACGACATTTCTCCTTGATCGCTGATAAACTTCACTATCTGAATTTGCATCTTGCTTTTGACATCTCTCTGGCGTATTCTGCTTGCTATATCCACTCGATTGACGTACATATTCATCGTCACTTCCTGGGCTGTATTTCTGGCTTACATCTTCATCGTCTTCACTTAATTCAGGAGATTTCTCCTTTTCACCATGAGTAGGCGCTATTACGATTAATGGATTAATCTTCTTTTCTTCTTCTATAAACTTAACATCCCGAGCAGAAATTAATTTTCTCTCTCTGATGTCCCACAATCGCCAACCATTGTCAGTGTAGCCGATAAACCGTGCTTCTTTTCCTCTTTCGTCTAATTTATTTTTTCTTGGTAGCGGTGTGTAGTAACATTTACATCCAAATATACGTATTTTCTTAAGATCAGTAGTACCATGCCAGATACTTGCTGGTGTCTCATTATTTATTACTCTCGAGGGTCGCCGATTTAATAGGTAAGCGGCGGTAAGTACAGCATCACCCCAAAATTCTTTTTCTAAATCAGTTTCACACATTAAAGTTCTGCTTACATCAAGCACTAATCTATTATATCTCTCGCTGACTCCATTTTGAGCACTAGAATAAGCAATATTCTTTTGTATATTAATTCCATGTCGACTTGCAAACGTCAACAGCGTTTTATTAATAAACTCTCTGCCTTGGTCGCATCTTATGCGATGTACTCTTGTGTTGTGTTTAGCTTCTAACTTTTTTATAAAGTCTATAACATTTCCGGCTGCTTCACTTTTATTTTTAAGTAGGTACACAACTAAAAAATGAGAATAATCATCCACAATGACCTGAAAATATTTTTCTCCATTCCTCGTGGGTGGAGTTATAGGTCCACACAAGTCAGTGTGTAATAATTCACCAATTCGTGATGATCTCGGCTTCGCACAGGAAGTAAATGGTGAACGTGTCATCTTCCCTTTAATACATGTCTCACATACCTTCTCCTCAACGGGTAGATTTAATAACTTCATACTGCGTCTATTTAAATGTCCCATGCGTTTGTGCCACAAACTTGCTTCCTGTTCATTGTATTTACTGCGCTTCAGCGTAAAATTAGCATTTACCTGCATATTATTGTACTTCTCTGACTGCTTTTTGCTTGGTTGCTGAAATACCATCTTATAAACTTTTCCAATCTTCTTAAATTTGAAATTAACTGATTCACTCAGTAGCTGTGCTTCATCATGGCTAAAAATAACTTTAATTCCCTTTCTGGTTAGTTGGTTAACAGATAATAAATTGTGCGATAAACCATTCACTACAATTGCCTGTAAATCAATCATTCTTCCATTATATTCTAATTTCAGATTCCCTTTCTTTCTTGCTATAAGTTTTTGACCATTAGCAATAACAATTTCTATTGGTTGTGGTAATTTTATTATATTTGTCATCAGCTGTTCATACACCTCACCAACCAAGTGGTTTGTACTACCAGAATCTAGTAAAAATGTCACATTGTCTTCTTCTTTAGCTATCATACATTTATTATTCAATGCTATAAAGCTTATGCCATCAGATACACTTGACTTTGCGTAACTCCCACGGTTACTTCCTCTACTTCTAAAATTTCGACGTCCTCTACCACGAAACGGTCTATTTATATTTCCACCTCTTTGAAAACTTTGCATCTGATTCTTATTTATAGGACAATCACGTGCTAAATGTGGTCCATTACAGGTCCAACAATTAAATGCATTAGAATTACTTACAGTCTCTGTTCCATGATCTTTCACCTTTTCGTATTCAATTCTTAATTTATTCTTTACTTTCTCTAACTTTATTTGAGGCGTTGTATTTTCAATAACTGTTACTATTGTTTGATATTGCTCCGGCAAACTATTTAAAATAACACAAATTATTTCGTCTTCCTCTATCTTGCCTCCTGCTTCCTTCAAGAGCCTTACACTTTCTTCTATCTTGTGAAGATGTGTAGCCATATCATTACATTCATCCATTTTCACCGTATGAAGCTTCCTTCTATAAGTTAATTGGCCTTGCAAGCCTTTTTGCTCGTATGTAATTTTTAAGGTTTCCCACATTTCGTGTGGCGTTGATTTCCCCATAACACTTTCAAGTATTAGGTCATCCAGTCCTTGCACAATCAAGTTCCGTGCCTTTGCTTCTTTATTTTTGTCTTTTTCTAAATTGTTGACAACATCCATAACACCATTCTCCTCCAGAATTTGTTCCATTCTGAATTTCCAATTACTGAAATTCGTTGACCCATTAAAAGGGTTAAGCACATACCCACCATGTGGCTTCATCATTTTCATGTATATTAAATTATACTTAGCTGATCGGGTGTCTGGGTTCTGGGCCCATAACCTGTTGAATATTATACTAAAAAGTGTTCTTTCTTCTTAACCATGACTATATTCATTAATAATACATTAATAATATATAATAACTTTATTTTTTCTTCATAATCAAAAATTCATCCTTTTATCCAAAACAAGTTCAAAACAGAAAGTACCGACTTCCGTGTCATCATTTCTTCTTCCACGTTAAGTATTCTACTGATACTTTTGGCGCACTTTCCAAACGTTTGTATTCCAACAGTATTCCTTATGAAGGTCCCACTGTCTGCCGGTACTGTAATGAGTTAGAGGAAACCGCGGAATGCATGGTTGCCAACTGTCCAACACTGTGGCGGGCGCTGTTGGGGCTGCCTACATCGACCAGGTCGATCTGATTGTCCTGCCGGAGAAGGGCATGATTGCCTTTGCTAACTAGGTTAAGCTGTTGTTATTCAATAGTTGATTAATTGGGAATGGCGATAGTAAAACTGATTGGGATGTACAATCATTATGTTATTCAAATGGTCCTAACAATGGTCGCATTTTATACTATATTTTATACGAAAAATGTACAGCGTTTGACATATCAATTTATTTCACTGAATGCCTCCATACTATTGAGCAGCTGTTCGTTCATTATTCATTAAATTCTGAAAAATTCCGGGTAAAACATTAAAATACTAGCAACCTAACTGCTGAGTTTGGTAAGGAAGCAATGGACCACGCCTCGGCATGCCTGCCAATAAATCGGGGGATCGAGTCTCGCTTTGTCCACAGTTTCTTTGATTTTCATATTTCGGAAAGTAAGAACTTGCATTTTGGGAATTAAAGGAACAACTATGCATGTTGCCCATAGTGTATCTGGAAATTTCGCCTCAAAGTGATGAGAAAACCAACTTGTGTTTTTTTCAGTTTTCGTAACTCGCCTACGCATTCGATATTAAAGACGCCAACCGCCGTATTCAGTACTCAACACGACTCAGACGATTCTGGCAAGGAAAAACGCTTGACATTCGCCTCTGAGACTTTAGGCCCTAATGTAGCTTCCGCGGAGACTAGGAAAACTCCAGGTATGATATTTCACTAGTTGTGGAACCTGTTATATTTGCTACAGGTGTTCAAAACTCGTTAGTTTTGTTTTGCCTCAACCTTTCACGCACATATAATATTCAGTTGTCTACCAACCTTCGTGTAGTTTATTTACGCAATTTGGTGGTTACATTCCACCGTTATTTTCTCTGGGCATTCGTCCACGTACTACAGTGCGCTCACTACGACGGTGGCGGCGAAGAGGAGACCACATTAGTGACAGCAGTTAAGTACCATATAGAGACTTGTATCGATTGGGTTAAATTAATATTCCAAAATTTGTGTACACTGGATATTATTAACTCAGGATAATTTAAAAAATACAAGTACCTATTTAAAAAAACAAAAAACGAAAAAGTAAGAATATGTAAAATTAAAAGGTTTAGTTCCATAAACCTTCTTCACAAGAGTGCAGGCCTCTTGCACATAGAGGGATGGTACTGTCAGAATTCCCAACCTTTTGAAACTATCCATTATGAAGATGACATAATCTGGATGACAGTAATTCATGCGACTTCGGTGGCAAGGTGGTAGCGTGCTTCTACTAGTGCGAGTCTCTGCACACCTTGCGGTCGGATACGTGTCGTAACTCGACACAAGTACCTCTTAGGTCACTTAGTGAGGCGATTGAAGAGGTTAATCGGATGCATTCATGAAATTGTTTGTACGTGATTGACCTTTTTGTGAAAAGGAAAAATTATAAATTAAATAAATAAATTGTAAATTTTTAGTTTCAGCGAAAAATAATGGGTATAATGACAACACTCCTAATGTTGAGATCGCAGTTTCGCCCAACAAGTCCATCCGGGTGTCTCCCGAGGCGTGGCAAGCTCACCTCGTCTACAGACAGCGTTTCTACGACTATCCAAACCAAATGATGAAAACCGACTACACCTATTCGCGACTCTCGCCGTACCATTCCAAAGAAATAGTTCCCGGGTTCCCCGTCCGACCCAATCTGTCGCGGTTGTCAATCCACAGTTCGGAGTCTTCTGACGTCACCGATTTCAGCTCGTTTCAGCCTAAATCTAGTAAGTACCGTTTAGAAATAGAAACCTACTGCACGTATTCGCCGTACCATTTCAAAGATATAGTTGCCGGGTTCCCCATTCGACCCAATCTGTCCCGAATGTCAGTCCACTGTTCGGAGTCTTCTGACGTCACCGATTTCAGCTCGTTTCAGCCTAAATCTAGGAAGCACCGTTTAGAAATAGAAACCTACTGGACGTATTCGCGACTCTCCCCATTCCAATCCAAAGAAATAGTTGCCGGGTTCCCCGTTCGACCCAATCTGTCCGAGATGTCAATCCACAGTTCGGAGTCTTCTGACGTCACCGATTTCAGCTCTTTTCAGCCTAAATCTAGGAAGTACCGTTTAGAAATGGAAACCTACTGCACATATTCACCGTACCATTTCAAAGATATAGTTGCCGGGTTCCCCATTCGACCCAATCTGTCCCGAATGTCAGTCCACTGTTCGGAGTCTTCTGACGTCACCGATTTCAGCTCGTTTCAGCCTAAATCTAGGAAGCACCGTTTAGAAATAGAAACCTACTGGACGTATTCGCGACTCTCCCCATTCCAATCCAAAGAAATAGTTGCCGGGTTCCCCGTTCGACCCAATCTGTCCGAGATGTCAATCCACAGTTCGGAGTCTTCTGACGTCACCGAGTTCAGCTCTTTTCAGCCTAAATCTAGGAAGTACCGTTTAGAAATGGAAACCTACTGCACATATTCACCGTACCATTTCAAAGATATAGTTGCCGGGTTCCCCATTCGACCCAATCTGTCCCGAATGTCAGTCCACTGTTCGGAGTCTTCTGACGTCACCGATTTCAGCTCGTTTCAGCCTAAATCTAGGAAGCACCGTTTAGAAATAGAAACCTACTGGACGTATTCGCGACTCTCCCCATTCCAATCCAAAGAAATAGTTGCCGGGTTCCCCGTTCGACCCAATCTGTCCGAGATGTCAATCCACAGTTCGGAGTCTTCTGACGTCACCGAGTTCAGCTCTTTTCAGCCTAAATCTAGGAAGTACCGTTTAGAAATGGAAACCTACTACACATATTCGCCGTACCATTTCAAAGATATAGTTGCCGGGTTCCCCATTCGACCCAATCTGTCCCGAATGTCAGTCCACTGTTCGGAGTCTTCTGACGTCACCGATTTCAGCTCTTTTCAGCCTAAATCTAGGAAGTACCGTTTAGAAATGGAAACCTACTGCACATATTCGCCGTACCATTTCAAAGATATAGTTGCCGGGTTCCCCATTCGACCCAATCTGTCCCGAATGTCAGTCCACTGTTCGGAGTCTTCTGACGTCACCGATTTCAGCTCTTTTCAGCCTAAATCTAGGAAGTACCGTTTAGAAATGGAAACCTACTGCACATATTCGCCGTACCATATCAAAGATATAGTTGCCGGGTTCCCCATTCGACCCAATCTGTCCCGAATGTCAGTCCACAGTTCGGAGTCTTCTGACGTCACCGATTTCAGCTCTTTTCAGCCTAAATCTAGGAAGTACCGTTTAGAAATGGAAACCTACTGCACATATTCGCCGTACCATTTCAAAGATATAGTTGCCGGGTTCCCCATTCGACCCAATCTGTCCCGGATGTAGTAGTAGTAGTTGTGATTTGAAGTAGTGCATCGCACTAATGATTAAATGATTCATTATGTACTAAAGTAATATTATGTGACCAGATGTTGCAGGCTCGACACCGCTGATTAACCGCGCATTCCTGGTGAGGCGTTTTCAGAACCTGAAAATTTCAGCGTCGCGACGCATCAGGTATCTCGAAGACACCAGTCGAGAGCGTTCCTTCCGTTGGTGGTGGATTTTGATTCTTCTCCTTACTTTAGGTAAGCTTTCTATTTTAATTGAAGATTGCAAAGATAGAATTTTCATAGCAATGTCGACTTGTAAGAATTGTGACGGTAAAATAAGTCGCTATGACGACACAGTGCAGTGCAGTATGAAGGAATGCAACCAGTTGTATCACACAGTGTGTAAAAATTACTGGCGAGGAATACACTGATATGAAACAATCAGGCAATATAAAACAGTGGAAGTGTGCAGGCTGCGCCTCAACAACTGAATCTGAAGAAAGGCTCAAAATATTTATTGGAAAAATGTTTAAAGACATGAAAGATACTTTAACCAGCCTTCAAGATAGTCAAGTCTTTATTAGTAAACAGTATGATGACATCGTAGAGCGTCTTAACGAGATTTCGAGCTTGAAAAAAGAAGTAGAGACTCTAAAAGATGCACTTAAGAAACGGGATAAAGAAGTGGAACAACTACAAAACAGATTGATATCGTTGGAACAATACGGGAGAAACCGAAACCTAGAAATTAAAGAAGTGGAAGTAACTAAAGGAGAAAATGCAGAAGAAATTGTATTGAAAGTGGCAAAGGAATTGGAAATCACGCTGGAAAAATCGGACATAGAAGCTTGCCACCGTATTCCAAATAAACAGGGGAAAATACCAAGTATAATTGTTCAATTTCAATCAACAAAGAAGAGGAATAAGATGCTGGCACAAAGAAAGAAAATTGTTACAAACCAACAGCTTACAGGAAATGGAAATGGCAGAATATATATATCCGAAAACATGAGTCCTTACTACAGAGATTTGGCCTGGAAAGCACGTGTCAAAGCAAAGCAAATGAACTATAAATTTGTATGGTTTCAAAACAACAAAGTGCTCGTGAGAAAAGACGAAAATACTAAAGATACGATTGTCATAGAAAACGAAAAACACTTAGACAAATTAGTGTAAACGTCAGATTGGCCTAATACAAATACAAATGGACGGACATTACGTGCAAAATAACGGAAATACCCATTTTAAGACTTACGAAACGTACGAAACATGGCTAACTGACAAACAGTCAAACATAGGACTCGAAATAATATGTTTAAACATTCGATCAATTCATAAGAACTGGAACGAACTAAATGTCATACTGAAGGGAAAAGAAGGGTACACATTTGATATACTAGTACTAACAGAAACAAATACAATAACAGAGAACATGAGTCTATATACATTAGATGGATACGAACAACATTTTTACAACCGAAAAAACAGAAGAGGGGGAGGAATTTTAATATATAGTAAAAATACACTAACAGTACAATGCATAGATACAGAAGAAAGACAAACTTACGAGCAAATACACATAAAATTACTAAATAAAACAAAAATTATAGACATTATAAGCATATACAGACCACCTAACACTGACAAAAATAACTTCATAATAGAATTGGAAACACAAATAAGAACAAATATTAACAATAAAATGCCTATGCTGGTTTTAGGAGATTTCAACATAGATATGAAATCTAAAAATATTTATAAAACAAGACTCGCAAATATGACATGTAACTACGGACTAATACAAGAAATTAAAGATTATACTAGAGAAGAAGTAAGAAACGAAAAACTAACGCAATCTTGCATTGACCTAATGTACACTAGAGGGAATGAAGCAAAAAACAGAAGTGGAGTTATAAAACATAAAATCTCTGACCATTATATGATAGTGATTAATTTTAAAATAGAGAAGAACCAAATAAATCAACTAAATAATAAAACTATAAACAAAATAGACGAATCAAAAATGACACGATTACTTAACGAAATAAAATGGAAGGATGCAATGAATCTAGATAATGCAGATTCTATTTATAATACAATAAGAGACAATATTACCAGTATACAAACACAATGTACAACGTCAATAAAGATTAAAAAAAACAGACCTAATAAAGACTGGATAACGGAAGAAATAAAAATTGGAATAATAAAGCGGGACTTACTATTCAGAAAGCATAAACATAATCCAAAAAATCCTGCGTATAGGCAAGAATACAATAGATATAGAAATAAACTGAACAAATATATAAAAAACGCAAAAAACAATTACTATAAAATCAAATTTAAAACACACCAAGGAAACATGAGAGAAACTTGGAATTTGGTTAGCAAAATACTGGGAAGAACAGTAAATAATATAGACACAATCATTGAAAAACATTTAGGACAAAAATACTCAGATGATACGATTGTAAATCAATTCGCAAAATCATACCTTGAAAATGTTTATAAAATTAAACACGACTGTGATATAATAACAAATACTACAGTATTGAATTACACATGCGACAGACAAATGTACTTACCTAAAGTCCAACCAACGGTTATACAAGAAATAATTGATAGACTAAAAACAAACAAATCACCCGGACTAGACGGAATAAGAATAAATGATATAAAAACAATAAAAACAAACATCAGCCCGGTCATAGTTCACCTAATAAACGTATCAATACAAACAGAACACATTCCACAAATGCTAAAAATTGCCATACATAGACCGATTCACAAGACAGGAACTTACTTAGACTACAATAACTACAGACAAATAGCCAACTTAACAGCCATAGACAAAATAATAGAAACTTACATAGCTGATAGACTAAGAAAATATCTCACTGACCATGAAATAATCACCAAACATCAATATGGATTCCAAAAAGGCAGAAGCACAGAAACACTTCTAACAGAATTTTCAGATCTCATAAATAACCGTCTAAACAAACAAGAACATGTACTAGTAACATTTATAGACTACTCCAAGGCATTTGACTTACTTGATTGTAAAATAATGATACAACAGCTAAAAAAAATAGGGATTGAGGGAAAACTCCTAAAATGGTTCCAAAATTTCATGACAAACAGAAAATACATAGTTAAATATAAAAATAAAATCAGTAGTGAACAAATCACGACAACAGCCATTGCACAAGGGTCAGTCCTTGCACCTTTGTTGTACTTAATATATACAAACAATTTACCTGATGGACTAACTACGGACAAATCAACAGTATTTATGTTTGCGGATGATACAGCAATAGTAGTATATGAGAAAAACTTAGGCAACGCAGTACAAATTATGAAAGAAAAATTCGAACTACTACAAAAATACTCACACGACCACAAACTTACGATAAACGGTAAAAAAACTAAACTAATGCATATCAGATCACCACAATATAAAACTGAACTAATGAGGGTTATAAAACACGATAACAAATGTCTACATGAAAATAAACAAACATATGAATGCGAATGCACAGAAATACTTGAAACAGTAGATGAATACAGATACCTGGGAATAACAATTGACTACAGATTCAAATTTGACATACATATCAATAATGTAAATAAACGACTCAGATCATGTTTATACGCTTTTTACCATATCCAATTTTATTTAAACTATGATACAATGATAGTGATTTATAAAGCACTAGTAGAATCTCTTATACGATATGGAATACAAGCATATGGAAACACAACACCATCACAAATACAGAACATTGAAAATATACAATATAGAATACTGAAGATTATAAAAAACTCAGATAAAACAAATAAATATAACAAATTGAGCAAAAAAGACCTATTCAATAAATATAACGTACTAACAGTGACGGCTCTTTTCAAATACATTACCATCATTAAGTACTTTTATAAAACAGAATACAAACAACCAGTAACACATGACATAGAAACAAGATCTATAACCGAATCAAGACTGCTCACACCCACCATAACGAACAACTACGGAAGACAGACATTAAAATACATGATACCTCACATTTTCAATGATATACCAAATACAATAAAAGATCTGAAAAAATACAGGGAAATAAAACAACAAGTAAAGTCATGGCTCCATAGTAAAATCGAATAAATTTTTAATTAAAATTAAAATAACAGAATACTAGACATGGCCTACAGACGTCTCAAAAAGGTACAAGTACATATAGTGAAGAACTTGCAGACAGACCCATTGGTCTTGCAAGACTTCAGACATCCTGACAAAAACATTAAATAAATAGAAAAAAAAAAAAAAAAAAATTTAATTTGTTATTTCATTCTTTTAACGGGTGGAGGAGGCTGGACACAATAAACATGTGTATTTTTGATTAATAAATAGGTGCTATGCCCTTCTGAGCTTCTGTGCTCATGTTGTTTTTAACTCCAGGTTCTGCTGAGTGTTCTGAAGAGGGGGGGGGGGTGATGACTTTAAGTATAAAATAACGAGAGGTATGATCCTCTCATCATTTCCAATTAATAAATAAATATTGACTTTTTGTTCTATTACTAAGCCAACCTAGCGAAGTTAGGGCTATAAAGCCATCTCTTACACTCAACTAGGATAGCCCGGGACCGCCTCCATGCCCTCCGAAGAATGGCCAGAAAATGTAGCAAGTGTGGGACTCGAACCAACAGCCTTTTGGGTGAAGGTCTTAGTCTATACCACTATTCTACATGTCCTGATTCAGTGGCCCTATACCGCACGGCACATACCTATTTATCTATTTTTGGCAAATTTGATGAGAAACCCAACCCTACCTTCATGAAGAAAAGAAAATGTTGATGACCTTAAAATCTCGAATAGAGCATTGAACAAATGAGAGATTCCTCTACCAGGCTTCAACCTATATCTTCATGGGTTGTCGTACCACGGGGCTTTTTTAAAAATTTGAATACCTACCGCATTGGGGAGTAAGTTACAGTTTCTGAAGATGAAAAAAAACCGTGACACGACAACTCTTCGAGGGTTCTAGCCCTAAGGACTGGTTCCTTCCACCCCAGCTTATCAGGCTTGTTCGAAGAACTAACGACGAGCCTGAGAAGTTATCAAGGCCAAGCTGTAGGGTACGCGAGCAAGGTAGGAATGCTCAGGTCGATGGAGCATGTTCAGTGAATGAATGCTGTTCGAGTGCCCAAGAGGCCATGGAGACGGCTGAGGAAGAGGTGGAAAGACGATACGTGATAACAAGCTTGGGAGACTATCAATCCGTGATGAAAGCAGGAAAGTTGAAGTGGTTGTCGCAAATGGAGAGGATGAGCGGTGTTAGTAGTAGTAGTATGGTTGGACACAGTCCCAGGCCACGGTGTGGGCCCATAGGACAGGGGACCTCCTGATTATAGTGGATTCCGAACCACTTGGGAAACATAGTGAAGTCACACGATTAGTTCGGAGGTGACCAGGACAAGTCCTACCATGTTTCCCTTCCGGCACTGTGCACACTACCAAGTTATCTGCATCTTTGAACCTGCTCTGGTCCACTGGATTCAACTTGGTATGGCGGCCGACATGAGCGGTGTTAATAGAGTGCCAAATAGCCTTCAGCGCAAAGCAGTCGACAGATCATTAGGACGGGCGACCAGAGGAGAGTTGTGAACTTGAGGAGGGCTTTGGTGCTTGAGGCATGTGGAGTGGGTGAATGTTGCTGAGTGTTCAAGAAAGTCGTCAACATAGAAGCAGAGGGCAGGAGGTCATTGGGACGACTGAGGTAACGACTGACGGATCATATCTTGTAATCTGATTGAGATGTAGCGAAGCTGGGTATGATCAGGTGGGCAGAAGGCGGTATCGAGAAACGAATGGCGGACTGTTGTTAGTAGTATGATCTTGGAGTCGGGACACAGGCCACAATTCGGGCCCATAGGTCCCCCGTTAGAAAAAGGAAAGCTTTGTGATGCCTAAAATTATGGTTTATTTCCCGTGAAATATGATTTCGGATTGTGGGGGTGTCTGATTAGATTTTTTTTAAACTCATCAACCCTTTTGTGCATGGCCAGTTATTCCCGGACATTCTACTACATTCTCTTTCATTCTTCGGTGTTTCCTTTCCTCTGTTTTTATAATTTCTTGAGTTGCTGCTCTTCTATGCCACCCCATATTTAACCATCTTCTATTTTCTTCTTCTTCCCTCTTATGCCCGTCAGCGTGAGAGGGCTCCAGCGTAGACTTGCCTCTCTTCTGAGCTATCTGTTAAATATTTTTCCTTCCAAGTTGTTCGGAGTCTGTCGATCTCACCCTTGACGTCCTCGCCTTGGTCATCCTCCGAATGATCCTGTGTGGTATTCTGTAGTATGCTCCCCCATTCTGTGAATATAGCTGAACCGTTAAGCAGCTTATTTTCCAACCTCCTCTTCTGGGATATCTGTTGAATTTTTTTCCTTCCAAGTTGTTTGGAGTCTGTCGATCTCACCCCTGACGTCCTCGCCTTGGTCATCCTCCGGAATGATCCTGTGTGGTATTCTGTAGTATGCTCCCCCATTCTGTGAATATAGCTGAACCGTTAAGCAGCTTATTTTCCAACCTCCTCTCCGGGGATATTTGTCATGTCTCCTCTTTTTGTTCAGCGTTAGACCTCGGGTTGAGTTTCGGCTTCTGGCACCATCTCTCTCCGGACATCCCTGCCCTTCCTTGGTCTTTCTGTGTCAAGCCGCCACTGACATCTCTCGCAGGGCACTTCTCGTCTCTCCATCGGTTCCGCGGCCTGCCTTGCCGCATTCTACTCTCTATTCTCGCTTTGTATACGGAGTTATGAGCTTGGTGTTGAGCCATTCGATTCACGTGCCCAATCCTATTGCCCGGCCAAATTTTAACCTTGGAGACTACTGCTCTAAAAAAGGATTTCGTGCTGACACGCAAACCTTTTCAACAAAGATGTTCTTCTTCTGCCCTCAGTCCTATCGTCCCTATTGTTACATGCAGGAGGCGATATTTTTCGTCTCTCATCATCACTTGGCCGAAGAAGTTAGTTTCCGTCTCTTAACCGTCAATAGCAACTCGACTTCTGCATCCAACCGCCTTGGCGTTAGGGACATGATCTCTCCAAGATATGCGCAGCATTCGTCTGTATATCCACATTTCAAATGTACTGATTCTGTTCTCCATCCACTATTGAGAATTATTCATAATAACATTTTTTTTTTTACCATTCTCCATCGAACTACACCACCATCCCCCTGATTATGAACCTTGTAATGTATCTTTCAATGTTTCTTCGATTCGGCAGCGGCACTCATCACCCATGTTTCTTTTCCTGTATCTAACCCTTTTTTTTCTTTTGTCCACAGGTGCTGTGGCTGCCTATATCCCTTACGACACCATTGCCATGCACTCTGTTGCCACGTCAACCTATGATGCCTTCAAGTCCGTATTTCTTGTGCCTTACGAATGGATTTCAGCCTTGGTGTCATACGTATCTCTGGATTCTCTGGAGTGGTTCTATCTATATTCGTCTGATCATATCATATTTTTCTACTCCAATTTCTCCATCAAAGCCTACAGTGTATGCGCTGGTGCTTTTGATGTCTTTAAAAATTGGGCCAATTATGTGTTAGGTGACTATTAATTAGAGCCCCCCCCCCCACAAATTTTTTAGGCGCGAAAATTGTCATAGACTTATTGCTCCTCGTTTGGGAGAAGTCTTCAATAGACTTGTTCATTGAATTTATTTAGTGCGCAGCGATTACCCGTACTGAAGTTTATATAAAACGTCGCTGGCAATAAAGCGAATGTCGGGATAAATTGATTTTCTCCTTTTAGTGTCTTGGGAAAGCTGTTTTCAAGACACACATGATGAAAAAAATCCTGCAAAGAGCAAACTGTGTCGTATTGTCTAAATATGGCGTGTACACGATAGAGACTGCCAAAAAATCTGTCATCTTGGGAAGCTTGCGGCTGCGGCTACGCTGTGGGACGAATTATACCCGAAATGTAGCGAAGAAAAAAGAGGGCTTAGTCCAGAGGTTAACATAGCAGATTAAGCCAAGGAAAGGTGTAACTAGAGGGATACAATGTGAAACCTTGGCTTATACAAAGGAGGGAAACCGGGTTGTAATAACCCATAGGTCTACCAAACCTGACCGGTTCCGACCTAACAAAAGAAAGGTTGTCCCGACATTCGCATTTTTTTCAGAACTGCGAACAAATTAGCCCTTCGAAAACTATCATGTCATAGGATGGAGTAATATGCTCGTTACCCTGCAAAATTGAATTGCTTTGATTCGAATACACAAATTGGCTAATTTGTCGCAATCTTAATAAATCTGTATTAACTTATAAAATTAGATTAGTGATGTAATTTTAAGCACTTAATTTCGACGATGAGGCCCGATTCACAGTTGTAATTTTCCGAAGTCTTTTCCATTGTAGGGATAAGATCTTGGTGAATGGTCAGTGCAAAACCACAGAGTCTAATTAAGGAGATTTCTATGATCTGATATGTCTTGGGGAAACTTCCGTGTGGTCGGTTTCACGCCAGCGTCCGAAATCGTCGAGAAAGCTCCTATTTTATTGCTACAATGGAAAAGACGTCGGCTAATCGTGACAGGGAGAGTCGTTCGTGTGACCCGGCCCTTAGCTATTGACTGAAAACGTTTTAGTTTGTTAAGAGGACATGCTACGTAAAAAATGAAAACCCCAAAATTTGTTGTTTTTATTGGCTTTTTATTGTTTTTTTTTTAATTAACAAAGCAAGTCATTAAAGATTTGGCTCATGGAAGTTGTAGAAGACTACTTCAATAAATTTTTAATAACTTGCTGAGTTAATTAAATAAAAAATGAAAAGTATTTAATTTTGGGGTGCCAATTTTCTACGTGACATATCCTCTTAAGGCAGCAATTCCACCGGCGAATTTACTTCATTTGTGATTTGAGATTTTTTGTTTGTTTTGTTTTAAGGAGACTTATGTGGATACTTAACTTATCTATTATAAATTATGTTATAATA
Source organism: Psococerastis gibbosa (assembly GCA_963971405.1). Lineage (NCBI taxonomy): Eukaryota > Metazoa > Arthropoda > Insecta > Psocodea > Psocidae > Psococerastis > Psococerastis gibbosa. The sequence goes on along the minus strand of OZ020490.1, from coordinate 3,227,868 downwards.
TGGTAGAAGGCATCACTAATAAGTCTCTACCATATTATAACTTAATTGATAACATATCAGTTAAGTATCTACATAATAGCCTCCTTAAAACAAAACAAACAAAAAATCTCAAATCACAAATGAAGTAAAATCGCCAGTGGAATTACCGCCTTAGGAACATCATAACATTATGTTGTTGTTTTTCTGCATTAGCATCCGCTGTTTTATTTTAAATCTGCATGAACATTTCCTTTGTTTCATTTTTAGATTGGCACTACAATATATTGTAGTATATATGATGTTCTATCTTGTGTAATAATTTTGACAGCTCTTAAAGAGGTAGCTGCCCCCCCCCCTGTTTGGATCACCCCAAAGTCTGTTTTGTTTATATTTTTTATTTAATTCAATATGTAAGTTATATACGATAGATTAGGTCTCATTAATTGGTAAATTACTATTTGATATATAGTACTACATGCATTTTTGTTTTTAAGTTTTGGTGCAGGGATTTTTTCGTGAAACTGATAGGCTGGCGCCTATTTACTTTTTTACATTAACTGAAGTATGTAGTTCATGGAGAAATTATAACAACAAAAATGAAAAGCCCCTTATAATATGGTGCATGAAATAGTCCTCTAAGAGATCAAATCTTTATAACTTAAGTATTAAATAAATAAGAAATAAAATAAAAACAATTTTCGGGTGATCCAGGGTCCAACGACCAGATTCCTTTTAATAGTGTTATAAATGCAAAATATTTATTTTGCAGACAAATTTTCTTTAAATACAAATAAACATAAGACTGATTAGCTCAGCTGACATGCAATATCATTGAGCATGTTACAAAAGTTGCCTGGATAAGGTATTTGTATTTTTATGTCTCCCTAAAAACGTCTTCGACTTTTTTAGTCGCAATATCGCTGGAAATATTTCCACTTCTTCATTCGTCCTGGGCCTTTCTCTTTAATTCCAAGTAGATTTTGCATTTTATGTTGTGATTGAGGTCTTCTGCGTATGCCTTCCTTGCTCAGTCTGTCCCTTCTTCTTTAGGTGATTGGTTTGTCGCAAATTTTTCCCTTCTCAGATATTCATCTTAGTCCTTTTTGGGTTCTAAGTGTTTTTTTCCGCATCTCATATCTTGGTTTCTTGGTTCCTTGGTCAGTCCTTTCCCTTGGGTTCTTTAATCGCAATCTATTGATTGGTTTGCAGCAAATCTTCCATCTTCTCCTTTATTCACATCTGTTCCGGGCCGTTCTCTTGAGTTTTAAGTAGGTTTCGCATGTATTATCTTGCTGCCTTCAATCTAAACAATTGGTTGGCAGCAACTCTCTGCATATCATCCTCCAGCTCTCTCGGTCCTACGCCTTCCTCTTGATACGTTCGAGCTCCTGCGTCCTCCTTCCGTTGATCCATGAATTCCTTCTTCGGTTCCTTCCATCTTTCATGTATTGACTCCGCCCTCAATTCTATTGAGACCTTCTATTATTGTGTTAAGAAGTCCTTTATGTCTGATCAGGTGCGTAGTATAGTGGTAAGGTCTCGAACTTACAACTGGTGGATTGTTTCGAGTCCCGCGCCAAACTCGGAAGGATTAATGAAAATTGTCTTTATTCCCATTAATGAACAACTTGCTAAATTTTCTCCTATCTAAAATGACATGCTTTCTCCTTCATTTAAATATGGTAGACATGTTAATTTATAAATAAAAAAAAGAAACAACTGCACTAGGGCGGCCCAGTTTCTGAAAATTTGAAACGTAACTACTGTCGGCATGGTTTAATTTGATGTTATCACATTTCATTGCATGTTACCCAATATTTTGTAAAATGTTTACCATAATTTAAATTTTTTTTATTCAGTTACCGTACGTTATGAAAAATTATATAATGTTGAGGAAAAGACTTTCTACCAGTGGATTCTTGTTTCGAGTCCCGCGCCAAACTTTATTTTCCTTTTTACTGTTGCCCCATTACTTAACAACGTGCTGAATTTTGTAACTGCAAAGGCTTTCACGGCCGGAGTCGAATGAAGAACCAGTAGAATCCGAGCTGATGGGCCTTGGTCGAAATGAAAGTGAACTACCAAACGTTTCGTCAACATCTGCGGTAGACATCATCATCTGCGTAGAATTCGAAGGCTGTACCTCGGTGGCTCTATTCACTCGCTACGGAGCCACCGAGGTACAACCTTCGAAGTCTACGCAGCGCCACTGAAGATTTCAACCGCAGATGTTGACGAAACGTTTGGAAGTTCACCTTCATTTCGATCACGGCCCATCAGCCCGGATTCTACAGGTTCTTAAAATATGGCCGGATGTACAGTACATGTTAATTTATAAATTGACTAGTATTTATAAATTGACTAGTATCCGCACTTGGTCATGCTCATGCTTTCGCCTGTTTCATTGCGTCAATCGTAAGCTTGTCTCAGCTTGTCCATTTCTGCTTGTAGCCGGTGTAGGTTGGCATCGAAAACGTATACCAGTTTGCCAATGACCAAAATTTCACATTTCATTGCATGTTACCCAATATTTGGTAAACTGTTTACAACAATATAAATTTTATTTAAGTTACGTTATGAAAAATTACATAATGTTGAGGAATCAAAATAAAAAGAACCAACTGCAACATGTACTAGGCGAGATACTGTACAACTGTAATATTTTTAATTTTCACACACATGATTGAGGTCTTACGAGATAAAAGTAATGTTCCTCTACCATTTTCATTTTCATGTTGTTGAGGAATCTAAATACAAAGGCACCAACTTACTGCCTGTACAATAAATTACTTCACGACATGCTGTACACATGTAATATTTTCAATTTTCACATACATAATTGAGGTCATGTGAGATAAAAGCAACGTTCCTCTACATTTTTCATAAAAAATTGCATAAGGTTGAGGAATCAAAGCAAAAAGGCATGTGCCTTCACTTGACTTAGGCCCGATCCGTTGACTGATATTTATCATTATATTTTATTTTTAATAAAAGGTCAAATCGCCTGCAAACAATTTATTGAATGTATCGGAATAACCTCATCAATCGCCTCACTAAGTCACCTATTAGGCGCCCATTCCACCGACCGGCTAGGGCTATTTACAAAAACGGTGACGTGGTAGCAGACATACAAGACTTAGGTGGCGTTTCCACCCACGTCACATTGCAGAATGCAAATGACATTGACGGAAATTAGAATTTTTCTTTTTATAGAAATCTATTAAAATGTTTGTACTTAACATATCCCATGACGCCATTTTTTAATTTTAGTTTGTTTGTGATTCTACTGTATGATCATTGATCAATTTTTACTATGGCATAGAGGGAAATAAACATTTCCGTCAATTCTGCAATGCGAGTTCGATGGAAACCCCGCCTAAGTCTTGAATGTCTGCTACCACGTCACCGTTTTTGTAAATAGCCCTAGCCGGTCGGTGGAATGGGCGCCATAGGTACTTGTGTCGAGTTGCGACACGTCTCCAACCGCAAGGTGTGTAGAGACTCACACAAGTGCAAGCATGCTACCACCTTGCCACCGAAGTCGCTTTTAAGTGACGGATATCTTGTTATTATTTTTATGGAATCGGCTCTCATAGGCCGATTCCGTCAACCGATTCAATAATAAATAACAAGATACTGCAATGATAGGTATCTGTCGTCTGTTTGGGCCTTGGCCCATCATTTGTATGTTCAATAGATAGTCATCTAAAAATGTTGCTGTTTGGTAGGCTTGGGTGTACCATTAGTTCCTGCCAAAAATAATGCTGAATTTACAGCAACTTTATATGATAATCTACATCTAAATGATAACATAATTCAAGTTGATAGCTATTGTCGTATTTTCCTCGCAGAATCTACAATAGTTTGTTTACAACAAGGAAACGCAGTAAACTTGTAATTTTTTTTGCAAAAATAAAAATAAAATGTGATAGGCTATGATGAATGTGTATTTTTGGAAATAATAATAATCATTTAATTCCCAAATAGTACATTATATAATAATAATAATAATAATAATAATAATAACAATTCTTTATTTCCAACAAATACAATAATTAGACAAAAATGCAATTGGGGCTCCCATGCCTTCATAGAGGCGTGCGGGATACACCCTACAGAGTACAGTTTAAACATTATTCATTTTATTACAATCATGATATAATACTAGTATTAGTTACATTGCCAATGCATATGTTAAGCAACGAAAATGTTTGGGATCCCTCATTAGGTGTGCTTTTTAAGCACGTGGAAGTGAGGTGCAGCCAATGGTATTTGTATTGCAATTGAATTACATGTACTGTATATCCAAAAGCGAAGCCGCACACGGGCTGACTGAAGCCTTGCGGTGCATAATTTTGTTGTAGTGTGCACTCTGTATCGAAATTGGATCAATATAATAAGTTAATAATAATAAGTTACAAATGAGAAATAGCCAATAAGCATGCATTGACAACCCAATCAGAGGATAACATTGCAGAAGGTGCGAGTAGAAAAATCTAGCACTTTACACTTACCCGGAACGATTTTTTATTCCTTTTGATAAGAAATAAATACACTTGAAGAACATCTCATTTTATCTAATGTAAGCTAAGTTTTTGCATAATTTAAGCTTGACCTAATGATTTCCCACCCGGCTGGGTTCGGTATTTTTATCTTCTATTTTCGAATACATAATATAATATAAATAATAATAATATAAAATATATATATAAATACATACATAATGTCATGTAATTTTATCTTCAACCTGAAGCAATTCAGTGTTAAAACAATGGATAGCAATTTTTATTTGAAAATTCTGACGACTGAGTTGATGCAAATGGAACTTAATTTATTTTTGTTACGTGTGATTAAGATGCATTTATGAGTGGATTTATTCATTTTATGTAGGCTAATTTATTGTTCGTTTCAAAAGGAGTGTTGAGTGTATAATTTAATACTTTTAGTTTCAGTATTCAGTGTGCTTTTCAATTTAATCGTCAATTGTGTAGCCTTCCTCGTATATATGTTTTTAAAAGGATGCTGGCCGTACACATTGGCCACCCCTGGATCACAACAAAATAGGTTGGTTTTTATTTTTTATTTAACTTTTTTATTTATTTTATAGAAATTTGGTATATTCAATTGGTGGAGGACTATTTCATGCATAGCTCTACGAAGAACTTTTTTGTTTTGGTGCAGGAGTTTTTCCGTGAAACTGATAATAGACAGAATTTTACCGAATTATCCAATTCATGGACAAATTATAGCATTAAAAATGAAAAAACACCTTATAATAGGGTGTATGAAATAGTCCTCTACCAATTGAATGTACCAAATTTCTATAAAATGAATAAAAATGTTATATAAAAAATAAAAACCAACCTATTTTGTTGTAATCTAGGGGTGGCCAATGTGTACGACCAGTATCCTCTTAAGGGGAATCTCTCAAAATGTTTGAAGAACAACATAGCGTGAGAGCCATTTTTTGATGACCTCCTAAAATAAATAATTCCTTCTAATAGATTAATTTTCAATGAATTGTCTTATGAAGTTGATAGTTTCATAC